>CAJNDT010000660.1:77500-160979 GCA_905221615.1 Symbiodinium sp. CCMP2592 | reverse complement strand
TCAGGCGAACGATAGGCAGCTCGGGCATTCAAGCATGTACAACTGGTCGGCAAAAGCATGAGTGCAACTTAATCAGGATTCACAAAGCTGAACGAAATGGTTCAGCTGCGCATGACACGCTGGCTTATTGGCATGGCCACCAGTGAGCCTGACCCTTTGATTCATCCTCGCTTAGGAGGTCAGCATGAGATTACATGACACCCGACATGTGGCAAGGTTGCAGAGCATGAAGGAGAATGCAACTTCGGCAAACTGGAAGGATCGCATGGGCCTACAGGACAAATCCTGAGCGCTCGGTGCAATGCGTGGCCCTACCGATCTGCGCCGCGTGTAAACTCAGGACAATCTAGCACGTATGCTCAGAGAAAGCGGGAATTTTACCGGCGCCGAGTTTTACTTCAAGGACAGGCATAACTTCTGCATTCAGAAGCGAAGCCTTCCCAGTCCCAACCTGCAGGAGCTCCTGGCAGAGGTTGAGTCAAAGCAGGGCAAAGATCACGCCTCGGCCCTATCGATGAAAGCCACCGAACATGCCCGTGTGTGTGTGTGTGTTCTGTGTGGAAATCCTGTAGCTAAGGATCTTGAGTCGTAAATTGCTGTAGAGAAGCAGGGGGCCATCCCTCTTGTCATTGAAGAGGCCAATGACAAGAGCTGAAAGCGTACCTGCACGAGCTATCGACGCATAGCTCTGTACCTGCATCAAGTTTCACTCGATCGATACTGCTTAGTTTTATTGATATCTTGAGCCTTGAGATCCAACAATAACGGAATTGTATCGTTCATCTAGCGTCATGTCGGAGCTTTCGTAATTCATGAAAACAAAGTTCCAAAATGCTTCAACTCCTAGAAACAGGTAAGTTTTTAATGGATGAGATTCAACAATGAAGACGAAGAAGTGGTGAAAAGCAATGACGAAGAAAATGAACAGGAAAGAAAAGGAGAAGACAACCAGCATCGACCGGGATTCACATGTGTGTTATTCGGCTGGTAATTCTGACAAAGGGCCAGTCGTGACGGATGCGCACAAGCGTGCGCATCCCCTCCCAAGCATACCCGACATGGAATTTGATTACATTCTGGTTTTAGACCAGACTACTTTCCAATGACATAATGCTCTTTAAGGGCTAACGCACTCCCAGGCATACCCCAAACTACAAGCACCCAAGCTTCTCTGATACGTCTATTGCAGGTGTATTAGACTTTTTGTCATAGCCTACCCAAGACTTGGTGATCCAAGTTCAAGCTTACCTAGGATCATTCTGTTGGAATGATCACTTAAAGCTGGTGTATCGTGTTGATAGTATTCTGCTTAGCAGTCGTTAAGCTGATCCATCACGGTTGCGACCCAAAGCATACCCAAGCTATCCGAAGCTGATCCAACTCGCCACCCAACAAGCACCCAGTGTCCGTTACGCTTTGTACCTGCGCGTAGTTTAGAATTGTAGCTTCATTGTCATTGACAGGGATAGTTCCACTGTAGCTTCCGTTCGCCACCCAAAGCTGATCCAGCATTCGTGAATTTTTTGGTCCCGTGTCGTTACAATTCCATTCGAAGCATTCATGCTCAGGGCAAGGCGCTTGTTGTGTTGCGATTGCTGTTCTTCGTTCAGTCGTCGTCGTCGTCGTCGTCGTCGTGTTCCTGTGTTGCTTCTGCTCGTTCGTCGCCGTCTCTATTGTTCGTGTAGATGTTCCAGCCACAGTTATTGTGGTGTTGGTTGTTGTGTCGTTCGGTCGTCGTCGTCGTTGTTGGTGCTCGTTTGCTTACTTCTGTCCTTAGCCCGTTCGCGTCGTTGGTGTTGTCGTTGAGGGTGTGACCTTGAGGGCTTGGTTTTGCAGAGATTCCGCTTTTATTGCTTCAGCTTGTCTAGTTGATCTGTTGACAATTGGTTACAGCCGGGAATGTGTGTCTGTGTGGAAATCCTGTTGCTAAGGATCTTGAGTCGTAAATTGCTGCAAAGAAGCATGCGGCCATCCCTCTTATCGTTGGTGGATGGACAAGATCTGAAAACTATCGACGCGTAGCTCTGTACCTGCATCAAGTTTCATTCGATCGATACTGCTTAGTTTTATTGATATCTTGAGCCTTGAGATCCAACAATAACGGAACTGTATCGTTAATCTAGCGTCATGTCGGAACTTTCGTAATTTTTGAAAACAAAGTTTCAAAAGGCCTCAACTCCTAGAAACAGGTAAGATCCTAATGGATGAGACTCAACACTGAAGACGAAGAAGTGGTGAAAAGCAATGATGAAGAAAATGAACAGGAAAGAAAGGAGAAGACAACCGTCATCGACCGAGATCTACATATGTGCGTGTGTGGGTCTGTGTCCATCCCTGTTCCAAAACGGCTGCATGCAGTTTGAGTCTGGTACCGGGGCCACTGATGAGATCGGCACTAACAAAGACCTTCATCAGATGCTTGTGACGCAGTGGAAAACACTCCGTTGTGTACCTGCAACTTGTGACACCATGCATCATCGTTGAACACCCTCGCTGTGCAACTGCTTCCTTCGACAATCTTGGTGCTTTCAGGTATGAGGTAACAGGTGATCTTTGGCTCCTATTTGTCCTAATTCAGAGCAATGCAACCAGCTGGCTTCGATCTGACCGCTGAGTCTGTGCACAGGAAGGGCATGTTGTACGATGTTCTGTATTTGACTTTCCCTGAAGCTGAGTGATTCACGTGACTTGAGACTTGGGACACATCTTGTTTTTGTGTTGCACGACGGCATTCCGTTAGGGGACCGTGTCTCCAAAAGGTTGCTCTTGTGTTGACTTTCCCGCTGATTCACGATCCATGCTTGCAGTGACTGGTCCCTCGGGACATGTGTGCTGCCAGCGGAAAGGTAGCAACTTGAAGTACACGTGAGCCTGAGTGTGATTGCCACATTGATTTCCACATGACTCTTCCATGAGATGATGAGAATCTAGCTGGCGTTACGTGATTGATTCGGCACCAGGTCTCGATCAATACAGTTTGTTCGACCAAAGTTTGGCGAACAGCAGGAGCAGCTTGTGTTTGTTGTTGAATGTGACTGAGCTTGGAGGCAGCTACCCAAGGTTTGGAAGGCATCAGACTGCAGGATTTGACGTTTGATTGATTGTTCGTGTTTGAGCTTGGAGGGCAACCAGATGTCGGAAAGCATCCGACTTGTTCCATCAGTTCTTGACCAGGAAGATCACTCTCTCCCTTCGTTTCCGTACTCGGAGGCAGGCCTGTTGCTTCACCTTGTCTCTATCTTCATCCTTGTTCGGACAGTCAGAGACTGGGTGCATGCATGCGTCGACCAGTGCCGCGTCCCGCTCTGTTGCGAATCACCTTCATTTACCTCCTTTGGTCTCCTCATTTTGTCCTGTTGTTCATGTGATCCTTGAAGTGGAAGCTTTGTCTCAGTCATCATGGATGATGGACCGTACTCTCATTAGACAAGTTTCATTTGCAAGCGGATTGCAATGGTGTTACGCTTTGCGGAACGAGCCCGTTTCGGGTGTGTGTGTGTGTGTGTGTGTGTGTTTCGAAAGACTTAGTGATTTAGTGCAATTTGAGAGTTTAAAGAACAGCAGGCAGAGGAATCTCTGATTCGAGCAAGCTGATAAACTCGTCTCGTTTGCATCTTAGTGAGCTCGAAACGGCGTGTGTGTGTGTGTGTGTCAATCCGTCAGTCAGTCACTCTCTGTTCCAGAGGTCTGCATGCAGTTTGAGTCTGTGACAGCAGCAGGTGCCGGGGGCACTGATAAGACCGGCACTAACAAAGACGCTTATCAGATGCCGTCACATGCTGTGAAGCAGAGGAAGACGCTCCGCTGTGTGCCACCATACACCGCACAAGCTGTGCATTGGCGTGTTTGGCTTTTTATTGCTAGTAATTCGGCAGCAATGCAACCAGCTGGCTTCGATCTGACCGTTGAGTCTGTGGACAGGAAAGGCATGTTGCACGATGTTCTGTATCTGACTTTCCCTGAAGCTGAGTGATTCACCTGACTTGAGATTTGGGACACATTTTTTTGTGTTGCACAACGGCATTCCCTCAGGGCACCGTGTCTCCAAGAGGTTGCTCGTGTTGACTTTCCCGCTGATTCACGATCCATGCTTGCAGTGACTGGTCCCTCGGGACATGTGTGCTGCCAGCGGAAAGGTAGCAACTTGAAGTACACGTGAGCCTGAGCATTGATTTCCACATGACTCTTCCATGAGATGATGAGAATCTAGCTGGCGTTACGTGATTGATTCGGCACCAGGTCTCGGTCAATACAGTTTGTTCGACCAAAGTTTGGCGAACAGCAGGAGCAGCTTGTGTTTGTTGTTGAATGTGACTGAGCTTGGAGGCAGCTACCCAGCATGCCTGTTTGGAAGGCATCAGACTGCAGAATTTGACGTTTGATTGATTGTTCGTGTTTGAGCTTGGAGGGCAACCAGATGTCAGAAAGCATCCGACTTGTTCCATCAGTTCTTGACCAGGAAGATCATTCTCTCCCTTCATTTCCGTTCTGTTTTCGTTGACATAATACCTTCCGGAGGCAGGCCTGTCGCTTCACCTTGTCTCCATCTTCATCTTTATTCGGACAGTCAGAGACTGGGTGCATGCGCCGACCAGTGCCACGTCCCGCTCTGTTGAGAATCGCCTTCATTTACTTCCTTTGGTCTCCTCATTTTGTCTTGTTGTTCATGTGATCCTTGAAGTGGAAGCTTTGTCTCAGTCATCATAGATGATGGACCGTACTCTCATCAGACAAGTTTCATTTGAAAGCGGATTACAGCAGTGTTACGCTTTGCTGAACGAGCCCGTTTAGGGTGTGTGTGTGTGTGTGTGTTTCGAAAGACTTAGTGATTTAGTGCAATTTGAGAGTTTAAAGAACAGCAGGCAGAGGAATCTCTGATTCGAGCACGCTGATAAACTCGTCCCTGTTTGCGTCTTAGTGAGCTCGAAACGGCGTGTGTGTGTGTGTGTGTGTCAATCAGTCAGTCAGTCAATCTCTGTTCCAGAGGTCTGCATGCAGTTTGAGTCTGTGACAGCAGCAGGTGCCGGGGGCACTGATAAGACCGGCACTAACAAAGACGCTCATCAGATGCTGTCACATGCTGTGAAGCACAGGAAGACGCTCCGCTGTGTACCACCATACATCGCGAAAGCTCTGCATTGGGGTGTTTGGCTTTTTATTTCTAGTAATTCAGCAGCAATGCAACCAGCTGATACCAGCTGGGTTCGATCTGACTGTTGAGTTTGTCGACAGGAAAGGCATGTCGTACGATGTTCTGTATTCGACTTTCCACTTGACTTGAGACGTGGGACACATTGTGTCAAGTGTGTGTATGTGTGTGTGTGTGTGCGTTTGTGCGTGTGTGTGTGTGTGCGCACGCACCGATTTGTTATTCAGGGGTTGGTAGATAGTTTGGCTGAGCGAGCTGTGCAACGGTGTATGTCATTTGTTTTGCGGCGGAGCAGTGCATGACGTTGATTTTTGGCAAATGCAACAACTTCACCCTGAGCCATTTTCTTTATCGGAATTGAGTTTGTGGTTGTTCATGAATGCTTCTACTCAGTCCACAATCCAGTCCTTCAAAGAACCTTTTCCGCCGGTTCGCATTACAGTATCACCTGGTTGCTGTGGCCGTCGATCCTGCAGTGTGGCCGACATCGGTTTTCGTGTGATCTTTCAAGATGCTCGTGTGCGCTGCCTATTACATGGTCACCAGCATCTACACCACTTCAAACATCAAGGCCAGCAGCAAAAAACCATAATCATCGTAGCCACCAGACTTACAAAAGAACCTGCAATGAAAACACCGTCAAGAGGCTCTTGCTGCCATACGTATACCCGACTACACTATGCATCGGGCAACAAAGGCTTATGAGACCACGCAATCGCCAAACCTTCGGTTGAAACGTCCCGACTACATCACCGCACAGGATCAACACGTGCAACGCCGGAGTACTTTATAGCACCGTCAGCGAGGCACCCCCCCACTGAAGCAGTTTCCGTCGGGGAGCTCCTTTCGATGACGTGAGAACATGGGTTCAGGCAGTAACGAAAAGGACAAGTTTGTCAGTGCACCTGTCGATTTTCATGAACGCTTTGCATTCGGGCAACAGGAGCGAAAATTAACTTAGCTCCAGCTGACCTGCCAGCAACCCAGAAGTGGCACAACACAGCCATGCATTGGATGATGTTAAACCTTGGGCCACGGTATACGCCGCCAAGCAGCTTCAGCAGTCATTCTCACCCAACACAACCACACCCTGCAGTGTTTGGCTAAAGGTTTTTGCTTCTTATTATAACAAAGCTTCCAATAATTATGAAGCATTCTATTTCCTATTTTGTTTTGGTTTTAAGGGCGTGGACAGGCAGTCGTATTGCCGCACTCCATGTCCAGCATTCTCACCCAAAGCGCCAAAAGCCACATGTACGCCGCTGTGGCACATCTTTGAGAAATCAGGTGCACCACCAGCGTGTTCGTATGTGACTAGTATGTGAACAGATCAACACAACCGACATCGCAAGCATCCAGTTCATCACTCACACCAGCTCGCAGTGCTGGATGCAGCTCCACCACCCTTGCCATCGGAGGGCCGACCACAGCAGAAACGGTCCACAACTTCGCGCAGTCAGCCCACCGCCACAAGCCGTACCACACGGCCGTCATCAACAAATTCACAGATCCAAGTTCGGACTCAGGCGGAACCTCCCCACTGCAGCCCCGACTAGTGTCCCGACGGGCCTGCGCCAGACCTCAGAAGAATATTGTTGGAAATCGGCGCATCGCACTCAATGTTGGATTGTTAGTTTCATCCCAGGCCCACAGATCGCTTTTTCAACGTTCTTGGATTGCCTAGAATCCAGTTAGGTCAACGGGTTGGAGGAAGGTCAGTTTGCTTAGGTGAGGGTTCGGTCCGAAAGCAAGGTGATGGCCATGAGTGCCTTGAACCAGCTCGCAGCTGCGTGCTCAGCATGATGGGTAGGGCGTCCTTGTCTTGCAATTCGCCGATTGCAAAGGTCACTTTGCAGAAGGGCCACCAGATAGAGGAGGCCATCGGTTGTGACGAGACCTATCGTTTCAAAGTGACGATGTGATTGCGAGTAACTGCAAGCTTGACCACCGTGGACAGACCGCAACATGGTTTCAAATAGAATAGTGGTTGGTGGCATACGTTCTGCTCAAACCCAGCCCAACCCACAGGCTCATCAAGCCACACAGATGGAAAAAGGGCACGACAACTGCATCAAACATTCGACGGGCTGGGCCCGTGACAGCCTTGCAGGCATGTGAATCGATGTCAACGTCTGGCGGGTTTCACGAAAACGGCCACAAGGAGAGTTCCTGGAAGCTCTTGTTGACAGAACGAAGACGACTTGCATTGGTCTATCGGGCCTTTCGCGGAACGGCTTGGGCGACCAAACCTGTCTGGCCGTAGCTCGAGGCAGCCGTTGTGTCTTACCAACTTCCAACTTTAGATCCTTTGATCCACATGTACCGCCCAGGAAGTGGGATCCGCACATGAACATGTGATAACGTGATCTAGCATGTCGGAAGCAGCGCATCGAAAGCTAGGATCTGTTTTCCCCAAACAAATTTAGAAATCTTCTAGACAAGCCCTACAGAGCACTTCTGCCATTTGGGAGGATGTCCCGCAGTTGATGTACAGAGTTAGGGCATGGAGATGTTGGACTCGATTGGAGGGACGACTAGGCAAGATCAGGGTAGCGACATGAACGAGGTGCAGAGGCAGTTTGCCGGCGACGTTTGTATATGTGTTGATTTACAGGAGTCCAGAAGCTGCCTCCTTGGCCAATGCCGCTTGTGTTTGCGGGTTCTTGCTGCGGTTGGGTAGGACTCGGCCTGTCAGTCTGCCAACCACACGTGCTATGACACAAACAGTCACTGGTCCAGGCCATGGATCGGCACAGAGACTGCTTGCAGCGTCGTCGGCGAATTCTTGGAGAGAACCACGAGGCAGTTTTGAAGTTTGCAGTTAACATATTATATTGCGTCTGCGGTTGGCAGCCTCAACAGTGACCCGAGAGCATGAAGGGACATCTGCATGGCCTAGGATTCAAGGTTGTACGCATGTTGGGTTCTGTACTGTGAAGGAAACTCTGCAGAGCATCTCCAACTTGGCCGTGTTGCTGAGCTTACGCAGGCAACGGTTCTCCATTGTGTGTTCAGTTGCATCCAAGTGCCGTTCGTGATGCATCCACACCGGAGGCCTTTGACTGTCGAGATCTTTGACGAAGCTCGATCTCTGTACAGTTTCTTGTCAGCTTTCAGTCGGCAGACAAACAATGCTTTCTGCTTCGCTGGCTGAGGCTTGGCCGTGAAAGGTCGAGAGGCAACCATCGGGGCAAAGGATCCTAGGACGCTGTACACGCACGGGGCTAAGCTGTTAGCTTCGGCATTTCGAACAACACCGCGTGAAAGGAAGACCCGGGGCATGTTTGCAGGTTGGAGAAGGAAGGGAGTTGTGTAGTCGGAGAATGGCTGCTTGAGAGTCCGTGTGGTTTGGGTCTCAGACCTCACTATGACGTGTGAACATCATGTGGTGGGGAAGGCGATGTGCTGAGCAACGGGAGGAGGCATTGTCGAAGACGGAACCTGTTTTGTCCAGAATGCAGGGTCAGTATCAAGGAGCTGTGCGTTCTTGGCATTCGACCATCACCCTGACCGCATAACCACACTTTTTCTTTGTGCCCACAGCGAGCAGGACAGCATTCTGCCGCCACTTAAACGTATGCGTCTGGCTCATAAGTGCTAAGCTCAGGCAGAGCAACTTCGCGCGTTTTCTGTCGGAGGCAGAAGCTTCTTTCAATTCCAGGTCGTAGAGTTCGTTGCAAATGCCAGCAGGCACCGGTACCTTCGGCAGAGCTCTTCGCAGAGTCCGAGCAGCTCCATGAGCGTGCGGTGGAAAACCTCACAGCTGCTCTGCAACAGGTGCATGTGGTGACATACCGTATCATGACGTGGTAGTTAGGGCGATGTTCCTCCGCCTTGGCAGGGACACCCGCTGACGCTGGCATCTCTTCACAACCAAGCCTGTTCTTGGATTGACCGATGCTTCCACGAGGAGGGCAGCCTCACAGGACACAGTGCGAAGTATTGCGAAGTGGTGGTCTTCAGATGAGTTTGCAGCCCATATCGTTGGCAGGAAAGCGTGTCGACACAGCTGTGGAACAGCGACTTGGCAAAGCCTACAGGTTAGGAAGTTTCGCGTTGACACCTTCAAGTCAGTTGTTTTCCTTGTCTCACCGTCACCGGCAGGCTTCGCCTGGTGCACAAGCTGCGGATTGAAAAGCTTCTTGGCATTCGGATTCACAGATGTTCGGCACTTTGCGGTCTCCTATGTGTGCGGACCCCAGGCTTGGCAAGGAGCATCCGGACACGCAGCAGACAGAAAAGAAAATATCAGAGATCAGCAACCTCCAGAAACAGTCTCCTGCTCAGTGTCTCATCCGACGGTCAGCTAGCCAGTTGACTTGCAAGCTATCACAGCTCAACTTAGGATGGAGAAAGATGGCGCCAACCATGGAGCCATGGAGGCTTTTGGCACATGGCAGGAGCTTCTGCAGTCAGTTGGAACTCGTTACATGAGAGTTGTTGTGCACATGGCTTCGGGCAGAAAGAAATGGCTTGAAGAGCGTCACGGGGAGGGTGTTACCCTCCCGAGCAGGGCTAGATGAATCAAGCCAAGGTACTGGAGTGCTTCGAGTGCGCGGCTCCGCGAACCACTGTTGAACAAGTACAACGTTGTCGTCAGTCAGTTGGAACTCGTTCGACCCATTTCTCCAAAATCATCCGTTGTTGAAATGGCCATGATCATCCACGAAGAGCTGGCCGTCCGGATCATCACCAGAAACATCACCCTCACGTGATCTAACGTGTGTAAGTTCCTTTGGTGGTGATGTTGGTGATGGTCGTGTAGGCTTCGCCTCCTATTCCTAGTCCTACTCTTATGCCATTCTAACTCCTCCTCCTACTCCTACACCTACTCCTGCTTCCACTCCTACATACTCCTACATGTGCTCCTACTCCTGCTCCTCCTACTCCTCCTACTTCTAGTCCTACTCCTACTCCTCCTACTCCTACTCCTACTCCTACTCCTACTCCTCCTACTCCTACTCCTCCTACTCCTACTCCTACTCCTACTCCTTCTACTCCTCCTACTCCTCCCACTCCTCCTACTCCTCCTACTCCTCCCACTCCTCCTACTCCTCCTCCTCCTCCTACTCCTCCTCCCACTCCTCTTCCTCCTCCTCCTACTCCTCCTACTCCTCCTACTCCTCCTCCTCCTCCTCCTCCTACTCCTCCTACTCCTCCTACTCCTACTCCTAACTCCTAGCTCTTGCGCCAACTACAACGCGTACTCCTAAGGCCTAACTTCTAACTCAAAACTTCTAACTCCTAACTCCTACCTCCTAACTTCTAGCTCCTAACTCACTACTCCTACCTCCTAACTCCTCCTGCTCCTACTCTACTCCTGCTCCTACTCCTGCTCCTACTCCCACTCCTCGTACTCCTATTTCCCAACTCCCAACTCCTAACTCCCCACTCCTCCTACTCCTAATCCTAATCCTACTCCTATTCCTACTACTCCTACTCCTACCCCTCCTCCGACTCCTACTTCTACTCCTACTCCTACTCCTCCTCCAACTCCTACTCCAACTCCAAGTCGTACTGCTTCTGCTGCTCCTGCTCCTGCCCCTCCTACTCCTCCTACTACTCCTCCTCCGACTACTTCTACTCCTGCTCCTGCACCTACGCCTATGCCTACGCACGCCTGCGCCTACGCCTTCGCCCACGCCCACGCCCACGCCAACTCCTACTCTATAGTCCTATACTCCTACGCCTACTCCTACTCCTCGCCCTCCTACTCTTGCTCCTCCTACTCCTCTCCCTACTCCTACTTCTTCTTCCACTTCTCGTTTTCCTTCCACTTCCGCTGCCGCTTCCACTTCGACTTCTACTTTTACGTCTACGTCTACCACTACCGCTACCGCTACCTCCACCTCCACCTTGACCAAAACCTCCACCTTGACCTCGACCTCTACCTCTATACCTCTACCTTTACCCCTACCGCTACCCCTACCCGTACCCTTGCCCCCACCCCCTCGACCTCCACCTCGACCTCTACCTTTTCCTCTACTTTCCTCTTCGACTTCGGCTTCGACTTGGACTTGGTCTTCGAGTTCATCCTTTTGTAGTAGTAGTAGTAGTAGTAGTAGTAGCAGTAGTAGTAGTAGTAGTAGTAGTAGTAGTAGTAGTAGTAGTAGTAGTAGTAGTAGTAGTAGTAGTAGTAGTAGTAGTAGTAGTAGTAGTAAGTAGGTGTTGTTGTTGTTGTTGTTGTTGTTGTTGTTGTTGTTGTTGTTGTTGTTGTTGTTGTTGTTGTTGTTGTTGTTGTTGTAAGCCTCTCGGCTCAGGAAAGGTCAGGCTAGTACAGTTGCCTTTTTCCTTTCTTGCCATGGCATTTGTCAGCGCCTGAGCAGTCCCGGTCCCAAGTCCGGGAGGGAGTATTAGATCTACAGCTCTCTAACATCTCCCAGAGGTGAGGGTTGTCGGTATTGCGAAGCCGACAGGAGCCGTACTCAACATGAGTGCTGCGAAACAGCCTAGTGGTTCGACCAAGCATCAGCCCGTTCCTAAAGGGAAGGGTAAACGCTCTTATCAAAGGGCAGCACGTAAAGCTCTGCTTGAAGGTAGTGCGGTCTACAAGGGAAAGGACGATGTCGTCAACAGAGCTTGGAGTTGCTCCGGCACATGTAAAGCCCACCAATCCCGGCAGAAGGACTCGGCCTTCGAAATTTACAGAAGATAAGAATCTCAGCTATCTATCCTGGAATGCAGGATCTCTCACAACAGCAGTTTGGGAAGAGTTACTCTCCGTACTGCAAAGTGTCGCATTTCAGGATGTGAAGCTGGTAGCAATTCAGGAAACACACTGGAGGGGCTCTTGGCAATTCAGCAAGTCAGGCTGGCATGTGATTAGCTCTGGTTCTACAGGGGAGAAGGGAGCCGGGGTCCTCATAATGGTGCACTCCACGTTGTGCAAGTCACAGGATCTTCGCTACAACGAGGTTGTTCCAGGAAGAGTTCTCCAGGTTCGGGTGCCGAGCAACGGCATCTCACTGGACGTCTTCAGCTGCTATCAATACGTTTGGCGCTCCAAGGAGACAGTCGCTCAGAATAAGGAAACCCGGAAGCAGACCCTTCACTCCCTAAGTAAGTCCATCCGAGCTGTTCCCAATCGCAACACTCTCCTTGTGCTAGGAGATTTTAACTCCTCGCTCAAAACCGACAACAAACACGTAGGGCCATGCACGATCCAGGCTTGCAGACTCGGGCATCGCGGATCTAAGGATCTCCAGACCCTACTGTCGGAGCACCAGCTAGTCGCAACCAACACTTGGGGAGTGCATAGACCAGCCACCCACGAACAAGGCAACTCTGTTTCACAGATTGACTTCTCGTTTGTCAGGATTGCACAGTCCCAAGGCCCCGCCAGGTTTTGCCGGCCACTAAGGACCTTCCCAGTTGCATCCTGGAGGGATGGTAGTAGGCATTTCCCCCTTCTTGGTAAACTGAGGCACAGCAGGAGATACTCCGCCCAAGCCTCAAAACCCTATGACCAGCAGGCAATGGAGGACTGCTACAGACACCGTTCCCCGAAAATACAGGCATTTGCCAGGGAGGTAGACTCCCTCCTTCAGGATCATCCCCAAACCTGGCAGAGTCTCCATCAAGCAATGAACTCAGCCCTCGCGACTCACTTTCCCAAGAGAAAGGAAGCAGCACAAAGATCAGATCTCAGCATCTGGGAAGAGCGCTCTGTGTTGCGCTCACTCCCACTAGCAGTCAAGGTCTTAGCAGAGTTCTTGCCCGAGCTGCAGGTCCGTATGGTGTTCCGATGCTGGTGCTCGTTCTCCCAGCAAAGTGCACAGGCGAGGGTAGCAAAGCGTCACAAGCAGGAGCGGCGGCGGCAGGAAATAGATGAACAACTCCAGCAGGCAGAGCTTAAGTCCAAGCAGGACGGGAGTCATTCCCTTACAAGGTAATCAAGCGCTTCAGGTCGGGGAGGCCCCAGGAAAGAGTTCAGCTTCGTGATTCTGAGGGTCGCTTCCTTACTGCCAAGGAAGAAAGAAGACAATTAGAGGAATATTCCCTAGACCTGTTTGGAGCAGGGGATGACTTCCCGCTTTCAGGGATACAAGGCAGCCTGCACATCACTGAGCACGAAGTGCAAGAACAGCTTGGCACAATAAAGCTTGGCAAGGCGGTTCCTAAAGAGAGTCCTCCCGTAGTAGCCTGGCGCTCCCTAGGTCCCCAAGCAATCCGGCTAATCTCGGACACCCTTAATAGGGAAGTCACTGCAGGAAGGCTCTCGGACAGTGTCACCTCGTCACAGATCTCCTGGCTCCCAAAGCCTCCCAAGAAGCCAGACAAACCAACCTCACTCCGTCCGATCGGGGTGATAGCGCCTGAGGGTAAGGTCCTAGCCGGACTCGTGAGGAAGAGACTCAAGTCTACCCTCCAGCAAGCAATGACCGGCGTCTCTCAGTTCGGCTTTGTCCCAGGCAGGGGCACAGAGGAGGCTATCTGCAAGGCCCTCACACATGTGGACCAGGCCAGGTTCAGACAGGCCCTCACCACTAGGGCTGCAGGTAAGGGACAACAGGGGCTCAAGCTCAGAGGCAGTCTCACCATGAGCGTGGACATGAGCAAAGCTTTTGACACTGTAAACAGGCTGCGATTAAGAGAGGACCTGGAAGCCGAACAAGCAGATCCTCTTCTGATAGAGGTGATAGGCCATCTCCATATCAAAGCCTTGTATAAGATGACAGCCAGCGATCAGAGCTTTGAGATAGCCACACGCAGGGGAATCAAGCAGGGATGTAAGCTAGCACCCTCTTTATTTGCCTTTGCATCAGGGCTTCTCTATAGGAAGCTCTCTGGGAAAATCAGCCCAGCAGAACTAGTGAAGCTTCTCACAATGTACGAAGATGATAGCTTGATCCAGTCGCATTTCGACTCTGAGGCCGCCCTCATGACAGCACTAGGGTACTGCGACCTGCTTCTGGATCAGCTGGTAGAGCTTGGGTTCAAGGTCAATCCGTCCAAGTCAGCAATTCTGCTACAGCTGCAAGGGGGCTCAGCCTCGACCATCAGGAAGAAACTCTTTCGCCAGGTCGAGGGAGAGAAGTATGTTGAACTCCCTTCGGGCAGGCTGATATCGCTGCGCTATCAGGTCCCATACTTGGGGGTCATTCTTTCTTATCACGACTATGAAATGAAGACTCTCAAACATCGGCTGTCATCCAGTAAGCTTGCAATGTCAGAAGTAGCCCATGCAGTTCGGAACCACCGAGTCTTATCAGACAGACGTCGTCTGTCGATTTGGACAATAACTGCGTGGGCCTCTGCTCTGTATGCACTCCACGTGGTGGGGATGACACAGCAGGGATTGCAAAAGCTCCATTCACACATGATGTACCAACTCAGATTCGTCCTGCGGAGTTACTCCCAGGAAACGAAGGAATCAAACCAGGAGTTACTCCGGAGATTACGGATTCCCCACGTGAAGGAGCAGCTGCAAAAGAGAATGACCCAGTTTATAAAGAGACAGCAACACTCCGACCCCCAGCTTCTCCCACACTATAAGTTGCGTGCTGAGGCAGTTAGCCAGGCATTGGAAGGCCTCTCCACGGACTTCTCCTCGCACCATGTGGAGGATAGGCTTCTGACCTGCGGTGAATGTGGAGCATGTCTCTCCGGCACCGGAGCACTCCGTCGCCACCTGCAGAAGGCTCACCCAGATTCTCAGCAGTGCCTGAAAGGACCCAAATTTGACCCTATTTTGCATTCAATGCCAGGGTCAGCAACTTGCATCGCCTGTCGAGCAACATTCCGAACAGTGTTTTATCTGCGCAAACATGTCGAAGCATCTACCTGCCCTAGGGTAGAGCTTTTGCTTAGACAGCAGGAAGAGCTACCCTTAGAAGCACAGAACCGGATCTCACTCGTAGAAAGTCTACAGTCTGATGCCCAGGACAATCCAGAAGGCGCCGCTCGAAATCCGGCGTTCCATGATTACCTGATGGAACACTGCGCACTCTGTGGTCAGGTCCTCGTAGGCCAGAAAGGAGCCAAACAGCATTTAAACAAGCAGCATCCTGAGGTGATGGCCAAGCTGGAGAAAACTCTCCAACCAAGACTCAATCAATTCAAGGTCTTCTTCCACAAAGGAGATAGCTGTCGATACTGCAAACTTCGTGTGGATGCCCCGGGTAGACATGCTCAGCAGTGCGTTCCATTACTGCAGGTGCACGTACTGCAGGAGGTAGCGCGCCAGCAGCTCAGCAAGCAGCCCCGCGAATATACTCGAGCAAAGTCCACGGCATCGGCGAAGACAGTCACAAAGAAGCCTTCAGATTCAACGCCAGGAATTCCTCACCCCGTGTTCAGACTGGAAGGCTTTCTCCTGTTAGCCAATACTCGCAACCACTGCTATGCCAACTCAGGTCTGCAGTGTCTCCACTGGCTATCAGATCCTTCAGAGGCGACTTTCCAAGAGGCATCCCGGATCAGTCAGCTTGCGAGAATAACCCCTGAACACAGAGCCTTCACGGAGCTCACCATGGGCTGGCTCTTTGACGGAGGCCAACACGATTCTGCTGAGTTCCTGCGTGTTTCGGAATCTCTCTGCAACAAGATTTGGACAGTGGGAAACAAGAGCCTCAGTACCGGAAGGTGTGATAGTGGATGAAGAAGGGGGCTCTCCCATTCATCTTGCCACGGCGATCAAGACCAACTTACAGGACATGCTAGTGGCATGGTCGTCTCAGGAGTGCTCATGTGCTCTCATAGAAGCTGCACAGCAGGTGTGCTTAGCCTTGCCGAGATTCGCAGGTGAAGCTAAGGATCACACTCGCATCACAATCCCACAGCAAGTCCTGATCCCTGTCTTCCTGGATCACACATCCCGAGTTTCCTTCTGTACCTACACAGTTGAGGCAGTGATCATTCACTTAGGAATGGTGCCCACTAGTGGTCATTACCGTGCAGCTGTGCACACAACAGATGCCTGGTATGTTGGCGACGACTCTCACCCCCCTAGTCCCTGTACCCTCGAAGATCCCCTGCTGCAAGAAAATAGCTACGTCATTTTCCTAGCTCGCAGCTCCGTCTCTCACGAGCCCCAGGACGTAGACAATCTCCCGAGTAATGTCTCTGCAAGAGTTCTTCCAGAGAGCATCGATGGATGAGAGCTCTGCCCCTAAACGGGGAGACGCAGGTCCGTCAGGAGGAGATTCTCCCCTGAAGCGACAGCGTGGTGGAGTTACTCCCCAGCAAACAAGCAGAGGACAACAGCGAGGGGGCAAAAGCAGGGGACGAGGAAGCGGAGGCCGAGGGAAAGGAGCAGCCAGAAATCAAGATGGGAACAGTGGTAACACTCAGCAGGGACAAGGCAATGTGTCGAAAGAGCTGATCAATGCCATAGCGCGGCTAGCACTTCGACATGACGAGCAAATCACAGCCCTTGTCTCGGACGTGACGTTCGTCTCGTATGTTCGAACAGAAGATCACTCTATTCTTCCCCACCTCTACGAAGAATCTCAGCGAGTCAAGAACAGCCCCATAGGGATCCCTATCAAGGCAGCTCTGACCTTGAAGCTCCTCCGTGAACTTAAGGAGAGACTGGTGACTACCAGCCGGGATAAAAGCATACAGGAGCGCCTGCAGAATGATGAGCTGATGACGCCGGACGGCGACTGGCCGTTCCTGGAGTGGAGTCCCACTGATCAGAAGATGATAGAGTCGGTGGAAGATCCTATCAGTACGGCTCAAGTCGTTTCAGGACTGGGGGACGCAATCACCCGAATCTCCTCCGATCCGGAACACATCAAGCTCTTCAAAACTTCGCGGCCATTGGCGGAGAGCATGACGGGAGGACCGGTCCGAATCCAGATCCAGCTGTCAACCAGGGCGGCCACATCTGATTTGCAGGACACCTTGCAGTCTCTAGTCGGTAATACCGCCTTTTCGCTCATAAATGCAGATTTTCAGCGAATGGGAACTCAGCCCTCGCCGCTGGTTCGCCAGATTCGCGATTTGCTCTCCTGATCTCTTCCGGAGGAATAGGTCACTGATCGGACTTGCCCCACGAGCGGGCCGGCCTGGTGCTAAGAGCTAAGTCGAAAAGTAACCCTCTTAGAAGAGGAGCTACTCCCACCCAGTGCACAATTGCGAGGAGCCTGTGGCATCACCGACGATCTGCGAGGAGGCCCTCCCGCAGAAGACCTTGCATGATGTAGGGGCTTTTGGTAGAGCATCACAGACGTTCCTCTTTTGGACAAAGCGTTCAGGCTCAGAAACCTTCAGGTTCGGCAGTGCATTCCCTCCTTCTCCCAACATGTATGACCAGACGCCGACTCACTTGGCTATGATGTTGCTTCCGACGATAGCAGCCGTCCACTATCTGCACCAGAAGTCCCTAGGTTTGGAGGTACTCCCCTGGGCGGTGCTCACAGAGCTGCGAGAGAGAGTGAAGGCGCTTGGGCTTATCACTAAGGATGAGACCCTAAATCTTTCCGTGGAGTTACTCCCGGAAAGTGGGGTCCGGCAGGTGATCAAGCACTTGCATGTCATCTCTGGCATCGACGAGTGGGGGCAGATCAGGTACCGACGGCGAAAAGTCTTGACCGAGCAGGGCTTAGAATATCTTACCCTGGCTCGCATCAACTCTGGGGAACTGGTGGCCCCAGAAAGCATCTCCCTCCACAGATTCGACCTCGACTCCCTGGAGAGAGAGACTCACATAGTCTCATACGTGAGTAAATTCTTACCGATCGACACCAGAACAGTCTACCTGGAGGAGGTGGAGGCTCTGAGGGCCACGTTCTTCGCCGAAGATCGCAAATTGAATTTTGCTACATCGGTGTGGGATGTGTCGTACAATCGTCTCATGGCAGCCTCTTCCTGAGCCAGACGCCTTGTGGAGATGCTCCCTTAGGAGGAGACACTCCCCAATTGGGAGGAGTTTCTCCCCTCGCGATGTGTGTACAGCTGGTGGAGTTTCTCCCCAGGGGTTTTTAACAGTAGGAGAGCATCAGGTGGAGCTTCTCCCCTCGCCTAGGTGGAGTTTCTCCCCCAACGAGGGATGTATAGCTGGTGGAGCTTCTCCCCAGGGGTTTTTAACAGTTCTGAGGAGTGCAGACTCAAAAATGTCCCATCATCTGCCAAGTGCAACTCGGCGTCATTACCAAAACGCCTCCACTGATGCAGGTCCCTCGTCGTGGTGGCCTGGTGCTCAGATGGCTAATCACCTGTCAAATGCTTGAATTCAGCTTGTGACAACACATCGCAGGTTTCTCTCAAAAGCCAGCAACATGTCACGACCAGAGTCAACTCAAGATCCCTCGTTTCAGGAGGAGTGTGCGGATTTCTGCCAGCGACGGACACGTGATCAACTTCCGCATGTCACATATAGAAATTTTTTGCGCCAGTGGAGGCGCTCTGCTCGTGCTCACGGCGAAAGTTATTCAGCACATAAAGGTGCCTCAAAAGGCACTGGTGGATCGGAAGAGCCGGGAAGTGGAAAGGGTGGAGTCACTCCCCCTCCTCCTCCTTCCAAAAAGAGAAGCACTGGGCAAAGCGAGGGAGGAGATACTCCCCCTGCAGCAAAGGCCAAGAGTGGAGATCCTCCCTCAGGGGACCTCTCTTCACATCAGGCCACCGATGAACGAACTGAAGCGGCCATCAAAGTACTTCAGTGTGCGGGGTATACTCCTTTTCCCAGCCTGGTCACAGCCTGCGACGGTTCCATCACCGACCTGAACAACCACAGAATCATGGTGACAGTGACCCAGCAACTCCGAGATGGCATCGATCAGGCGGAGAGACCGACCCCTGAGATCGCCAATGCCCTTCTCGAGACCTTCTTAGCTTCCCGCCGGGGCCTGGCCAATGAATCCCTGCAGTCGAAGCTTGGTTTCCCAACAGCGGAGGATAATGGATGGTTTAGATTTGAGTACTCTTCTCCAAACATACTTCCAGCCGGAGACAGCGAGGTTGCGTTCCACGGCACACACCTGGAATGTTTGCATGGGATACTAGCCACAGGAAGACTTCTACCTTCGACGCCGGATCTCTCAGGCACAAGAAGCTTCGAGGACCGTCCAGGAGTGTATCTCCACAGGCTTTCAAACAGGCATCTCGCGGCCGGATACAGCTGCCTGGTGAGGATCGGGCCTCGCCACATATTCGTTCGGCCCATGATCGAGGCGGAAGCTGCTCACTCTGGATCGCAAAAACGTGGCAAGAAAACAAATCAACTAATATACTCCTTTGATGCAGTGAAAATCCGAGCGCTGCTGCTCCAAATCTCAACAAAGGAGACTCTCTCCTTAGGTGAGTACCTCCGCGAGTGGAGCGGAATGCTTGAGATTCCTCTTCGACAGGCTCGTGAATCCTTCACAGCTCTGGGATATGATTTGCCTAGCGAAGCGGCCTCGTCAGATCGAGGAAAGGAAGGAGGAGTTCCTCCCCTTCCAGCTCCAGAGCCAGCGTCAGGGTCAAAGGGTGGAGTTCCTCCCCCGACTGAGATCGTAGAGATCACTGACAACAGCACAGCCACACCAAGGAGCTCCTCTATTGTGGCATGGGAGGGTGAACCAGGCGACCTAGGTGAATATTGCACAGCCTCCATGGATCCAGAGACCCGCTTCTCGTTTGAAGTATCCAAAGCGCTGGCAGCATGCCTCAGACATGGACACAGACCGTACATCAATGTCACTTCGGCAGGGTGGGCCAAGCTCGAGGACGTGGTTTCATGGCCAAGAGTGCAGAACCAGAACGCCACGGCAGGCGACCTCATGGAGATTGTTCGTCGTAACACCAAAGGCCGGTACGAGTTGGGAGACTGCCGAGGCACGAAGTACATCAGGGCACTGCAAGGACATTCTCGTTCGGATGTGAACTCGTCAGAGGTGCTAAGGAACTCACGGAGGAGATGCTCCCCGGAATGCTCTATCACGGCACCTACTGGTCCTTGTACGACCCAATACGTCAACAAGGCCTTCTGCCACAAAACAAGATCTCCAAGGGCCGCGGCAAAGGAGGACGTGGCAGGGAGGGACGGCAGCATATCCATTTCGTGGCGGACAGCGATTATGGGAAACCAGGTGTCTCCGGCTTCAGAGAGAACTCGTCCATGCTGGTGGCGGTAAACCCTCGCAAGGCCTCACAGGCAGGGGTGAAGTTTTTCCGTAGCAAGAACGGCGTGATTCTCACCCCAACTGAAGTGCCTCCTTCTGTCATAGAGTACTATCAGAATAGGCCGCTCTGACACCAGAAAGAGAGCCCCGCCACATGGTGGAGTCGCTCCCCAAGCAGACATTGCAGCCGCTCAGACCATAAATCGGAGTCTAGGTTAAGGGTTAACTCAGCATGCATCACCTGCCAGCAACCAAGTATCCCGAGGTCAGATCCACAATTCGATGCAGGGCCTCGGGCCCAGTCCATGCAAGTGAACTGCCAGCCAAAGGATCACAAAAAAAAAGCAACTTGTGCATGTCTGACACAGGCTCAACTCACCAGCTGTCTTGATTCCAGTAGTCATGCCCGAAACTCCTAAGAAAAGTGGCACCAGAGCGAACTCTCGCACCCCTCCACCAGTGAGACGTCGTCCTCACCTACCCAGGTCGCCGCCATCCAGTGATGCTATCCGGGAGTCAGACTCAGAAGAAGCAGTGGCACCCAAGGCTGATGCTCCTAAGGGCCCGCCGCCGCCGGTGCCTGTCAATCTGTCGGGAAGTGGATCCGGCACGGATCTGGCACCAGGAGGTACAGGTAAGGCATCTGGAGCTCCAGTCAAAGGTGGAATCCCAGGAGGAGTCCCTCCCCTGGGACCCCCACCAAAAGCTGTGACCTCCACGATCTCCCATCCGGGAACTGGAGAACTCTATGTCACGAGCACTGGTCCAGCAGGAGTTACTCCGCCATCAGCGAACACCAACAACGAGTTGGAAAGGGCGCCTGGCATACCTCTACTGAGCATCTCACTGCCTCATCGCCTCTACTACAACATAGAGCTTGTGGTTCGCACTGAGCCATCACAGCGAGTCTAGAGTACTCCTTCGCGACAGCAGCTGAGTGCAAAATGTTCTGCTGCCAATCAGCCAGTGATACATTGCAACCAAGCCGGTTAGCTTTCAGCTAGTGCCGAAATCTTAACTCGCATAAGACTCTGAAGACACATTCCCTTCCCACTTCACAGCTTGCAGCCTTGAGGGGCGGAGCGTGTGCAAGTGCTGTGTTGAGGCACGACTTGCCGTGAAGAGTGACCGCGCAAGTAGCAAGCAGGGCAATAGGTCGATCCCTCGCAAAGCGTGGACGAAAAGTTTCACCACAGACAGTCCTCCCCCGCTGCGTGTGAATGAAATGTTGTTGTTGTTGTTGTTGTTGTTGTTGTTGTCGTAAGCCTCTCGGCTCAGGAAAGGTCAGGCTAGTACAGTTGCCTTTTTCCTTTCTTGCCATGGCATTTGTCAGCGCCTGAGCAGTCCCGGTCCCAAGTCCGGGAGGGAGTATTAGATTTACAGCTCTCTAACATCTCCCAGAGGTGAGGGTTGTCGGTATTGCGAAGCCGACAGGAGCCGTACTCAACATGAGTGCTGCGAAACAGCCTAGTGGTTCGACCAAGCATCAGCCCGTTCCTAAAGGGAAGGGTAAACGCTCTTATCAAAGGGCAGCACGTAAAGCTCTGCTTGAAGGTAGTGCGGTCTACAAGGGAAGGACGATGTCGTCAACAGAGCTTGGAGTTGCTCCGGCACATGTAAAGCCCACCAATCCCGGCAGAAGGACTCGGCCTTCGAAATTTACAGAAGATAAGAATCTCAGCTATCTATCCTGGAATGCAGGATCTCTCACAACAGCAGTTTGGGAAGAGTTACTCTCCGTACTGCAAAGTGCCGCATTTCAGGATGTGAAGCTGGTAGCAATTCAGGAAACACACTGGAGGGGCTCTTGGCAATTCAGCAAGTCAGGCTGGCACGTGATCAGCTCTGGTTCCACAGGGGAGAAGGGAGCCGGGGTCCTCATAATGGTGCACTCCACGCTGTGCAAGTCACAGGATCTTCGCTACAACGAGGTTGTTCCAGGAAGAGTTCTCCAGGTCCGGGTGCCGAGCAACGGCATCTCACTGGACGTCTTCAGCTGCTATCAATACGTTTGGCGCTCCAAGGAGACAGTCGCTCAGAATAAGGAAACCCGGAAGCAGACCCTTCACTCCCTAAGTAAGTCCATCCGAGCTGTTCCCAATCGCAACACTCTCCTTGTGCTAGGAGATTTTAACTCCTCGCTCAAAACCGACAACAAACACGTAGGGCCATGCACGATCCAGGCTTGCAGACTCGGGCATCGCGGATCTAAGGATCTCCAGACCCTACTGTCGGAGCACCAGCTAGTCGCAACCAACACTTGGGGAGTGCATAGACCAGCCACCCACGAACAAGGCAACTCTGTTTCACAGATTGACTTCTCGTTTGTCAGGATTGCACAGTCCCAAGGCCCCGCCAGGTTTTGCCGGCCACTAAGGACCTTCCCAGTTGCATCCTGGAGGGATGGTAGTAGGCATTTCCCCCTTCTTGGTAAACTGAGGCACAGCAGGAGATACTCCGCCCAAGCCTCAAAACCCTATGACCAGCAGGCAATGGAGGACTGCTACAGACACCGTTCCCCGAAAATACAGGCATTTGCCAGGGAGGTAGACTCCCTCCTTCAGGATCATCCCCAAACCTGGCAGAGTCTCCATCAAGCAATGAACTCAGCCCTCGCGACTCACTTTCCCAAGAGAAAGGAAGCAGCACAAAGATCAGATCTCAGCATCTGGGAAGAGCGCTCTGTGTTGCGCTCACTCCCACTAGCAGTCAAGGTCTTAGCAGAGTTCTTGCCCGAGCTGCAGGTCCGTATGGTGTTCCGATGCTGGTGCTCGTTCTCCCAGCAAAGTGCACAGGCGAGGGTAGCAAAGCGTCACAAGCAGGAGCGGCGGCGGCAGGAAATAGATGAACAACTCCAGCAGGCAGAGCTTAAGTCCAAGCAGGACGGGAGTCATTCCCTTTACAAGGTAATCAAGCGCTTCAGGTCGGGGAGGCCCCAGGAAAGAGTTCAGCTTCGTGATTCTGAGGGTCGCTTCCTTACTGCCAAGGAAGAAAGAAGACAATTAGAGGAATATTCCCTAGACCTGTTTGGAGCAGGGGATGACTTCCCGCTTTCAGGGATACAAGGCAGCCTGCGCATCACTGAGCAAGAAGTGCAAGAACAGCTTGGCACAATAAAGCTGGGCAAGGCGGTTCCTAAAGAGAGTCCTCCCGTAGTAGCCTGGCGCTCCCTAGGTCCCCAAGCAATCCGGCTAATCTCGGACACCCTTAATAGGGAAGTCACTGCAGGAAGGCTCTCGGACAGTGTCACCTCGTCACAGATCTCCTGGCCCCCAAAGCCTCCCAAGAAGCCAGACAAACCAACCTCACTCCGTCCGATCGGGGTGATAGCACCTGAGGGTAAGGTCCTAGCCGGACTCGTGAAGAAGAGACTCAAGTCTGCCCTCCAGCTAGCAATGACCGGCGTCTCTCAGTTCGGCTTTGTCCCAGGCAGGGGCACAGAGGAGGCTATCTGCAAGGCCTTCACACATGTGGACCAGGCCAGGTTCGGACATGCCCTCACCACTAGGGCTGCAGGTAAGGGACAACAGGGGCTCAAGCTCAGAGGCAGTCTCACCATGAGCGTGGACATGAGCAAAGCTTTTGACACTGTAAACAGGCTGCGATTAAGAGAGGCCCTGGAAGCCGAACAAGCAGATCCTGTTCTGATAGAGGTGGTAGGCCATCTCCACATCAAAGCCTTGTATAAGATGACAGCCAGCGATCAGAGCTTTGAGATAGCCACACGCAGGGGAATCAAGCAGGGATGTAAGCTAGCACCCTCTTTATTCGCCTTTGCATCAGGGCTTCTCTTTAGGAAGCTCTCTGGGAAAATCAGCCCAGCAGAACTAGTGAAGCTCCTCACAATGTACGCAGATGATAGCTTGATCCAGTCGCATTTCGACTCTGAGGCCGGCCTCATGACAGCACTAGGGTACTGCGACCTGCTTCTGGATCAGCTGGTAGAGCTTGGGTTCAAAGTCAATCCGTCCAAGTCAGCAATTCTGCTACAGCTGCAAGGGGGCTCAGCCTCGACCATTAGGAAGAAACTCCTTCGCCAGGTCGAGGGAGAGAAGTATGTTGAACTCCCTTCGGGCAGGCTGATATCGCTGCGCTATCAGGTCCCATACTTGGGGGTCATTCTTTCTTATCACGACTATGAAATGAAGACTCTCAAACATCGGCTGTCATCCAGTAAGCTTGCAATGTCAGAAGTAGCCCATGCAGTTCGGAACCACCGAGTCTTATCAGACAGACGTCGTCTGTCGATTTGGACAATAACTGCGTGGGCCTCTGCTCTGTATGCACTCCACGTGGTGGGGATGACACAGCAGGGATTGCAAAAGCTCCATTCACACATGATGTACCAACTCAGATTCGTCCTGCGGAGTTACTCCCAGGAAACGAAGGAATCAAACCAGGAGTTACTCCGGAGATTACGGATTCCTCACGTGAAGGAGCAGCTGCAAAAGAGAATGACCCAGTTTATAAAGAGACAGCAACACTCCGATCCCCAGCTTCTCCCACACTATAAGTTGCGTGCTGAGGCAGTTAGCCAGGCATTGGAAGGCCTCTCCACGGACTTCTCCTCGCACCATGTGGAGGATAGGCTTCTGACCTGCGGTGAATGTGGTGCATGTCTCTCTGGCACCGGAGCACTCCGTCGCCACCTGCAGAAGGCTCACCCAGATTCTCAGCAGTGCCTGAAAGGACCCAAATTTGATCCTATTTTGCATTCAATGCCAGGGTCAGCAACTTGCATCGCCTGTCGAGCAACATTCCGAACAGTGTTTTATCTGCGCAAACATGTCGAAGCATCTACCTGCCCTAGGGTAGAGCTTTTGCTTAGACAGCAGGAAGAGCTACCCTTAGAAGCACAGAACCGGATCTCACTCGTAGAAAGTCTACAGTCTGATGCCCAGGACAATCCAGAAGGCGCCGCTCGAAATCCGGCGTTCCATGATTACCTGATGGAACACTGCGCACTCTGTGGTCAGGTCCTCGTAGGCCAGAAAGGAGCCAAACAGCATTTAAACAAGCAGCATCCTGAGGTGATGGCCAAGCTGGAGAAAACTCTCCAACCAAGACTCAATCAATTCAAGGTCTTCTTCCACAAAGGAGATAGCTGTCGATACTGCAAACTTCGTGTGGATGCCCCGGGTAGACATGCTCAGCAGTGCGTTCCATTACTGCAGGTGCACGTACTGCAGGAGGTAGCGCGCCAGCAGCTCAGCAAGCAGCCCCGCGAATATACTCGAGCAAAGTCCACGGCATCGGCGAAGACAGTCACAAAGAAGCCTTCAGATTCAACGCCAGGAATTCCTCACCCCGTGTTTAGACTGGAAGGCTTTCTCCTGCTAGCCAATACTCGCAACCACTGCTATGCCAACTCAGGTCTGCAGTGTCTCCACTGGCTATCAGATCCTTCAGAGGCGACTTTCCAAGAGGCATCCCGGATCAGTCAGCTTGCGAGAATAACCCCTGAACACAGAGTCTTCTCGGAGCTCACCATGGGCTGGCTCTTTGACGGAGGCCAGCACGACTCTGCTGAGTTCCTGCAGCAAGTGTTTCGGAATCTCTCTGCATCAAGATTTGGACAGTGGGAAACTAGAGCCTCAGTACCGGAAGGCGTGATAGTGGACGAAGAAGGGGGCTCTCCCATTCATCTTGCCACGGCGATCAAGACCAACTTACAGGACATGCTAGTGGCATGGTCGTCTCAGGAGCGCTCATGTGCTCTCATAGAAGCTGCACAGCAGGTGTGCTTAGCCTTGCCGAGATTCGCAGGTGAAGCTAAGGATCACACTCGCATCACAATCCCACAGCAAGTCCAGATCCCTGTCTTCCTGGACCACACATCCCGAGTTTCGTTCTGTACCTACACAGTAGAGGCAGTGATCATTCACCTAGGAATGGAGTCCACTAGTGGCCATTACCGTGCAGCTGTACGCACAGCAGATGCCTGGTATGTTGGTGATGACTCCCACCCCCCTAGTCCCTGTACCCTCGAAGATCCCCTGCTTCAAGAAAATAGCTACGTCATCTTCCTAGCTCGCAGCGCCGTCTCTCACGAGCCCCAGGACGTAGCCAATCTCCCGAGTAATGTCTCTGCAAGAGCTCTTCCAGCGAGCATCGATGGATGAGAGCTCTGCCCCTAAACGGGGAGACGCAGGTCCGTCAGGTGGAGATTCTCCCCTGAAGTGACAGCGTGGTGGAGGTACTCCCCAGCAACGAGGCAGAGGACAACAGCGAGGGGGCAAAAGCAGGGGACGAGGAAGCGGAGGCCGAGGGAATGGAGCAGCCAGAAACCAAAATGGGAACAGTGGCAACACTCAGCAGGGACAAGATCGTCTCATGGCAGCCTCTTCCTGAGCCAGACGCCTTGCGGAGATGCTCCCTTAGGAGGAGACTCTCCCCAACAATCGGAGGAGTTTCTTCCCTTGCCATGTGTGTACAGCTGGTGGAGTTTCTCCCCAGCAGCTGAGTGCAAAATGATCTGCTGCCAATCAGCCAGTGATACATTGCAACCAAGCCGGTTAGCGTTCAAGCTAGTGCCGAAATCATAACGCCGCATAAGACTCTGAAGACACATTCGCTTCCCACTTCACAGCTTGCAGCCCTGAGGGGCGGAGCGTGTGCAAGTGCAGCGCTGAGGCACGGCTTGCCGTGAAGAGTGACCGCGCAAGTAGTAAGCAGGGCACTAGGTCGATCCCTCGCAAAGCGTGGACGATAAGTTTCACCACAGACAGTCCTCCCCCGCTGCGTGTGAATGAAATGTTGTTGTCGTGGTTGTTGTTGTTGGTACAGACAAAAACAGCAGCCCGTACTTGTTGTTAATTAGAAGTAATTGCTTCCCGCGACCGCATGGGGTGCCTGTAGAGTTTTGGGAAGTGCAAGCCATGGTTTACACAGCAACTGCCCCATGATAGAAATGCGGTGTAGGCTGGGTGGTTGTTGTAAAGGAGGGGGTCAAAACAACAGACGGGGCTCCAGTTTTTGCTTCTACTACAGGGGGGTAGAGACAAAGGCACCAACGAAATCAGGACTTTGCCCCTACCGCCTGTAGTAGAGGCAAAATCTGGAGCCCCGTCTGTTGTTTTGACACCCCCCCTTTACAACAACCGCCCACATTACATATTTCCACCACAGGTATAGGAATCTGCGATATCCAGAAGGGGTTCTGAGGGGTGTTGGAAGGGCTGGTCTGGAATTTTGAGGGGTTTGCACTGGATACCCATACACTCAAAACTATAGCTGCCAGTTACTATACCGTAGTTTGTACAGGCCTCGCAAATGCATAATCTGCACAGCGGCGAACTGAAATACACACCAAATCCATTGAAAATACACATTAAAATCATTGAAATGCACACCAAATCCAGTGAAATACATACCAAATCCACTGAAATACACATTAAATCCATTGAAATACACACCAAATCCATTGAAATACACACCAAATCCATTGAAACATTGAAACACGCACGAAATCCATTGAATTTCACACGAAATCCACTGAAATACAGACGAAATCCATTGAAAACACGCACCAAACAGTATACATCACAGGCATCCGCAGGCACTGTGTTGTTGTTGTTGTCGTTGTTGTTGTTGGGTGGGGGTAAAACAACATGACGGGGCTCCTGTTTTTGTCCCTACCCCATGTGCAGACAAAAGTCAGATATATGGGTTGACGGGGCTGCAGTTTTTGTTTGTACCTTGTTCTTGTTCTTGTTCTTGTTCGTGTTCGTGTTCGTGTTCGTGTTCGTGTTCGTGTTCGTGTTCGTGTTCGTGTTGGTGTTGGTGTTAGTGTTGGTGTTGTTGTTGTTGTTGCTGTGGTGTTGTTGTTTTTACAATAGTAAGCAGTGGTAGCACTACTACTACTCGTATGGTAAAAATTAGAACAACAACAACTACTACTACCACTACAACGACGACGACGACGGCTACTCTTGTTTGAAAAACCCGAACATAATGTAACCAGGCCCTGGTTATACTATTTTGGGGGACGGAGGGCCTGTATTGCGGCATCATATAGCACAGTGAGATGACTGGCTTCGTCATAGGGACATACAACCCAGCTTTACTGAGCTGGGTTGTATTGCCTTATGGCTTTACTGGTCCAGGAGTGAGCGGCATGCCAAAGGACGACTCAGTAACATACTGAATGGAGCCAACCTGACACATTCTGCACAAGAAGTGCTGGGATGCTGAATAATTCAACGCCATTGTCTTCACCGAAGATTGCATTGAAATTGCCATAAATTGGTTGCCTGAGTTGCAAGCAAAGTGATACTATTTGACTGAAGCTTGCAGTTGCGTGACACAGTCGGTACCTAACGCCCTGCTTCGCGTACTCAGCCATGCGGGAGGCAAAAACTACGACGACGACTACGACTACGACTGGCACGACGACGACGACGACGACGACGACTACTACTACTACTACTAGTGCTGCTGCTGCTGCTGCTGCTGCTGCTGTTACTGCTACCACTACTATTACCACTGCGGCTGCTACTTCCATAATAAAACCCTAAGCCCCTAAACCTTAAACCCTACTATATACTACCGACGACGACGACCACGACAAGTAGTATTACCCCTGCACAACTATTCCTGTTGTTCCTGCTATCCACACGCCTATACTACCACAACATGCCACAACCACTCCGACTCGTCGTGGTCGTCGCCTCGTGATCGTCATCCTGGGTTTTAGTACGTTTTGGTTCATTTTGTTCAGTCGCCAGGACCTGTTCAATGCCCACTTCGAAGAAGTGAGCACAGCAGAACAGTTCAGAAAGGCTTCGGACCCCGTCATTCAACATTTGTTTTGCGTGCAATGCACTGCGAGTTTATTTGGAGGTCCGCACCTACATGTTTGACACGGGTGCTGATTTGGCCGCGGGCACATGACAACTACATGTAGTGGAACCTGTAACAGATTTGATAGCCAACAGGTTTTCGAAGATCTGCTACAAGCTGGTTTCCTGAGCGAGGATGGCATACTCACTGCAGGCCCGGGTCCGAGTCTCAGACTGACTTTTCTGACCACGTGGCCGGTCAGGTATGCAGCCGTACAACTTCATGGCCCGCATCGTCACGGGTGACCTAGTCCAGCAGCCTGGCTGAGTCCCGATTGGCCATGGCTTCTATGCGTGAGCGGCAGGGGCTTGCAATGTTTTCATTGAGGCGCAAATGTCAGTCGGAACAGGCATTCTTGGGCGAGTACGGAAGCTTCGCTCGAATTGCTAGTGGCATTTGGTGCAGGGTAACATGCGGAAGGTAGAAAGCATGGAGGCAAATTGTGCCGCAGAGAGTTCTTGTCAAGGAAGCCGATTCGTCATCGCGCACAACAAACCCGAGAGTGAAGACATGCCGCTCGCTACACGTTTTAGCTCACTTATGTCCGGTGTGCGTTGGTGCCAACCGACTGAGGTGGTCAAGCTCCGATCCGAGCTGGATCGGAAAGGCGAGCATGCAGCTTCGCCGCAAGCAGATCCTTTTACAATGGCGGAAGGCGCACAGACGTCTTGGGTAAAAGCTGCACAAGAACAAGGTCCAAAAACCACCGGTTTATGGCTTTCAAAGATCTGCGATGGGAATCCTGGCGCAAAGTCCAAGTTGAAGCATGCGTGAAGTCGCCTGAGCTTTGCCGAAGAGTTGCCCAGGAATTCTGCAACATACTTGCCGTCGGCATCGACAGCGGTTCGGCGCATGGCTTGGCGAAGCTGCAGGCACCTCACAAAACTTTCGATCAAGACTATGACTTCCAGTTAGCACAAGTAAAGCAGTTGTTGTGTGATCGGTGGGTGTCGAAAGTCGTCGTTTGTGTGGACCTCGGGCACCAGGATATGAAGAAAGCCGCGGTGCACTGGGTGCCTCTGCTTGGTTGGATCGATACGAAAGCTGTCTGTGATGATCCGCTCGCTGGCCATATTGACGTGGCAAACACTTGTCTGCATTGCAGGTTCAACATGCGCCTGGCTGGTCCCCACCGGAAAAAACGGCCTTCCTTCTCGCGGCGGCCTGCCTTGTATTCTCGATCCGACCGTCATGCCTGCCCGTGCTGCGAAACAGCCACAAAATTCTTCGTAGCACGTGCTGAGGTATGGCCTTTGACTGGCGTTCCCTGCTTGCCCCTAGACTACCGGCAATAGCTGCAATTTCAAACGGTGATTCTCTGATTCTCCTGCGCCAGCCCTTGCGAAGCGGCTTCCGAGGCACCTCCACATAGTTGACCTTTCCTGTTCAGGCCCATCCTTTGAGAGGCCTGCACTGGCCATGGGCATGCCGTGGCATTTGCGCGAGCTCGGGTTTTGTTCTGTTTCCGATGTAAATGTGTCTCAATGTGCCGTTGTTATTGCTGTCCCAACCTCTTGGTAAAAGGAATCTCGCCTGCAGGCTAAGCCGCAAGCTGCTCCCACTGGACGATGCTATCCGAGTACTGGAAGACGAAGTCAAAGGTGTGAGACCAAGCAAAGGCTACAAGAGGTGAAAGCATGCAGAGTGACAAAGAGCGTCAGCGCAGCCTTGGGCGGGGACAAGACGGGAAGGGATGAGGGAGGGGGAGGGTTGCTACAATGCCATGATTGATCGAACCCACACTCGCAGGCTGCGACGTTCCGGTTCTCAAGAGACTTAGCTACAAGTTTATGTGTGCAATGAGGTGTTAGCCCATCGGCTGCTGAAGGCATTTCGGTGTAGCTTCTTTGAGGTGATCAATCTTTTCTGGGCATGACTCGGTCCGCTCCTTGTGATTGGTTCCAGAAGCATGTGTGGAATTGGAATACTGCCTCCAGCTGTCAGGACGAAGCCGTGCTGGTGCCCGCACTGATCAATGAACACGCATGGACTGAACGCCATGTGATTGTGAGGATGCCCAAGAGGATCTTTTAGGTAGCCTTGCATACGGCACAATCTTGTCGGAAGCAATGTTCAAGCATTCAAGCCGCTCGAGCACAAGTGCCAGATCGAATCGATTTCGAGAGTCAGCACTCCATGTCCACCGGACAGTTGAAGGCTTCCTCACTTTAGCCCACCGATTCGCAGTCTCGTAGCTTTGTGATTGACGAAGAAGCAGCCTCAGCACCACAAACGTGCGTCTGGGTTGCTCACAGCATTCGAGCCTGTGCAATATGAAACATCTCATGGTGTGAGCTTGGTATAGAGCTCAGTTCTAAGCCTGTGCAGCCAAGATCGCTTCTGCGACTTTCGAGCACACGGGATGCTGTGCCACACTGGCCGCTTCTAGTAGACTTATATGGACAAAGCCTCGTGTGATCTGGTGAGAAGTTGACATCACATGTCAAGCTGCCAGCGGACCAATTCCAATCTGATGCGCTTTTCTGCCTTGCAGCTCACTGTGTTTGGCAACCCAAGCGAGGAGTTGCTGCACATCATTTGCTAACAGATCTGGACGTAGGTCCTGGGTCTTGGCGGTTAAAACAAGTCTCTGCTGAGAGGTCGCCTTGCATTCAGAGTTAGAGGATGTGTTGTGAAAGACTTCCTGGCTTCATGCCGACCTGCCGCATCAAGGCAGCAGATGCAGCAGCCTGTCAAAACATAATGCATGCAGACGAACTCAACCACAATCGGAGTGCGCCCCATTTCGCTGCCTACAGACGAGAAACTTTAGAGGAACTTTTCAAAAAGACGAAAGCTTTGCTTAGTGACACGGTGGAATACGTATTCTAGCACCACGGCCAAAGGCCAGGCAGAGAGGCGATTCTCAGCACGGATGTGCTTGCCACTAGCTTGTTGCAAACTTTCTGGGAGTACTCTCTGACTGCTTTGTCGCGTGTGCCGTCTCTGCCATGCCGAAGCAGGAGGCCGAAACGGTGTCCCGGTGCCACGGTGTTCTCACTCATGTACCAGCTTCAATCCATGGCCACATTATGCAAAGTCTATTTTTGGCCGCCAGTCACAACCTCGCATTCTTTCAGTGCGATCTGCGGCTCATGAATTCGCACTATCCCTGTGTCCGGACGTTTCAGTGATTTTCCGTGATCCATTGTCGCCGTCCTGGTGTCTCTGTGTGTTGATGTTCATGTGTTTGTGTCCCCCCGTCTTGACATCCTCGGGGTCCCGGTACCCCTGTCATGCCGTGTTTCAATCTCTTGTTTGTTGTTGACCTCGCTTGGCATTGGGCTCTAAATAAAGCCGTGTCAGCCACAAACTTCAGAGCAGTGCCAACACTTTCTCGATCTCCGGTCTTCAGTGGGCGGATGGGCCGTCTCCTTCGCGGACGGCGCCTGGAGCTACGACGACCTCGGCTCGGCGTGGCGGATGAGGAGCTTCGCGCCGATGGCGGGATTGCCGCGTCGGACGTGGGCAGCTCCGGCGGTCACGAGCCTACGGGCATCGAGACCCAGACTACTCCGGGTGGGTAGCGGGGTTAGATGTAACTTTTTTTGAGATGTAGCTTTTCTCTTCTTAGACGTAGCTTTTCCTACAGACTGCGAGAGGCAGTTGAAGATTTACGAACAACCTCCATGTAAAGAAGTGTAGCCTGACTATGTAACTTCTGAAGCCTTAAGTACGTCATCGACTTTTGGCTCAAGATGAAAAAGGCGCCGCTGAGCTGTGCCTTCACGTTCAGGGCAGGGTCCTTCTTTTGGGATTTCCCTTCCCTTCCTCTCCTTTCTTACCCTGACATAGCGTTGTATCTGTTTGGGGTCAGAATAACTGGTTATCAGCCGTAAGCTCTCTTGGGTGGTTTGTTTCAGGGTCTAGGATTGTAGATCCATGGACGACAATCCGCCTCGTGAGGAAGAGCGTCTTCCAAGGCCTCAGGGTGTGAGGGGTACTCGGGCAGGTGCAGCAGCCCAGAGGAAGCGGAAAGCATATCAGCAATATATCTTTCTGCGCGATCAGGATCTGGGCATTTATGCTGATCCGTCCGAGATTCCCTTCCGTCGCCCTGACGGCTCTACTCGAGCTGTGGTGCGACGTCCGGAGACGGCTCCTTTTCAGGCTGTGGAAGAGCAATCAGAAGTGATCGTGATTGACGAGCAGGAATCGGAGGAAGGTCTTGAGCTGGTACCGGAAACTCCGCCTCCTTCTACGTCTTCGGGTCCATTTCATCGACTTTATCCTTCAACTCCTATTTTGAAGGCGAAGACAGCTGCTCCATCACTTCCACCCGCTCCTTCGTCATCGAGCTCTTCAATTCCGAAGCTTTCACCGACTCCAAAACCTTCGTTGACTCCTTCAGCTTCACTACCATCAGGCATTCCGGCTCCAAAGACTCCGCCGAAGGCTCCGCCTCGTGGAGCTAAAGAGCCTGTGCGAGCTCCGCCATCGTCTACTCCATCTTCGTCAAGTGTGCCAAGGACTCCGCCGAAGGCTCCGCCTCGTGCGCCTAAAGAACCTTCGAAACCGCCTCCGAAGGCTCCGCCGCGTGTGCCGAAGGAACCTTCGCATCCTCCGCCATCTCAGGTGACAGAAGCTCCTCGCGTTATCGACTTCCGTTCCCTTCAGACAGAGGTGCTGGACTTTGAGGGCGTTAAGGTGAAGCTTACTGAGCCGGCATTTGAGAAATTCTCTTTCGCCTTGAGCTTGGATTTTCACGGAGTGTTGGATCGCTATCACAACAAGTCGACGAGCTGGACGGATCCAAGGCCTGAGTTTCCTTCGGAGTGTTTGACCGCCTTGCGCGATCTTCATTCGTTGGTTCGGCGCTACGGGGGTTTATTCTTCGTTTGCAGTTATTGTCACCACGAGGATACCAAGAAGCACGTGGTTGAGACAACAGTGAACTCGTGTGATACCTTGTTCACTCAGATCGGGGAAACGCCTCTTTGCCTTATCTTCATTACGAGGAAGGCCACGGGCCCGTTGGGGAAACGATCAGTGCTAGAGAAACTCTCAAAGGAGATTGGTTTCCCCATTATTCACGTCGACGACTCCGCAGACGTCTGCGACGAACTGGCGGGTTCCCAGCACGTGGTTCCTCTGCATATTGCTATTCCGAAGAGATCCAGAGGAGGTCGTGGGCAGCGCACTATTTTCCCGAGTGCTCCCGTGCCTTCCTTTGACAGCTTTCCGGAGTGTGCTGGAGCTATCAGGGGCCAAGTGCAGAAGTGGTTCCCAGACGCCTAAAGGTCTGGAAGTGTTTGTCCAGTTGTTCGGCGCTGAGCGCCTCCTCTGGCGATTCCTGTGGCAGTACGGTTCTGGTTTGTATTCGGGACATTGTGCTCAGCTACTGGGTAAATTCCGTTATAGTTAGTCCAGGGTAGTCTGAAAGGCAGCTTCGCGCCACGGACTCGGGTTTCAGTCTCTTGGTCTGGGTAAGCTTGGCTGCTTTAGCGCCACTACCCGCACTGTGAGCGTGCGCATTGTGCCTCGCACCTTGCGCAAAAGGGCCTTTCATTTCGCCTCCCGTCTGGATCATGTCACAATCTCAATCAACCCCAACTGATCCAAGCTCCTTGCTTGACATCTCCAGTGCCTCCGCAGCTGCGGTTCCGGGTATGAGGGATTCCTCTTGTGCCTCAGGGGGTTCAGAGAGTAGTTTAGCCTTAGTTGAACGTGAACGCTCTCCTCCCGCCAATCGAAGAGCTTTAGCCCGAACTCCTAGGAAGGCTTCAGCTCCTTATCCAGCTGTCAATGCCCCTCTAGACGAGTCTGGTATTCCTACTGTTGTTCATAACCAGATGCTCAACATAGGAGCCACGCCTCAGCAAGTCCTTGCTGCTCAGCAATTTGCTGCTGGTGAAGCTGCCAATCGAGTCGCCGCTCAGGCGGAGCTGCTACACCAGGCTTTTATCAGTGAGGTACAAGGCCAAGTCAGGGACGTGTTGACCGAAGCAGGGTCTGCTGTTGATCAGCTTCGGGAACAGCTTAGGCTTTCGGAGATTCGATGTGGGGAATTGTTTGAGTACGGTCAATACGTTGAACGTCAGCTCGCAGAGGCAAAGGCGGTGTTGAATATGTTGAATTTTCAGCTAAATCAAGTCCGGGTAGAGTGCCAGATCAAGGAGAGAGAGATTCAGAGGCTTCGGTCGGCTGCTCCATGCGCCTCGACCTCCGGATCTCCTCCTAAGCCACCGAAACCCCATGCTCCGCTAGGCGGTTCCGGGTCTGGTGCTAGTGAAGCGTCATGGACTCACCTTGAAGCTTCCGATCCTCCCGCTCAGCATCTGCTGTACTCGGGTACCTTTGTTCCTCCGCCCGCACCTTCATGTCCTGTTCCTCCTCAACCCACGTCTCCTGTTTCAGACCCTCGCGTGGACCAGCTGATTGAGGTAGTCCAACAGTTAGTCCAACAGGTCGGTCAAAATGCTACGGGTACTGTTGAGACCAATGAAGATGACGAAGTTGAGGATCAAGAAGCTGCCAAAGAGCTTCGGGAAAAGGACATTGTTGATCAAAGGGCTCTCTTACATCTCAAGCTTGAACCTGTCCCTTCAGATGCGGCAAGCTTCAGAACTTGGAAGAATGGTTTCAAGGTTCAGTTGTCCAAGCTTGATACTTCAGGTCAAGGTCTTGTGTTGGCTTGGATTTCCAGAGGCTTTGATGCTGAGAGAGCTGACTTGCAAGATTCGGAGCTTCTTCCTCGTCTCGATGCATGGATAGCTGGTGAGCTGTCATCAGGGCGTGTGTTGAAGCAGTCCTCTGAACTTGAGCAAGATATCACTGCTTACATTGAAAGGTGTAGTCAACTTGGCCAATCGCCCAAAGGTCGAGTGATGTTGTCTATCATCGCAAGACATTACGACCTCGATCGGGTAAGAGGTTCTGTTCTGACTGCATCAACCTTGTTTCAGATCGAACTTGGTGGAAGTTCCATAAAGGACTTGAGAGACTTTGTGAATCGTATTCGCCTCGTCCTCAGTGCAATTACGGTCGGGCAACGACCTGATGATCGCCTCACCGGTGAATGGCTCTTCCATCGAGTGAAACACATTCGCAAGCTTGAGCGCGTTATTGAGGACATCAGGGAATCTGGGGCATCTTCGTATAGGCGTGAGTGGTCTTACTTGTTGGATAAGATTCAGGATCTGATCGTGCAGGGCCGTGAGGACTCCAACGCGCAGTCTGTGCTGAAGTCTCTGCAATCTGCCACACCCGCTCCGAAAACGAAGGCTGTTCCTGCTGTAGATGGAGGGAATGGTAAGCTTAAAGCTTCCCCACCTGCTGCACCTCCGAAAGGTGCTCCGCCCAAGGCAGATCCTCCTCCTCCACCGATTGCTCCTGGCGCCCCAGCGCCCAATGCAAACGCGAAAGCCAAATCAAAGGCTAAGGCTAAGGCGAAAGCCATGACTGATGCTGAGAAAGCCAAGACGCCTTGCATTTTCTTCCAGATGCCGTCCGGTTGCATTCATGGAGATAATTGTAAGTTTAGTCACAAGGCTGCTCCGCCGAAGTCGAAAGCCAAAGCCAAAGATGGAGCCAAGAGCAAACCTGGAGCAGTAGCCAAAGCTGTCGTCGCGCTTGTTGCTGCTTCTAGCTTGTGTACTCCTGTTATATCTGCTGGTCCATCCTATGCTGTTGAATGGGCCGCTGACACTGCTGCTGGTCGTCACTTAGGTTCGGCCAAAGCCTTGTTTGACCAAGGGATTCCGCGTGACGCCTATGATCGGTTCTTAGGTGCGACTAAGTCTCCCGTGACGTTTCATACCGGCGGTGGTCCCCAACCTGGTGTGCAGACCCTCGGCTTCGAGTCTGACAACATGGATTTTGCAAATCATTACATGTTAGACAGTTGCCCTTTGGTCAGAAGCACAGGGATTGATGTTGATTCTGGGAAGGCCTTCATCTGGCCGCCCGGTAGTTTGCCTTTCTTCGTCAGTGACGTTTCGCAACTCGTTGTTCAATGTCCTGAGAAGTACAGACATTATGCAACTCGCGTTGAAGAGCATGTTCCAATTTTTACCAGTCAGGTGAGGTTTACTCATGGGGCACCAAACCCTGTAAGTGACCTTTCAGGGGGGCTCGAGAGCGAGGGTCCGGCTGCTATCCCAACCGCCATCCAAAGCTCAGAGCGCCATCCTGCTGAATTACGAGCCCGGCAAATGTTGAGCTCTGGCGGCAACATCAGCTGTCGTGCGGTTCGCAATTTGTTCGGTTTGGTTGACAAGGAACCTGCTGCTAGAGGTGATCATGGGGAATCGTTCTCAACTGGACTTTATCGGTTGGGCGGGAATCTTGGACTTAGGACTTCCGCCCACCGGTTTCCTTTGGTTACCAAAGCTCTCAACAAGTTTGCATGTTCGAAGCTTCCCGGCTTCGGATATACGACCCTTTGCATTTTCAGCAACGTTACGACGGGTCCCCACAAAGACTTCCACAATGCCAACCTTGATAATGCCGTCATCTCCTTAGGTGGGTTCTCAGGAGGAGGTGTATGGGTTGAAGAATCAGGGGGGACAACTCCGTGTCCTGGTGATCCTGACAAGCTTGGAAAGGTTCTTAATTTCAAGAACGGGGTCATTCGGTTCCGAGCTAAGAGCTGCATCCATGCCACGATGCCGTGGAAAGGGGATCGCGTTGTGGTTGTCTTGTTCTCTGCAAAGCATCCTTCTGAAGTCAAAGATTCGCACTGTGAAGAGCTCCGTGCCCTGGGTTTTCCAATCGACTCTTGTGAAGAGCCCCTGCCAGCATATGCTGCTGAGGCTCCCGAGGGTTCGGCTGCTGATGCGCCACCCGAAGGACCTGGCGCTGATGCATCTGCGGAAGGCGTAGGTGAAATTGAACAGGATGATGGAGCAGAGGATAAGGTTCCCGAAAGGATTCGGAAGCTCAGAGATCAGGCCATGTCGCTTGAGCACAGGTTGTTTCACTTCCCGAAGAATCCTTTCTGTGACATATGTAATCAAGCTCGCATGCTTTCAAGGCGCGTGCGCAGAAAGCCTCGTGATGCCGAGGAAGAACCTGATCCGTTCGAAGCTTTAGAGTTTGGAGAAGTCATTGCCGCTGATCACATTCACGTGTTTAGATCGCCAGACGACTCCGATGCTCCGGACAAGTCCTATGTTGTGTTGTGCTTGAGGGACAAGTACACTGGTCTGTTTGCAGCTTATCCTGGGAATGATCGTTCGACCAATGCTGTTGTGACTGCCCTGAGAAAGTTTGTTGGACGTAGAGCTTGCTCAAAGCCTGTGACCTTAGTGTCTGATGCAGCTGATGAATTCGAAGCCGCAGCAGAAGAAATGGGATGGATCTCTTCGCCATCCTTGCCTAATCGCTTTCCCCACAACGCTCAACTTGAGCGGGAGATTAGGACTTTCCAAGAAGGTGTGAGATCATCGTTCCTTGAAGCTGGGTTTTCGATCCGTCCCGAGTTGTGGCCCGTTGCTTGTCGTTACGGTGCCATCGCCCTGAATCTGACGTTGCCTTCACCGCAAGATGAGTCGCTCTGTAGGTGGAATTTCAACATCGAGGACTCAGGCAGGGATGATGTTCACATCAGAAAGCTGATCCTTGGCCAGCTTGTGTTTTACCGACATAAGCATGAAAGCAAGTTTGGTCCAAACGCAGCTCCGGGCGTGTTCGCAGGGTGGAGGTTAGAACCAGGTGGCATCTATCGTTCAGTGACCCTTGTGCTTGACTTAGAAAAGCTTCGTTCCAAGATTGGTGCTTGGACTGAGCCGATCAGCGTTCCAGAGGCTGAGCTTTATGTTCGGTCCGGTGACCCTGTGTTTCCCCTTCGCAACGCCGCAGAGCACGCATTGCTGACATTTGCTGATGAAGGCGAGGTGCCTGCTCAAGAACCTCTTCCGATTCCTTTCACGCCGCATGTGTTCACAGAACAGGGTGAAAGGAAGAAGCTTCGTAGGATTTACATCACGTATGCTAGGTTTCGTAAGATAGGTCCCACACCGGGGTGCTATGCTTGCGACAACGACAAAAGCAATCACAATGCTGAGTGTATTGCGAGGTTTGAGAAGGCGTTCGGTAGAGAAGCTAAAGCTCCCGAGACCCCAGTTCCCAAAGAGTTCTTGTCTTACGAGGAGCTCCAGCTACCTAGGCCTCCTGCCCGTCCCGACGGAGATCATCTCTCCGATTATGAACCGTCTGAGGCTGGTCTCGAAGATCCTCTCGCATTGCCTGCCATGTATCGACACCAGAAGCCAGGAGCTCTTGTGTTGTTCGAAATCGCGTCCCATTCGCGATCCAATCTTGCCGGTATTGCCAAAGGGTCAGGCATTCAAGTTGTCTCGATATCATGCGACCGCGTTGATCTGTCTGATCCGGTTGTCATCGATCAGCTCATCAGCCAAGTGTCTGCTGTGCCGGGATGCTGCTTAGTCGGTTCTTTGCTGGGAGACGGATGGGGAGCGAAGTACTCTGGGTACGTTCACTGGAAGGCTCAGAGGACATTGCTGGGTTTTCTTCAGGTTGCTTCAATCATCATTGCCAATGGCGGCGAGGTTTCTCTTGAATGGCCGCAAGATTCAACGTGCTGGTTGCTTCCCGAAGTTCAAGCCTTCGAGGACCAATTCAGCCTTCGCAGAGTTTCGTTCAAGGGCTGTGCTCTAGGTATTGTTTCGACATCAGGAGCTCCGTTTGACGCTCCATGGCAAATCATGTCTTCGAGCAAACGGCTTGTCGAGAACTTCAAACCTTTCAAGTGCACTCATGCCTCACATGTCAAGCATTGCTCATCGAGTATGCTTTGGCCACGGGTAGCATTCTATCCTGAGGCATTCCACAAAGTGCTGCTCATGTCTCTGTTCCCTTTTGCCGAAGCGTTTCAGACGCCAGCGCTCCCATGTGTTCCTTCCTTGCCACAGTTCCATCGTGAAAAGGATTCTAAACCCAAAGTTCCTCTTGATGTTCTTATGCATGAGTCTGGGATGAAAGAGGTTAAGCTTCCGGGTTTAGTTCACCGCCTTCTCGATAGAAAAGAATGGCCGGGGCAACCAGGAGCCTACGAGGCAATAAAGAAAGAGAAAGATGGCCTTGTTGATGTTGGGACGTGGCTTGAAGATGAGATAGTGTCCAAAAAGGATGTTCTTGCATGGGCTACTAGGACTTCTAATGTGATCCACTTCGGAAATTTGATGGTCATTTTGTCCGTAAAAGGATCTGAGCTGAGTCCTGATCAGTGGCGCCTCAAGGCAAGAATAGTCTTCAGGGGTGATGATATCAGGAACCAATCCGGCATGTCTGCTGTATTTGAAGAGCTTTTTGCATCATCCCCATCGTCACTTGAAGGGTTGAACACAGCGGTTGCCTTCGGTTTGCTGGAGTCCCATGGCGTGACGACCAGCGATGCCGTACGAGCTTACACACAAGCCAAGCTCAAGACGAAGCACCGCACGTACGTCCTTCTACCTCCAGAGCTAGTCCCACTCGACAAGAAGCACATTTTTCAACCATGCGCGCCCCTGCACAAAGCGCTGTATGGGCACCCCGAAAGTTCCGCCTATTGGCAGCAACATCTTCATGAGATTTTGGTTAAGCTAGGCGGGGTGGAGTTTCCAAATCTCCCATCGGTTTATTATTTCAAGTCCCTAGGATTAGTCTTGTGTGTCTACGTAGACGACTTGACTTTGTCTGGACGCCTGTCCCTGCATGACGACTTCTGGCGCTCCCTCTCCAAGGAGGTTGAGCTCGAGCCGTACGCAGCACTGTCAAGGGTACTTGGAAGATGCCACAGATTCGTGTGCTGGCAAGAAAAGAAAGCACTAGCACTTGAATCAACGGATTTCTCAAAACAGTGTGTTCAATTGTACGAGACTGTATGTTCGCTTAAGGTTAAACCTCAGCTTACTCCCCATCTTGACATTAGCACACTACCTGCCGCAGACGACGATTGCCGCGGGCAACTTACCGAAGTTGCCGCAAAAACCTTAATGAAGGTGTTATGGCTTGCAAGGTTAAGTCGGCCCGACTTGATTGTGGCAGTTACAACGCTTGCTTCGCACGTCTGCAGCTGGTCCAAGAACGATGACCGTCGAGTTCATCGATTGATCGGTTATGTTCTTCATTCAGTCGATTACGCATTGGTTTTGTGCATCAGCGATTCTCCTTCGGATTTACGGTTGTCCCTCTACTGTGACTCCGACTTCGCCGGCTGCATCGACACGTCCCGGTCCACCAGCGGGTACGTGTTGGCTATCGAAGGCCCAGGAAGCTTCGCTTTGTTATCATGGTCGAGTAAACGTCAAAAGATCGTGTCTCGTTCCAGTACTGAAGCAGAGTTCGTTTCACTAAGTGGAGCTCTGTACAACGATGCAATTCCCTTACATGAAGTCTGGGAGGCCCTCATCCCCGGGATCTGCTTGCATATCTACGAGGATAATCAGGCTTGCATTGCTATCGTCAGAAAGGGATTTAGTTCCAAACTTCGCCATTTAGGCAAAACCCACCGTGTAAACGTGTCATCGACTTGTGAATATGTCAATGACAACTCCAATGTCATCCTGGAGTATATCCACACGAGTGAGCAGAGAGGCGACCCTCTCACCAAAGCGTTGGCAGTCCAGAAATGGTCTCATGCGCTCCAACTGTTGACAATGTCAACTTCCGTTCTACCCTCATATAGCTAAGCTTGGGTTGGATTGGATGTTAAATCGGGTTAAGATGCTGAGCACTTTATGCCCACGAAGCTGAGCTTCACATGTCAAGACCTCCTGGGTGTTTGGCTGCTCCTAGCGCCGCACCAGGATGGTCGTGGAATCAACCGTCACTGACCGTGTCGTGACACATCGGTCAAGAAATCAACGGCAGGTTGTTTTCCTCAGTTCATTAATTCAGTGGATCCACGTGCATTGTATAGTATGTCAACTTTTGCGATGCAAGAATGTACAGATGTTTCAAGTCAGGAGGGGGGAGTTGAAGATTTACGAACAACCTCCATGTAAAGAAGTGTAGCCTGACTATGTAACTTCTGAAGCCTTAAGTACGTCATCGACTTTTGGCTCAAGATGAAAAAGGCGCCGCTGAGCTGTGCCTTCACGTTCAGGGCAGGGTCCTTCTTTTGGGATTTCCCTTCCCTTCCTCTCCTTTCTTACCCTGACATAGCGTTGTATCTGTTTGGGGTCAGAATAACTGAGGCCTCGTGGATTAGCACTGGGAGATCGTACGGGCAAGAGCTTTGCTTTTGCGCATGGGACTGTGGGGGTTGTGGGCCAGGGCCGTGACCCCGAAGCCCGGTAGTGGTGCAGTTTCCACTGTCCCGCTTCGCTCCTTCCCTCCCTGTTCTCCCTCCCTCCCTCCCTCCCTCCCTCCCTCCCTCTCGCGCTTTCGCTTTCTCGATCTCTCTGTTAAAGGACATGAGCCCAAGAATGCACCCAATGAACATGATGCATTTGTGAATGCTCTGATGCTGAACTGCGTTGGCTCAAGCTTGGACAGAACGGCTTGACGTCACAAAGGAGTGTTTGCTCGACCGTGTACGTGGGGAAAGGGCTGATCTTGGTTTCTCTGCTTAGTGTAGATTGTATAGTGGAATTTTGTATGGTAGCGGCGCTTCGGTTCCTAGGCAGGGAACGAGTGTAAAAGAATGGACTTCGGAGTCAGCCGTGTATCATCTAGAACTGGAGAGGTGGGAAGACTGGTCATGGAAGCTGAAGCGATATGTACATTGTACAATCCAGCTGCGAAAATGATGATGGACGGTGTGCAAATTAGGAGTCAGAATAACCAAGGGTCATTGTTCTCTACACAGTTGGCTTACATGCTCGCGCACATCACTGATGGTGCGGCTACAGCTATTGTTCGAGATGAGGACACGGAGAATGGATTCGAGATTTGGCGTCGATTGCACAAGCAGTTCTCACTGCCTGTCACTGCCTGAGATATGACAGCTCTGAATCTTCCGAATGAGATCATTGGGTTTCGTATGAGAAATGACCATTTGGAGAGTGAATTCATGATCTTGAAGAACAGACATGAGAAGACGACCGGAAGGCCCTTGGACTATGATCTCTCGATTACGATGTAAACGCAGAAGACTGTTGGTCCATTGCAGCAACACCTGCGGTTGAATGTTCGTCGTATCAACAGGTTTATTGAAGCCCTGCAGATTGTGCACAGATACATCCAGAGCAGGCACGTGACTGTGCCGAATGGTAGAGTTTACCACCAGGGACAAGCCGACATGGAGACTGGAGAGTCGAAAGGAAAAGGAGGACAATGGAAAGGCAAAGGACACGAAGGAGGTAAAGGAATGTGCAAACGAAAAGGAAAAGGCTACAAAGGCAAATGAACGCACAAGGGCAACGCTAAAGGCAAGAGCAAACGATACAGAGGCAAAGGACAAGGACAAGGAATGAAAGGAAGAGGCAAAGGAGAGGGACGCTTCTCGTGTAGTAATCCGAATCACGGGAGTCAGGAATGCCCGAAAGGAAAAGGTAAAATGGCAGCGGTGACTGATGATGAGAATCAGCGCGGAAATGGACATTAGTGGAATGATGACTGGAGTCAATGGAATCCGGAGAGATTGGTCTCATGATAACTGGTCCCGGGATAGCGACTGGAATTCTGAGTGGATTGGTTCTCCTGACGGACCGACGGACGAGTGATTGGTCCTGGTACGATGGCGACTGGCGCAACTGCCTGAGGAGTGGTCCTGGAATACTCAGGATTGGTGGAGCCAGGATGGGCAGTAGAGCGCGAATGGTGCCGCGAGCTCGAGTGCTAATGTCCCTCAGGACACCGCCAAGAATGAATCACCACCGAACGTTTCCGCAGGGGCTGTCGAACCGTCGGATCAGAGTGCGCACAGAGTTGCGAAGACTGTCCGTGGTGCAAAGCCTGGCGTGATGACGAATGCTTGTTGATTGGGGCACTGAGTTCTGGAGTGCCACCGATACCGAGTCCAAGGGTGTCGAATCTGGCGAATCTTCCCGAACGTGGTCCGATTGGTTGTGATGACAGCTTGGTTGAGTTTCACATGCCAGCTGGATTGGTTGACAAGACTTGGATACTGTTCGACAGTGGTGCTTGCGCAAATGTTGTCCGCAATGGTTTGTGCCGGAATATCTGGTGTTGCCGTTGAGTGGAAGTTCCCGGTCACTGCGACGTTTGTCCGGGAAGACACTGGATGTGCAAGGTCGGAAGATTGTGCAGCTTGACTGCCGCAATCGCCACCCCTTGAGTGTACAGTTTTATGTGTGCACTGGCATACCGTTTCCGCTGGTCAGCGTTGCGCGATTGTTGTTGCAGGACTTCTGGACGGTGATGGCGAAAGACTAATTGACTAACTTGCCTTGAATGATCCGATTGGCAATCCTGTGCTGATTGTGCGACAAGGCACGTGTACTTGACGCCGACTGTGACACCGACTGTTTTTCCACATGCCGTGGCAATTTCGGCGAGATTGGCAGAGAGCTTGGCGCCTGGCAACTTGAGTGGGGTGTCGCATGATTGCTCGATCGACCACCTCTTGGTGCCTCGATTGCGGCAGCCCAGGGAATGAAAACATCCGATGGTTCCCGTTGAGACACCTGCGATGTGAATGAACGTGAGCTGAAGCTGATTCGCCATGTGAGAAACTCGAGAATGAATGGGCAAAGAGTGACATGAGACTGGAGTGCCAACCTTAGCGTTTTGCTAACGACGTGTTAGCCAAAATCTACGTAGGTGCAGTGCAGTGGGCCCTCTTGGGGTCGTAGCGCGAACTGCGCCAAGCCGGACACACCGCCCCGAAAACCGGTGCCGGAGGTGCGCATTTTTGCGCCCGCCCCAGGCTACAGCCCGGTGGGCACAGGTGCGTCGAATGATCGGAAGTGTGGCACGGGCAGGAACTCAGAAGACTCAAAAAGTGGCGGTCGGGCCGAAAGCTAGTTGGCCGACCGGTTACACTTGTTCCTGCTCGCACACGTGCACTACATTCGCCAAACATGCACAGTGCTCCACCGTAGTCACGGTTCCACCGACGGTTGTAGGCAGTCTCGGCGTCAGTGCCAATCAAATGACAATTTATCAACCATTGCACATGCTTCACAGCTCATGTGAACACATTTGCGATTGCGAGTTCAGCTTCAAGCCAGTGGATTCAAGTTGGGCGAGCAATGTTTCTTCAGTTGGCCTTATTGGGTTCTTTGGGCATTCTCAGCATTGCCTTGGCTTTGGGAGTGTCCAGTCGGGGCTGCGCGCATTGACAATCCTGCGATGGTCTTGCACAGGACATGCGCCAGTGTGTTCAGTGGCACTTCCTGGTCATACTGCATCCCGAAAGACCTCCCAATCGCAAAAGCAAATTCTTCAACTCTGCCACCGTACTTTCCAACACTGCCTTTCGACGGCACCGCTACAGCCATTGAATATCCAATCTGGAAATCGGCGGCACTGAACACCGTCCTCTTCAGTAGGTCATTCTCCGTCGCCATAAACGAGGAGTCAATCTGAATCGTTGGATGTCTGTCCTTTTTCTTCACTGCATGACTTTGTCGTTTTTTCGAAGCACGCAGTGTTCGCACCAATCCCGGTATGGCAAGTGGTGAGTTAGTCCGTGCAGTCGCCGTTCACTTCCAGATGGTTCGCCAGGAACCTTGAGCGTTTTCGGCTTCAATGCGCATTTGTCCTAGCATTAGGGCGATCAAGCAGCACAAACAATGCATGTCCAATCCACTTCTGGCAAGTGAGACTCCTAGGGTCCTCACATTTCTCCACCGCACCATCGGGCATCTCGGTGGAGCCCATTCGTTCCGATGGCCACTATCGATCATTTCCCGGTTTCTTCATTCGAAGAACATTGTGTACCTGGCACCCCAGGGACAATCACTTAGCAACCCATCAACAGGAGATTTGGCATCATCAGGATGAAAATAACAGTTTCGCGATTCATGGTGCAATCTTATCCTATATCGCGGAAGGAAATGGCAACGATCTGCAGTCCCAGTCGGCCGAATAGCTGTCGGCTCGACCGCCACTCTCGGGTTCCCGCCAACGCCACCTTCCGATCATTCGACGTTTCCCACCGGGTGATAGCCTGGGGCGGGCGCAGACGTGCGAACTGCACCGACATCGGGGCGGTGTGTTCGGCCGGGCGCAGTTTGTGCTACGACCAAAAGAGAGCCAAGGCACCCAAGTAGATTTTTGCTAACACGTCGTTAGCAGAACGCTTGTTTGCGGATGTTGGCCGTAACCGGAAGACATGCCTTTCAAAATCTTTTTCTCTGCAACCAGTCACAGACGCCAAGCTCATTACCGGAAGCATCATTGGTCTCGTGGTAGAACACATCGCTGCCATCGATGCGACCCGCGTTGCGCTAACAAGGGCCATGTTGTGTCCATCGCCACGTCATTATGCGCGGTCGAGACAATGCCGAGGTCAATTCCACTTACTTGACTTTTGTTGTCTTCCGGGTCGCCTTCTCTTCTCTCGCGGTCTCTTTGTTTGCGTCCGACCAGTCATGGATCAACATGTCTGTTTTTACGGATAATCGATAGGTCCTGCTTTGCACCCTTGGCCTCTTGGCAGGTTGGCTCGACCAAATGGTTGGGCAAAGCGCTTGCATTGTTTGCAAGGGACATTGGCTGTGGTGGGTTGGCTGTGAGCTCATAAAACCATCTGGCAATGCATGTCAAGGCAACAAGATGAAAGCGAAGGGTCTCCAGAAGCGGCTTGCTCGAGCGCCCGTCCCAATGCTTCGGCTTCCGAGTGAAGTCTTGCTAAGGCTCCGGTGGTATTGCCAAATGTGTCAGAAGCAGTGTCGAGATGAGAATGGCTTCAAGTGCCACCGCATGTCTGCCAGATGCCAAGCATCATGCCCTTGAGCCCACCCCTGCTGTGCTAACATTGCTTGGAATCGAGTTCAGGACGGGCACCAACGTCAAATGCAGCTCTTTGTCCAGGATCCGAACCGATTCATGGACGAGTTCTCCCAGGACTATTTTTGCGTGTTTACCGAACTCGAGTCTGGAGCCAAAACCTCACACGTCGGAGGAGTTTGAGAGAGGCTTCATGCAGCTGATGAGCACGTTCCTCTGTATGATGAGGGCCATGTGGCCTGTTGAAAGGATAGGTGATTGGTATGTCCGGCAGGTCATTTGCGGGGATGCTTGTGTGAAGAAGTTCTAACAAATCATCCCACTTGCGCATCATGTCTGGCTTGGAGACCAGCGTGATTGCTTGCGAGATCTGTCCGGTTCTGTGCTGTTTTCGACGACTTCGGAAACGGCATTGCCCTCCGGCTGCTGGCATCGTCTGAGGCTCCGTTGGACCGTACAATCCGATCGACGAAACTTGTTGGGCCAGTGTGCTTGCCGGTGTGCCCCGAAGCGCGAGCGCCAACGCCTCGATATTTGGGACAAGTAGGCGTGGCCTGCATGCCAGGGGGCCATTCGACTTTAACGGCTTAGACCTTTTGGGACCCAACCAAGCGTGCATTAAGTGCAAACTCCATATCATTGCCACAACCATGACGACTCAGACTCGGGTCTGATCGTATCGCCATGCTAGACCTCGGTGCCCCAGCGAAACCTGAGGTTTTTTAAACGGCAGCAAGATGGGAGCCTGTTTGATGGCAACGTTGCATGCTCGTGCCCCATCACGCAAGCCTCTTCGTGCTGAAAAGGCTGCACCGGCATGTCGACAGAGCCGTGGCTGTGGCTTGTGGCTGCCACCACGTGTGCGTTGAAGAAGAATTGCCGTGGTCGGGGAGGCTCTCTTAAGTCCTTTCGGAAGTCCAGCACCTCTGGACCGAAAGATGGTGGGAACTGCTGGCTCCGACTTGTCTAGACCAGTGAGTCGACACCTACTCAGACGGATGGTTTGCATCGTTTGCTCAGGCCACAGCTACAGGTCGCAAAGAGTTGGCTGCTTACTTCATGCTCCCACCAGCAACGCTGTTGCATGATTCGTTGACCTTTGCCGCCGTGGACACGCACGGCAGGTTCTTGCCAACACGGTCTACTGCCGGATGCTTGGGGTTTGGAAAAAAGATCTTTGGCTGAGCCTTTGTTGATCGCAGCCTTGCTTGGCCCGAGCGTGTAGAAGATTTTCAGCTGACGTGTCCGAAGCACCATGGAGGCATCTTTGGTGCAAGATGTTAATGCAGCGAGTGCATGGAGTGGTCGTTGTGCTTCGGGTTGTGGTCCTGGTTGTCGTTTATGCTGTTGTGGTTGGGGATGGAGCTGAAAACGAAGTGAGGATCAAGAAACAAGCTAAGCCTCGCTGTTGGCGAGCAAGCAAGGAGGGAAGGAATCACACAAGGAAGGACACCAGGGAGAGAAGAAATGACGGAAGGCAGGAAGGAAGCGTCAAGCAAGGAGGGAAGGAAGAAAGGAAGAAACGGCGAAAGAAGAAGGGTCCACAGAGCATGCCGCGCTGCATTCCATCTTCAACGATACTTGTGCCGTCGACTTCCTTATCTTCGAATGCTTCAGCGCCGATTCGATTGGACATCATTGCTCGACTGGCTTACCTTCTGGCTGCCGGGCTGGTGAGTGTGGCAGTCGTAATTGTTGTCATCCAGGAGGCACAATAAAGATGGCTGCTGTGTTTCTGGCTCAGGGTTTGGGCGGGGCCTTCATGACATGGCATAAACGCATACGAAAATGCCGGCAGCGGTGAAAGTTGGTGCGCCGGCAATGTGTAGCGACCTCTCTCCTTGTCTTGAAAAACCTTGTCGCACACTCTCAGCTTCGTGTGTCCGACGGCTTCAATCATCCATCTTTTCCGGGCGACTGCGAGGCTGCAAAATGCCGGCCTCGATGAAAATTAGTATGGGCGAAGTCGAAGAACGGAATCGCAAGCTTGAAGGGAGTGTGGTTCTATGTCTACCGATTCAAGCGGCAATGGGTTCAGACGGATGTGCGCGCTGCTGTGGTCAGGCCTCTGCATCAATTGCAGGACCTGACAAAGTTTCGCAACGAGCCCCCTCAAAAACCATGCTGTCGCATCTTCTTTTGACATGTCCTGCTATGAAACATGTGTTGTTTCGCGTTCTCACCCCGTGCATCGGCAAGCTACATATGTACACAACCAACGCGCACTCCAGGTGCCGTTGCCTATTTATAGTATGTATGTATGTGTACTAGCAGATAAGTAAGTACATTATTTTGTTGTGTGTGTAAGGCGGCGAGCAATAGAGTGGGTTCCGCTTGGCCGCAAGGCTGTGAAAGGACGTGTGAGCACGGGCACTTATCTCAAGCTGATGAGTGCTTTGGACGGATGCTGCGTCGGACCGCTAGCGCAACTCGGCACAGACTCCTTCAGATTTGTTGCTTGCCTCCGCTCCCAATAGAGCAAGGAAGCTCTGGACATGCCCTCCTCGCACCGTGGAAGCTCGGATGCACAATCAGGGATCGAGAGCGTGCACTGCGGGACTTTGCAACGTTGTCAGCAGCATCGCAGGTTTCGCAACTTCAAAAGTTGAAAAGCGATTGCTGTCATGAGGTCAGGTGGGACGCTGCCAGCGGATACCCTACGTCCTCCCCGAACAACCGCTCGGTAGTCTTCGCAGGACGTCCGTCCTGATCCAACTGCTCTGGTGAGGCGGCCACGAGCATCGTGAGACACAGCTTCCGGGAAGACACTGATTTTCCTACTGCGTGATCTCCAGGATCATTTAACCCACCGCATCATGGCCACTTCGAGATCATCCGGTATCTATCAAAATCATTTTCTGAAGTGCTCCTTGGTCGGAGCCATGCCGATGACATCCACGGTTGGCACTCAGTGCTTGAGAAGTTGCTGAGCGCATGCTTAGGCATGTGGTAATCGGCATCAATCCAGCAAAGAGTCTCGCCCTTGAACTGGGCACTTCCTTTCTGCAGAGGCTAGGGAAGATTTTGTGAACTCACTCGAGCAAAGGACATACCCGGTCAGTCGAGGTCTAAGAACTTGCTCTGAGCTTGCCATGTTCACATGCACGCATGCACGACGGCTGTGGTCAATCCGAACTCCTGATGCAAAAAGGTCCCGATGAGCGCAAGGCAATTATCGAGCAGGCTCTTCCGTCCATGGGAGCGCAGAATGTCAAGGTCGCTTGCTTGGAATGGATCAGCGTGACAGACGGTCTTTTGAGTCTACTGTCTCCGAGGTGTGGGTGTGGGGCGATGCTGCTTGGCCGCATACAGCAAGCCCAGACCCAAAAAGCATCAAATGTAGCACTCCAGTTCAAATGCTACGAGGTCATCTTCAAGTTGGCGAAAAAGATCGGTGCAACTGCAATGTCAGTCTTTAGCAATTATGAAGCCTGTGGCGCATCTGTTTGTGTGTTGATGGGTTTCCTTTCGTGCGCTGTGTTCTGTGATATTCTGTGCCAACGCTTAGGTATCGTGGCATTCGCAGCTGGCAAGAAGACGGGAAGGCGGAAAGGTACTTGGAGGTGGCTTTGTGCCGTGATCTCTAGCAGTTGCCGAGTGAGTGGCTTCGGTTCACATAAGCTTGAAGCACGTGCGGCATGTGGCAGGTTCAGAACGTTTGCTGGCCAGTCTTGTCAACTTGCGCTTCCCCTATGGGCCTTTTGGACTGGATGCGGTGGAGCTAACTTTCGCTTGAGGCACCAGTTGTGTTTCACTGCCGACGTGTAACCAGGCACATACTTCGTGGAAGGGCCGCCGCAGTACTCCTTCGTGAGCTCTACGCTCTTGCGGGAGCGTCTGAAATCTGGCCAGAGCATAGCCGACATTGTTCCGGCATCTTGGCGCACTTCTCAGGCGATGCTGTGAACTCGCTGCCACTTGTCCCGTGCAAGGCAGTGGTGGCTGACAAAGTCCGTGCAGCTTACGAAGGCAAGCTGTGAGCATCTGCGAGTGTAAGCAGGACGGCTGAACCATGGATGACCATTGGAATGGGTACTGGATGATACTGGATGGATTGGCCCACGAGCTCCGTGCTGTGCTGCAGATCGAGACGGTGAAGCACGTTGCAGTTCGAGCCGAGACCTGTATTATGGCACCCACTGTTGTGTGGCACGAGAGCTGGTGCCGAGAAGGGACGCGGACGACGTTGAGAGAACGAGGTAAAATGTCGCTTTGCTCTCGGCTGTAAATAAAGAGCTTCGTGTACTTCAATGCAGTCTCTGGGCTCAGGTGATTTTATTTCCAACCGGCACCACACGCACATGAACTCCACCATCTGGGTACGCCTAACTTGCGAGATGGATGGTTTGCAACGCGTCCTGAGTGTGATTCCGAACCTATGCGTGGCTGATGCTTTTGGCCAGGTCACCCTCAGCAACTTCGTCCAGTACCTGGGAAGGACGAACCAGTGCACCATCGACAAGACTCCAAAAGGCGCCAGAGTCCAAGTCCCCACAGACCTCGTGATGATGCGCTGGCCGCAAGGCTGGTACCTGCAGTTTGTGGATAACTCGCCCGAAGCCCGAATGCGAGCTGCAGCGGCCAAGGCCACGCAGGGTTTGTGTCAGGCTAAATTTGCCCCCCCTTGACTTTGGCCACTTTGGGCATTGCTGCGAACAGCTTCACGGACGCAGCAACAGGCGAAAGAGGAAGGTGAGGTTTCTTCAGAGCAAAGGCATGACGTTGCCCTGCACGCTGCCAAGTTTCTTGTCTTTGCCTGGTGTGCCACGCCACTCGGGTGTAGTGCTGGTACTCAGGAAGAAAGCCATAGCAGAGTGCAAGAAGGACTATCTCAAGTGGCTAGGGAAAAGATCAGATCAGATGAGCCGTCTTGTGATCCATGGCATTGTGCTTTTCACAGGATGGAGGCTTCCAGGAGTCAGAGTTCACGGAGCTCCAGCGTAAGGCATCTGGAACGTGAAGATGACCAGCGTGCGTGGAATGTGTCATGAAGTACCGTTATTACTGTAGCGCTTATATATTCCCTCTTGACACGACTTGGAGAAATCCCCGGCGTGCTTCCTGCTTCCACGGGTCAGTGCCGCACGTTAAATTAAAGCCTTTTGAACCTCCCCGAGTCTGCACTCAACTCCTCCCAGGCCAAGACAGAATCATCATCGGAACCTGAAACTGTTGATTGGCTGGTGCCGCCACGAGAGCACACAATCCCTGTCCCTTTCGGCGGCTCTGCGCCTCACCTCCGCTTCATGCTCTCTCGCCTCCCGGCGCTGTTTGTCCTTCTGGGTGTCCTCCGCTTGCTGCTGCATCTTCCTCTGCTCTGTCTCCTCATCGGCATTCGCCTGCCGCTGCAGCGCGTCGGCACGAGCCTCAGTGCCAGACTCCGAGCTTGAAGAGCAGCTGGGTCCACCAAACCATTTTCCTCCGAAGGGGCCAGCCCACCAACTCCGCCGGCGCCTCCACCTGTGCCACCTCCGGCACCGGCACCTCAGCCGCCGTTGATGCCACCTCCTCCGAGGCCTGGACGGTCGCACCCGTCTCCAATGCCGCCTCACCTCCCATCGCCGATGCCAAAACCGCTGTGACATTTTGCGGCTCCGTGCACACGGCCGCCCCGAGAATCAGGAGCAGCGACCAAACCATCCCAACGGCAGCGAAGCCAGACATGCTTCGACCATAAATATCCATGCCAACGGCAGGGGACGTGAAGGCAAGCTGCTTACTGTGCTGTGCTGCTGTGCTGCGCTGCTGTGTTGCTGTTGTGTGCCCTTTGCTGCCCTTGTGAGCTGCCCATGTGAGCTGCATTCTTTGCCGAATCACGAGTCTTGAACAGCGGCGCGGACGAAAAAACATCAAGGTTAAGGTCAAGTGAAGGGGCTCTGCACTTGGCTCCACAGGCAGCTCCACACTCATGTCAGAACATGGCACACTAAATCCTGCAAAAACGGCATTCGCGCGCGAAAACAGGGTCACAAGCGACCTCGCCGGTGACCTCGACCTCGACCTCGACTGCGACCTCGACCTCGACCTCGACCTCGACCTCGACTGCGACCTCGACCTCGACCTCGACCTCGACTGCGACCTCGACCTCGACCTCGACTGCGACCAACCTGACTCTGAGCTTTGACACAGCTCAGCTAGGCAGGATAAGGCAGGCCAGAGTAGGTTGACCTCGAACCTAGAACTACTGTACCCCATTTCTTTTTCTGCGCGGCTTGGCATTCAGACGGTCCGGCTCAAGTCCCGCTTGAGTACACTCTAAAGCCGTGGGCTCGCACTTCACCGTCACTTGCAATGGCTGGGTGTAGACTACAAGTACCTTCAAGAAAAGACGTGTGGAACTTGCTGAAGCGTTCTTATCTTTCATGAATGATTGGGTGTTCATGCGGTCATGTTCACACAACGTCATGGAAGTGAACCCACAAGACCATCGGCCTGAAGTAGAATTTCCCTGGCAGGGACAGCCATGTTCTGCGAGCGTCTGCCATATAACTTTTGCATAGGGATGCCGCCCAAATGCTTCTTGCTTTTACATATCAGCGACTTGCAATCTGACGTCGCCAAGGTTATGTGGCCACCTCCAACATGCGACAAAACGTTTATCTCCAGCCTGAATGCACGCAGTGCCGGCCGTTGGCGTGTCAACGAGCAGAGAAGCTCAAACGAACAATGGGCGAAACGATACCCGTATGCAGTGCTTCACTCAAGACAAAGCGCCTGAGCAGGAATCATCTTTCTCACTGTTTCCCCAGATCACCAGAGGCGTAGTTTGCACAAACGACAGCACAAACTAAGGCACTGCGGCTGTACACTGCGGCACAACCCGTGCAGTGGCACACCATGTATCTAGTTCCAGTGACCTGCCAACAATTGGGTCAAGTCGTCCAGGAAGGTGACGCTCCGATTTCTTTCAACATGGCGCCGCGTCCCAAGAAGGTGAACTGGCCACAAGTTCAACGAATGTTGCAACGCTGGTGCAGGGCCGGATCGGCATCCTCGTCGTCGGCTCCGGCTAAACCTCCAGTGAAGGAGGTTTCAACCCCCGACGGGAGGGCTCCCTTGTGGCAAACTTCTTGCTTATGCCGTCTAGTCGCCTCTTGCGATGAAAGGTTTCAGAAGCTGCCGTCAAGAAGTGTGGACCTCACAACGGCAATGGTCGGCTGGGGGCGGAGGAAGAGGTTGCGTGGGTGCCTTCTGATTCAGATGCCAAGGAACGCTCTTGCACAAGCCTTTGAAACACATGAGACGACAAAAGAGGCGCAGGAGGGCAGCGCCAGACAATAACATGGAACGAAAGGTGGGGGCCAGGACCAGCGATCCTCCATTTTGGCCTGCAGGACACCAAGAAGCACAAGCTGAGCGCAGTGGAGCGCATCCGAATGGAACATGAAGAATCCAAAAGGTGCAACAGTATCGCTTTCGGAAGCTGTAAGTATGCAAAGTTGCTAGGCAGAAGCTGCAGCCCGCACCGGCGTCCCCTTCTGAAAGCTCTTCTTCAGGCCAAGTGTGCAGATCCGCAGTGCGCACGCAGTAGTGGGGCTTTGCGCTTGGGGACTAGTTCTGTCAGGGTCAGAACCTTGGCTAACAGAAGGCATCATCGTGAAGGCCCCTGAATGCCACCGGTGCAGACGAAGCGCCATCCAGCTCTGCAAAGATGAGCCTTCCAGGTGATGCATCAAGACCTAGCCGGTGGTAAATATTATCGCAAGAAGGGCAAGGTGCACTCTTTCTTGTGGTGGTTTGTTTTCGTGCGAATTTTGGATCGCGCGCAGGTGGAAAGAGTCCGCAAGCAGTTTACTGCTGACATCCGCATGGTCGAAAGCAGGCGTGCCTTAGTGGCTGCTCCCAAGCAGTAATCAGCGACTAGCAGCAATTGGCCAGGCTTCTTTTTCGATAGATGTTCTCGACTCATGGGGTACGATGCCATGCCATCACACACTTAGTAGTTATCTTCCCCAAAAAAGGAGCAGTTGTTGTTCTGACAACCTGCCTTCCTGCCGTCACATCAACCATTGTAAATATCTTCCTCCAGTGTAGGAGTTATATCAAGATAGCCGTGATCTTCCTTTGAAACAGCTGTCGGCACCTAGAACACACCAAAAGCGACAGTCATCTGTACGACCAAACCGAAAAACTCGCAAGAAGGACTGTCGTCAACGTCCAAAGCGACTGTTGTCTGCATGTAGATTCCTGTAAAGCTAGCAGTCAGTCCGTACGCTCAGTCCGCTTTCATATGAACAGGGCCTTCGCTTGCGGCCCATAGTTGATGCAGAGTTGTGAGCAACCTTGGAATCGTCACCACAAGCACCGGAATAAGCAAGCCAGAAGAATCACAACAGAGGGGTATGCTGCGGCGTTGGGGAGGTCCCAGGCAGGCTCAAGAGGCACCAGGAGCTTCAGATGGCACGCAAAGAATTATTTTTGTGAGCAGGAAGTTGTGGTCCATTTTCATGCTCCGGCATCAGGACTGACGGAAGGAACGTTCCTGCCGCAAAACCCTTGCAAAAATGGCAATTCTCAAGGATGCCTGGGAACCAACCAAAGTGTGGCAGCTCCATAGCCCACACACACACACACCTTGAAAAAGTCCACACGTACCCTTGACAAGTTGGCCATCAGGTCCGCCATGAGAAACTCAGCTCGGAGCATGGTTGGATCAGACTCTGTCAAAGTCCTGTGAGTCGTGCAGTTAACGAGAAGCAAGAGTACTTAACTCACCGGGGAAGACTCAGGCAAATTCAGTGCTTTGCTTTTGATAGGCATCAGTTATGTCGTTGTATTGGCTAGAGCTTTGTCGACAGGATAAATGAAGTTGCTCCACTTGGTTTTGGAAGAAGATTTGTTTTGGCGTTGAGGGGGCAAACAGGACTCTCCTCTGCAGGACAGCATGGGTTGTGTTTCCTGGATGCGGTCTTTTTTTGAAGAGGGTTTCGTTCAAGGCTTTATTAAGACAAGTGAAGGTAAGTGCCCTGGTTACCTTCAGGAATGTGTGTCACTGTGAAATCTGAAAGATATACATCTTGCTTTGGAGAAGGGTAGCCGTACTTGTGTTTCCAGGAGACGCGTTTTGCTTGCCCAAGATAATTGCTGCTTTAGTGCGTTGCCATCGGAGACCCGAAGGTGTGTGCCGCCCCATTGCCCCCCGTGCACAGGGACCTCATTCGCTTGGACCAGGAGATGCTGGAGTCGGGCGCTGATTGGGCAACCAGCGGAAGGTGTTTTCTTTCCTACTGTCATGCTTCAATGAAAAGGACCGTCATCCCCAACCTCGGCAAGCCAGTCATGGTGGTCCGGTCCCCTACTGCTGGTGGCTAGTGGTGAACTTGTCATCGGCTTCGCCCGAGGTGAAGGGCCAGTACAAGGGCAAGAAGGGAAACATGAGGACTCGAAGTTTCCTGGCCTCCTTGCATACGGCGCAGTGAGAGACCACCGCATCAGCAGGACAGTGGACCTGGAGGCTTTCTGTGTCGCGGTTCAGCTCGAGGACGGCAGTCTGCGGCTGCTTATGTCTCCACGCTTGGTCCGTAGCCAATTTCTGCGGCCGCAACGTAGGACGGCCGTGACGTCGAGGGTCTTCGGTACGACGAGGTCTACAGTCTACAGACCCTGACCATCCTGTTATTCTTGTCTCTTCGCGGCCTTCCCGAGGTCTGCAAAATTGAAGAAAGCTGACTTGCACTGTGGCGCAGGGCTGCCAGCTTCTTCAAGTCTCACCATGGACATGGACAATGTCCATTTAGATCAAAAAGTGGTCTTTGCTGCAGAGGAACCGGTCAGCACATGTGAGCTTGAGCGGGTGTCAACGTGTAGCGGAGCTGGAATCTGGCGTGTAGGCCTGTCGAATCGCTGCTGCAGCTTCGGCTTCATGTCGTCTGGTCGACAGTAGGGACCAGTGCTGAAGATGGGCGATGAATTCTTTGCGGGAAAGGCAGGTCCAGCGGTGACCTCTGCAGCTGCTGCTGCTGCAGCGAATGCAGCCAGAAGTACAAACATGATACCAGGGCCACCACAAGCCCTGAACTTGAGCGATGTCCACTCTCCCATGAAGGTCCCTGTCCCCGATGCCAAGAAAAAGGGTAGTGGTCGGGGTGGCAGGACTCCTCAGAGGAAGGCAGCCCCGCATGCACCGCCCACACAAGACTTCGACCCCGCGGCCCTGACAGCGTTTGGTTCGTACCCGCCTTATGGAATGGCCCCGAGCCCATATCCACCGGCTGCCGTTGCGGGCCCTTGCCCGATCCCTCCACCACCCATGCCTATGTACCCCATGATGCCCTTCATGTACCCAGCGATGTACCCAGGTATGGCCGGCGCGCAGCCTCCAATGCCCACGGCAGACTCCCAAAAGGGTCGAGGTAAGCAAGGCAAGCAACAGAAGGATACAAAGGATAAGAAGCGTCGTGGAAAAGGCAACAAGGGCGGCCGGCAAGAGCCTAGCCCTCCGCAAATGGAGGGCTCGGACTTAAACTGCAGTCCGGAACTCTTGATGGTCAGAAATGCCCAGGGAAATTCCGCTAAGACCAAGGTTACCTTGCAGGAGGCACTGCCAAACCTCCTCGAGTTTGCACAAGATCAGCACGGGAGCCGTTTTCTGCAGAACAAACTTGACGAAGCCAGTCCAGAGGATAGTTCCGTGCCAGCAAGCAGAAATTAACGGCCAGCTGCACACATGAGCTGTCAGTGTGCTGGCAAGTATACGGGTAGAGCAACGGGAGCCTGCCCAGGACAGTTGGTGTTCACCGGAATATGTGCAGAAGATGCTGATCCGGATGCTGCATCACTGGCCAAAGATGTCAGTGGTAACTTCGTGGTGCAGAAGCTCTTTGATGTAGGCAGGTGCTTTGTCACAGCCTCATGTAAAACCATGCTGCATCCATTCATTGCGATGGACGTGGAGAAGGAAGGAAACAGACAGCAGCCTGAGTCGCGAGACCCTTTTGCCGAAATTCCTTGCCAGCTTCGTGCTGCGCTCAACTCCTGCTAGGCGATCCAGACCAGAAGAAACTTCTTTGCGAGAAGCTGCAGCCTGAAATTCCAAGTCTATCGAAAGACAATTACGGCTGCCGAGTGGTGCAGAAGGCTGGGTGGGAGGGGGGGGGCCATTGCTGGGTTAAAATTGGCAGACTCTGTGGTGGCTTGGAGGCGATCGGGGCCGTGTCCAAGGACTTGCAGGTGTTCTTGGCTTCGTCACTGCAAAACAATGTTGCGGACTGCATCGTCAACATGCAGCCTGAGCTGACCAGTCGGGCCATGTCGATGAGCTGATGGGCTTTCGGGGTTGTCCCTGAAAAAGCAATCCTCAACTTGACTGCCTGCTAAGGCACGGAAACCATGTGATTCAAAAGTGCATTGAACAGATGCCACCTGATTCCGTCAGCTTCATCATCCACGCTGTCCGAGACCAAGCCCGCTTCTAACATGGCGGAAGGATTTGATCTGCTGACAAGCGAGGTGGAGCATGACATCACGCACCTCGGCTTAAAAGCCTTGCCCCAATCCCTGCACCTCGGCTTCGGGGCTTCGTCAGGAGCCTGGCCTCGCATATATACGGCTGCCGAGTCATCCAGCGTCTCCTAGAGCACTGTGGAGCCGCCCAGCTCACGGACCGGCGGCTTTGCGTCGAGCATCGTCGAGCAGCCCGTCAGCCCAGCCAGCCCAGCTCCGAAACTCTGTCGCCAGGAGATGCTGGAGCGAATCCTCGTGAATGTTCAGGCCCTGGCAAAGAACCAGCCACGAGACTGCACATGGCAGCAGTCGTGCTTAGGCTCCTATCTAGGCCAGGTGCTGAAAGCGATATGAACGGTGTTCGGAACACTCTGTTGCACGGACGTGTGGCGCGGTGATGGTGGGCTCATGTTGCGGCTTAGTGTTGCATTCGCCTGTGGCCTTCCCGCTTCGATGAATGATGCCCTAGAGTCTCCAAGAGATTTTTCCTCTCAAGCCTGCCTGACCTTCGGAAGCCTCGCCGAGTTGCGAGAGTCTCAGCAGAATTGAGGTTTGGAAACTATGTGGTCCCTTGGCTCACCAAGCCTTCTGGATTCTAGACTCGCTAGTTCGAGCGCGCGCTTGAAAGTCTCAAGTCTTTCGGCTTGGAGGTGCAGCACATGCTGGAGCATGGGCGACTTCAGGACAAAGAGGCGATCATTGACATAGTGAAGGGAAATATCATGGAGTTTTCCATGGATAAGCATTCGAGCTACGGCCTCAGCAAAGAAACGAATCCATCCGAAGCGTGGCATTCGGTGCGAACTGAGGCAATGTTGTGCCTTGCCAGAACTTGGTCGACTTTCTTGTCCTGCCGGGCAGAGTGCCACCGTGCAGGTGGAGAAATGCTTTGAGATCGCTACTATTGGAGAGCATGCCTCCCAGCTGGAAGCGAAGAGGGCCCAGCTCATTGATGCAGTGCTTGGTGTCGGAGACACAACCAGCCACTAAGATGCATTACTTTTATCAGCAGCAGAAGCTCTGATGTCCAAGCGATTTGTTTCGGAGTCCAGATCCATCAGCCGGATTTCATAGGTCCCCTGTGCGAGATGATGACCCATCGGTGCTCCTGCGATACATTGACATCCGAGAGTGAAGAGACCTCGTTGGAAGGCAGTGAGTCTTTCTTGGGCCATGTCTGGTCCCACTCAGTTGCAGGTACGGAAACTATGTCGTGCAACGAATGATGGAACACAGCCGTGGAACAGAGAGAGAGCGCATCTTCAGAACCTTGAATGCGCTTCCTATGGATTATCGGTGTGATTCTCAGATTCGGGGGTGGCTGCGCCTCGGTTGCTCGGCTTGCGATGACGGAGGTCCAATCAGCATGGAATGCACATCATGAACGCCCTGCAAAAGGCTCTGGTCTCATCGAACTAGCAGTATGTCGTGTTCGTGACGTCACCTGCCAGGGATTCAGGGAGTTCACGCCGGATCAAGCCAGTGGCAGCTAACTGCTGGAGAGATTGAACATTTCTGGGAATCTTGACTGACAACCACTTTTCATGGCTTTATTTGATTACTCGAACGTGCCTACAGCTTTGAGTTGATTTCGGCACTGTGTGCGCCACGCTGCTTGCTGAGGCACCCTCGAGCTTGCAACTGCCTTTGGTGTACAGTACCTACTCGTACTACAGACAGCGGTTGGGATCAGGCAGCGCGATACTTCGCACTGGGCCAGGGGCCGTGCAATCAGTTAGGAGACCGAATTTTGTGGAGGGATGGTTTCGATTCCGGAAGATCATTTTGCTGGACCACGAATCGAAATTGAGTTTGCCGAAGGAGCATCCCGCCAGATTTTTCAACCACACGTAGAGCCCGTGTTTCCAGCGCAAGGCGCCTTTAGCAGTGAGTGCTAGGCTGCACCCAACAAGCCTGCACAAGACAAGCTGTGTGTGCGTGAAAAGCTCGCCCGTATGTCGGGCGGCGGCGGCGGGCCATGGAGTGAGGACAGCAACTTACATCAGATTCCAAGCTGTCCGCTTTGTTTTCTCAGCCCGAAGCCGTGGCAAAAAAACTCGTGCCGTAGACATCCAAAGCCCAAATCCATGTGTAGATGTTGGAGGCTGTGCATGCCACGATGTTTGCCCGGCGAGCGAGTCCAAAATGAATGGCGAGGGCAGCCCGCATAGTCGTGCAGGGTTGCAGCTTTGCAAACTGGCTGTGCGCAGTGATCTGGCTCCAGCTTGCGGCAGTAGAGGAACGACAGGCGCAGCCAACGAGCATGCTCGTAAATCTCCCATCTAATCTTAGCTCCGTGCATGTTCCGGTCCCGTGACACCCAAGATGCCAAAGCCTGGTCTCCATGAAGGACAATCTCCAGCTTGTATGCCCAGGCCACCAGCTTCAAGTGCAGGTTCAAGGTCCAAAGCCGATGTACTGTGTGTGATCTTCTCTCAAAGGTAGCATGTTCGGAGGGCTGTTGCGGGCCCTTCTCCGACCAAGGGCCGAAAAAAAGAAGCACATTGGTGGTCATCACGCTTTGCTTCTACACCGCTGCCGGTGAAGGAGCAACATTTTTGAGCACTTACCCTGCACGTGCCACTGTTTGGAAGCCGTGCCAGCTTTTCATGATAGGAATCATGGCAGTAACTTGGCTGCAGAGCTTCTGTTTCCCGAAAACACGACGTCACGACCCCGCCCTTGGCAGGCTTCTGCCTGCGAAAGTCTGCAACGATTGGAAAAGGCTGAGCAGATCAGTGCTTGTGCGGAGGAGCCTGCAGATGCTAGCTGAAATCCCATATTTATGCTGGCGTTCGTTTTCTTTGATGACAGAAGGGCATGTGCTGCGCTTTGACTCAAACAGTCTTTTGGCATTTGCGAGCCTGGTCGAAGGAGATTTTCATGTTGAAGGCAAACATCAGCCAAAGCCAGGAAAAGAGACATGGTTGCAGATGATTGTGCAGTGATGTCATTTGTCGTCAGCCTTGCAGATCGTTCCAGTTTCGTTTTTGACATGAGTTGCCTTGCTGCTCGAATGCTGTTATCATTTATCAGGTCGTTGCGGGACACCCTGGATGTGCTGCAGGAACAGAGGTATAGAGGAGCAAAGAGTGATTTGGCAACCTCTTGTGGCAGGACTTTTCAAAGTTGGGTTTGCAAGCCCTGCAAGAGTCGACCCGCGCGGGATGTGAGGCTTTGACAGCCTCGCAGCATGGGCTGTCTGTTTGCACGAATCGAGCGTTTCCTTCACCAGGCCCTGTACGCCCTCGCACTCGATTGGGTCTCGGCTTCACTCTATGAGATCTGGATATGCAGTCGGCCAGATTTCTGACTGCAATCACTTTTGGGTCCTTGCATGGCCTGCGTCTGCGTCTGGAGATATCTGGGGCTAAGGACAAATCTGCGGAGCTCTGCGTCTCTTGGATGCATCAAGCAGAGCTCCGTCTTCACTTCTTGTTTGTTGCTCTACCGGTTCGGCCCTGCATTGATGTGCGGCTAAACAGGACGCTAAGCTGGATTCACGACCTGCCAGGAGTCTGCCAGGCGCGACAGCAGCTTCTCCCTCACCATTCGATCTCTTCGGCTCATCCTGACGCAGACACATGCAGTTTTTCGGCATGTGAACCGCTCCCTGCGGTCGGCTCCGCTCGAGGATAGAACACTCTTGCTTTCATTCATCTTCCATCGTGGGAGTAGTGAGAAGCATCGTTCCTCAGAAGTCGAAGAGGAAAGTTCCATTAGGGCCTGTGCCCCAGATTACCGCTGGCGGCACATGCAACATCTCCTCGTAGCCGTGAATTAGCCAGTGGCCACCATGCGCTGTGCACATCGCATGACTTCTGTTTACTTGCATCTTCTCGTGGTATTCCGTCTCGATGTTCGGATTTGACGCCGAACAGGCCGGATGTTTTGGCTCTCGATTGCGCTACGGCCTGAACTGTTGCTATCCATTTGGTGATCTTTTCGCTTCGGGAGCATACGACTCATGTCCGGCTGTGAGTTTCCAAAAATCGTCGTCTTTGGCCGTGTGCTGAATTTGTTCTTTGCTGACGGCCGCACCACCAGCACCATTCCGCACCTGCTGGTCGATGCAGTAGCCAGAGACCTGTTGTTTCGATGTTCTTGGCGTCTTCGACAACCTTTGCTGGTCGAGTTGATGAAGACTGGATTACGGCATGCTCCTGCATTATTTCAAACTCCCACTTCTTGTGTGAGACTTCTTCTCAGGCGACCGTGGGCGAGGCATCACGTCAAATGCAGCAGACCAGCTGGCAGTCTGTGAAGATGCAGCACAGCAACTCGGATCTCATTTCGCGTGAGAAGAGAGCGAGAGATAGAGAGAGAGAGAGAGAGAGAGAGTGCCAAGTGTGCAAGCAAGAGAGAGAGAGTGTTAGGAAGTAGTGAACTAGGAAGCCGTATGATTATGTTAGGTGCAGCGGGGAACTAGACCATGTTGCCACAACTGGGTGCATGTGTCTGCAAAAATAGTCAAGAAACCCGGCCAATCTAGAGCCCAATATACTTCCTTGACATAGCCGGGGGACTTGCGATATCTTCACGCCTTTCCACAAGCCCCATAACACATGGGGGGCCAATCTGGCCGGGGGGCCTCAACAGCCCCTTACGCCCCGCGGAAGAAGAGAGAGTGTGAGGAAGAGTTTGGGAGAAAGGCAGGGCTCAGGCAGGAAAGGTAAACCCAGAGGGCACAGGCCCAACCAAGAGGGCACCAGCCCAGAAACAGGAACACGGAGTGCCCAGGGAACTCGGGAAATCATGCAAGCTATGTGTGTGTGGTAGTTCGCTGTGTGAAAAGTCAAGATAGGCACTCAATTCCTGACGAAGTCCCGAGTACAGCCGAGCCCATTCTGTCAACATGACGGGATGGGGTTGCTCGAACGAGCGGGGGGTAGGGACTGCCTGCCCTCCATGCCCCAGAGCAAAGCAAAGCAAAGACAGGAAGCGTAGCACGCTGCTCCTTCTGGCTGTGTGGAAGGAGAGAGAGAGAGAGAGAGAGAGAGAGAGAGATACGAGGGTGCAATACTTCACTCGTACTGGAACTTTCGGGGCGTAGACCACAGTATCGCCGGGGAGTGCTAGTTGTTCCAGCATGTAATACACATGCATACAACCAACAGACGGGCGGCTCCCGCGGGGGCTCGCCCTCAGGCCCGGAGAAAGAAAGAGAGAGAGAGAGAGAGAGAGAGAGAGCGAAACTTTTTGCCAGTGTCACACAGACCACGAGACCGGTGCGCCTGCGGGCGCGGGGGGTGCGCGCACTCCCTTGTCCGATTGCAAGCAAGAGCGAAACAGCCCGTAAAAGACGGGCAGGCCTAATGCCCGGGCGGCTCAGCTCGCCTCTAAGCCTGGGAGAAGAAGAGAGAGCCAGCAGTTAGCACAGCAAGCCATCAGTTACATGCTTCGTAGGTTGTTTTTCCTTGCAAGTCTCGGTGGGTGCGGACCATGTCATACCCTTAGCCGTTCCTATGAGTCCTGGCGAGCCCGTAACGAGCCAGGGGTGTGTGACAGCTTTCACAGAAGGCGACCACCTGCAGAGTCCTTCGGCATGCTGTGAGGAGTCGAATCAACGTCTGCAATATGTCAAGGTATTGTCCTTTATCTTGATCCCGCTTCAAGGGGCATCACTGCACGGATTGCCTCTGAAACCGAGCTTCCCGCCAGCAGTCGGGTGTGCCCTGAAGAGGGGCGGCATGCCCCTGAAGCCCGGTGGAAGAAAGGAGGCATGGAGAGAGGGAGAGAGAGAGACCCGGCAAGCAAGCAAGAGAGAGAGAGAGAGAGAGAGCGAGTAGCCATTTTGGCTCAAGCCACGAGTGGTTCAAGGGCCTGTGGGGGCTTCCGCCTTTTCTCCTTCTTCTCCTTGCTTTCTGCCTCCCACAGGCTCTCAACCCGGGCGCTTGCTTCTTCCTCTTGTCAGGGCCACTGTTTCTTAGCGATTGCTGTGCGGGGACATCAATTATCTGTGCCCGGGAGGCAAGGCCAGGGCTTTTGTCGGGGACCTCGGTGTGCATCGCAGCACGAGCGTGACTGGCCGCTAGGTCCCACCCGGCCGATGTGTTGGGGCTGGCAAACCAAGAAGAAGAGACTATGTCCAGGCAAAGGAACCGCCGAATCCGCGCCACGTCTACTCAGCGAAGGCCAGGCTGCGCCTGGTGGGGAGCGTGCTGGAGGAGGTCAAGAAGGCCCTCCAGGAACTGGTGGTGTGGACAGTGGAGCGCTAGGGGGAAGAAGTAGAACTGAACTGGTGGGGAGAATGACCTCGACCGCCTCGACATGGTCCCGGAAGACCCGGCTGCCTGAAGGTCTGTCAAGGTGATGGTTTAGGAGGCTTGGTTGTTGGGGGAAATGGGTTTACTAGCACAGACGGGGATCGGGAACACTCCCAACCACCGATAAAGCAGCACAGAACTGTCAGACGCGAACCGGGAGCGGGTAGGCCCTCGGGCATCCTCGGGCCAGGGGGTTTTCGGCTCTCATACCCGTCAGCAAGCAAGCAAGAGAGCGAGCGGCCATTTTGGCTCATGGCCGTTCTCATGTAGGGGTCACCTTCGGACTTGAGTGTTTGCTTCTTTGTTCTTGTTGTTGTTTCCGTGTCCGGAAGGTTGACAGTGCCGTGCGCAGGTGCAGTCGAGGTGAGGATTTAAGGCGTTCAGGTTGGTTTAAAGTTAAGGCGAAGGTGCTGCTGCTTGGGAAAGTGTCACGCCGAGTTGTGCGCTGGTCGCTGGACGTATACTCCCCCGTGCGTGAGTGATACCTTCTTTTTATGCTTGGAGCACGCAGGAGCCTTACGCTCAGCAGAAAGAAAAGAAGGGAGAGCACCATTCGAGCCCGTGACATGCAAGGCACGAATACTGCCGTCATGGCAACCGTGCAAGCGCTGGAGGAGGTGAAAAAAAGCAAGTTCATGGTATGCAGTTCGCCGTGGTGACCCAGTCTTTTGACAGGGGTTAGCTGCCGAGTTGACCGGGCCCCACAGCCAGAGCAGACTTCCCTCGGCATGGAGGGGGGCACGTGACGTGGTCGCAATAGCAGGCTGCTTTGCGGATTGGCCCGTTCTGCGAACGTCCAGTGAGAGTTGTCCGTGGAATATAGTGCGTGTTCTGAGACGGCTGTCCTGCCGAAAGGCTTCGCAGCCAAGCAGATGTACTACTGGTCGCAACTCGTCTTGGCTTGCTTACAGATGGATTCGACAGATATCAGGCCGACTGCAGCCTGCTGCTTGTATGCCAGGACAGTCATTATCTGGCGTGAGACGCAGTGGCAGTGGCTGTCCGACTCGGTTGCAGCGGGCAGGGTTGTGCACACTGCCTGGGGGGAGCCAGATGAGTGGCTGCGTTTTGGTACGACTGACTGCAACACAGAGTCGCCTCTTGTACTACCCGGGCCCGAGTATGTTCTCACGCAAGATGCTCGGCAAGCATGGCGTGCCCCGTGAATCTGCCGACATTTGGGCAATCACAGGGGCTTTTACAGGTCCTTTCTCCGTTTTCAGTCGTTCGACCTGCTGTTTGATGCAGGAAACACGCTTCACCGGCCTGCGTGCCTTGGCTTGCTTCGCATGCTGTCTAGTTTTAACTTCCGAGCCGGCAAGACTGCTTTACTTGGTCGAATCAGGATTTGCCGTTTTGGTCGCTCTTCTACAGGTATCTTGGCATATCTTGGCATAGCAGAGATTGACGATTCAATGGAACACAGAAAACTATTTATGGGCTGCCGCCACTGCCGCCGACCCCGCCATTTTGGCTCAAGCCATTTTGGCTCAAGTCCGCCGTCAGCTGGCGTGTGTGCCCCTGGAGCGCGGTCGCGCCTTCCGGGCCGCGTCGGGCAGGCTTGAGCTCTCCTCCTCCTCGTAGTCCTGTTCTGAGGCCTCCCGGGTGCATTACTCCACCAGTCCCTCTCGTCGTGTCGTCGTTCGTCGGGATGGCGGGGTCGGACGAAAGTACGCTCCTGTTGCCCCACCTGCACCGTTCCGAACAACTGGAGGGGGGGGGGGGGGGGTGGATGACGCTGGGACGCCAATTAGCTCAGGGGCTCTTCTGGGGGCCGAGCAGCCCGACATGGTTATGCAAGAAGCGGCCCAGGATGCGCTCCGGGCCGCCTTGGGGGATGCCGTGGGTGGGCCGTGTGATCCTGGACCGGGGAGAGGGGTGGGGCTGGCGGAAACTGAAGCCAAGCAGGCTGAAGCAGCAGCGGTGGCCGCTAATCTCCTTGCTAAACACCAAGCCACCCGAGCCCCCAAGTCCTCGCCTAAAACAAGCCCCGAAAAGAAAGCACGACCTCCGACCCTCGATCCCGCTGCCGCCAAAGGACCGCCAGTGGGGCTGCAACCCCCTCCCCTTTTTGGGGGGGGGCCTGTCCCCCCCGACAAGAACAAACGCCCGCTGCCACAGGAGTACGACATTGGTGATGATGTCCCCCCGCCGTGGGCAGCCTCACTTCAGGCGGGCATCGACCGGCTTCATCGAGGACAACACGAGCAGATGCAGGCCATCCAGGTCACTAGAGATTCCATTCAGGGAGTAGCAGATAAGGTGCAGTCTTTGGAGTCGAGGCAGGATTCGCACTTAGAACGAACTGCGGCTCTTGAGCTCCGTTTGGCGGCTATGGAACAGGAGATGAGGGATTTTCGCTCTAGGTCTCCTAGTGTCACCTCAGCATACACTCCGACGCATTCACCTCGTGGGGCTCGTGGGAATCCCGCGCATGATGATTGGCAGGTTGTTTTAGGCGGTTGGAAGGATGCGAAACGCGAGGACATCGAACAAGAAGTGAGAGACTGGTTCACGAGAGCTGAGTGTGGCCCTCTCCTGCAGGCCATGCATTGCAGCTCGGTGCGTTCCAACACGTGTAGGGTCGACTTGCTGTACATGCAGGATGCCATGGCAGAACGACGTAAGGTCCAAGGCATGTGTGTTGAGGCCCTCCGAGCAGTTGCTCAGCCAAGCTCCCTTCCAGGGCAAGGGACGGGGGCACTTTGGGCAAAGCGAAACCGTAGTCCTGAGGAGAGAGCCCGTATTCGAGCCATAGTGTCCCTCAAGGCTCTTGTTGCCAAACATTTGCCCCCCAGGGACTTTGAGTTTGACTGGCGTGGAAGGTTCTGGGCTAATGGGGTCAGTGTGCTTGCCCACGTGGACCAGAAACGTCCGGATGATGGGGCTCTGTTGTTGCTTGATGTACGGGGCCACGAAACGGGATGGTGGGTCCCGGGTCCCCTTCTCGCTCGAACTTTGGGGATTGATCTCAAGGTCTTGCATACACACTTCGAGGTTGAGGCGTCAGGATCCCCCTAGGAGGGTGGCCGGAACAGGAAACGAGGGCGACCCCTCAAACCCGAATTCGTAGCATGTACCTGGAATCTTCATGGTAAAAGTCTCCGTGAGGTTGCTGATCTGTGGCAGGGGACTGTCCCATGCCCTGACTTTCTTTTTGTGCAGGAATTAGGTGCTTGTCCTGGGGCCACTCCTGAGGTTCAGGTCTCGGATTTTTGTTTTGGGTCTGTACCCTACAAGATGTATCACTGCAGCGCGCCCGAAGCACACCTCAACCAGGCTATTCTTGTCAAAACCGAACTGGAATTCCATGCGACACACAAGTCGGGGCTTCCCGTTGGTCTTGTCCTGCATGGTGCATGTCGGAATCACCGAATTCATTTGGCATGTTTGCATTTGCCCCACAGTAAACGGGTCAGCACCGAAGCTAAACCACGATCTTCTGCAGAGGAGGTTTGGAAGGACACCTTGGAGCTACTGGATTCTCAACTGCAGGATACAGGTGGCGAGGCCATGGTCATCGTCGGCGGTGATTTCAACCAGGACCTTCATGCCAGCTCGGACACCTTTTCGGGAATGGGGCTTCTGAGGGCTCTGCTTCAGAAACATAGCCTCTCGTTGCATCGTTCCGTGGGCATCACTTGGACGGCCCGTGGGGCTGCTAGCGAAATCGACGCTGTCCTGGCTCGTGTCCCTAGAAGTCTCACGTATGCTCACAAGCGGGATGACATGCGACTGGCGCTCCCCTCGGACCACTGCCCCGTCTTTCTGAGAATTTGCACCCCGATGCCGCTGCTCCACAGAGGCACACGCCCCACCACCAGGTGTGGCCGGTGGCTGCCCAGCATTCCGGAGCTGGAGAGCTATGCGGCCTCGGACATGGAGTTTGGTCCCTCTCGCATGTCTGAGTTGTGTTTAAAAGCCGAGCGAGTTCCTTCCCTTCGATACCAGGACTCTTCGGACCTTAAGGCCCTTATTGCAACCAGACGTGCCTGCCAGGACCCTCACACGAGAGCGAGCATGTTGTCCGAAATACGGGCACGCCGAACCAACGATCGGCACGAACACCAGTTGAACATTCTGCAGCGAGCCAGGGAAGGGGATAGGCAGGCTATCACGTACCTCCGAAAGAGTGCCGCGCATGCTTCGTTTGAAACCAGCTACATTGAGCAAAGAGGGGGGCAACAAGCGGCCAGCTTGGAACTCCGGCAGTTCTATGACCGCAAATACGCTTCCCTCCTCCCGCCTCCCACCGAGGAGGCGATCCATCGGATGATTGCTACACATTCCTCCGTTAGACCGCAGCCCTTTACTAAGGATGACTTAGGCCTGGCCATCGCCAAATGCAAGCCACGCACAAGCGCTGGCCTGGACGGAGTGTGCTATGAGGCAATCCGGACCTATCATAGATGCGACAAAACGGGCAAGCTTCTCCGCTTCATGAATCGTTTGCTCTTTGGGCAACAGCCTCTTCCCGAGAACTGGTACGAGGCCAAGGTAGTGCTCCTGCCCAAAACGCCCCAACCCTCCAATCCTGCTGACCTGCGCCCGATCTGTCTCTCTCCGTGCTTGTCTAAGATCTTTGGCAGGCTACTGATGGGGAGAGTTGCGCCTAAATGCCCGCCCTACCAAAGTGGGCAAATGGGGTGCAGACGAAAAACTCAGACGGTAGACGGCATCCTCGCGGCGCAGACAGTAATAGGAGTCTTACGCAGAAAGCACCAGGTGGAAGCACATGTGGCCAAGCTAGATATTAGGGCGGCTTTCGACAGTCTTTCCCATTCTTCGATCGTGCACTTCTTCATGCACTGTGAGGTTTGTCCCGAGATCCTCCTGCTATGGCGTCTGTGCTCCCAAAATCGTTTGCTAATGAGTTTGGGAACTGAGACTTGGCGTACCGAGGTCCGCCAAGGGATCATGCAAGGCAGCAGCTATTCAGCTGATCTCTTCGCTCGAGCTATAGATTTCCATTTGCGGGGGCTCCAGGCTCGGTGGAATACCGAGTTTCCCCGCTGGGCGGATGCAATAGAGCTCCCACATTTCCTGCTATATGCTGATGATGTCATGCTTTTTGCGATGGATGCTAGGGAACTTCAGGTCAAACTCAGGGACCTGACGGACACGTTGGCGGCGGTAGGGCTCTTTGTCAACCCTGCCAAGTGCAGCGTGCTTAATATTGAAGGATCGACGCCGGGGGTCTGGCTCCGGGGCTCTTGCACCCCTCTGCAGGGCAAGGACCGCTTGATGTTCCTTGGGGTACCTCTTGCACACACTAATGCCCCCGACATGGTCCTCATGCACCCGCTCAGAAAGATGACAAATTCTTTCTTTGCAATGAAGAAGATCTTGGACAAGCCCTCGACTCCGCACAGGGTTAAGAGTGTTCTCTTTGACTCGTACATCAGCTCGAAATGGCAATGGTGCAGTTCGGTCGTTTGGCCTACGGTGCGCGCGCTGAAGAGCATAGAAGGGCTTAAGAATTCCTTGCTTCTGGGGGTTTTTCGCTTCGGAAGAGATCCTTTCAGCACTTGGTTGGAAAACGTGCAAGGATGTCGTAGAGCACTCAGTGTGTACTGCCAGTGCTTTCGAGGACCGCAGTGGCAGGTGGCCTGGTTGACACGTATTTGGACCTATTTCGGTCACCTTGCCCGGTCCACGGAGGACACGCCCTTACGCCGCATGCTCAGGACCATGGGGAGTCACCGACTCTCCACGGGACAGCTTCGGCCGTCCTGGCTTTCGGAGACGCCTTTTCACAAGTTTCGCTTGGTTTATCAGCAATTGCAAATGCAAGGAGAGATGCCTCATTGGGAATGGCAGGCAACAGACCGCACGGCCTGGCTGGCTATGCTGCCGCGATGGCTGCACTATTGGCATGCGTCGCCTGTCCATCCCCTGACGACGGAGTATGTAGCTGGTCGCCAGCTTGTCGTGGTAGATAAGGGAATCTCTGCTCTACGCAGACGACGTGATGCACTGGAGGGTCTGTATCGTTCCGGGCTAATCCATCTCAAACCATGGCGTGCTGATAACAGAACAGCGGTCACCTTCTGGGTGACGCATGTGCCGGGCAGTCTCGTCGCATGTGTCTACTGTTTTCGTGCCAAGGTGAAAGTACATGATACCACGGTTTTGCACATACGCCTTCAATCGACTGGAGACGGAGGGGTGGTAGTCGTGCCAGTGCTGCTCGCTCTTTGCGAGCTCCTTCGGCTGCATGATGTTACCAGCCCTCTGCAACAGGCGGGCGTTGTCCTTCCCCCTCACCTCCTCCAGAAACACGTCCTTGAAGGTACAGCGGATGCGAGAGATGCTGATTCTGCAAAGTTCAATAGGGTTTCAGAGGAGGTGGATTTGCTGTCACGAACGGCGTTGACACCCAAGCGACTACCGAACAGGTGGGCGGTACAACTAGGATTTGAGCCTTCAGTGCTTCCGGAGGGATGGGATTTTCTGTTTCGCACGGCCGACTTCCACAGGGCTCAGTACTTTTCGGAGTTGCGGTCAGCGCTGCTGGTGTTGCTGCGACCCCAGTTGCTGTAGCCCAACCTCAATGTAGCCTCTGGCACAAGCGTAGCCTGTGGGATCCTTTCCGGTCCTCACTTCCGTGCTCGCTCACCCACAGGGGGGGGGCAGGACGGGACGGAAATGGCACCCAAGCGCCCCCGCCTTGACGCGGAGATCCGCGCTCTGCAGTTGCTGGAAGCAGGGGATTTTGTCACCAAGACTCAGGCCCTTGACGTCCTGCGGCTGATCCCCAAGGCGGAGTGGACTCGCAAACAAGGTGGCTACGTGCTGACCTTTGGAAGCTTCCAACGAGCCAGATCTGGGATGCGGTCCTCTGGTAGGAGGTATCCGCTGACCACCAGACTCATGACGAGGCTTGTCCGCCACTGGTCGCCGGATACAGCTTTTACCACGATAACAGTGCTGGACAATGTCATGACACCGCCCCATACGGACTGCCACAACTCTGAGGTCCCAGGGGTCCTTCTGGCTCTGACACAGGGCTACAGCGGTGGCGAGCTGTGGCTGGCTCATGACTTGGGGGATACAAGGATGTTGTGTGGTGGTGTCTTCCGGAGGGGGATCAAGATTGACGTCACCACTCCCTTCCAATTACTCATGCTACGTGTGCCTGGACAGGAGACCGGGTTGTGTTGTCGGCCTATAGCACGGCTGCCAGTACGTGCAACCTCTCGGACGATTTGTACTGCCGGCTCTGCTCTTTTGGTTTTCGGCCTCCTACTGCTCACGAAGAGGATCGCTTTCGACACGAGATTTGGGGGGCCACGGTTACGAGGCAACTGAGGCTTGAGCCTAGACTGGTGTGGCCGCGGGGCACCTTGTTACACCACCCTCCTGTGACGATCGACCTGGAGGATTCCTGTCCAGCAACGATACCGATACCGTCTGATACGGAGTCGGATGTCATCAGCATGTGCATGGGAGCAGCCAGTCCAGAGCCCGACTACTGGGATTGTGTTATTTCCGATCCGGAGTAATCTTTGTGCTCTTTTTGTTCTTATTTCGGTGTTTCGGAGTTTGGGTGCTCTGGCTGCTCCTTTTTATTTCCCTCACGGGTTTTTGCCTCTGCATGTAGTGGGTAATCCGCTAGTTCTGTGCAGCTCTAGGCTCTGATACTGACCGCTGTAGAGGTTTGGTCACCATCCATGATTTTCCAGCTGGCCTGCGCCGTGGCCTTTGGGCTATGCTTGGCAGCGATGTACTCGGTGTACTGCATGTTCCGACTGAGTATGAATTCAATGCGTGCCCACGAAGCTGTTTTGCTGCAGCTCCTTGGAGAGCAAAGACAGATGCATGACCTCCTGAACCAGACTCGGGGCGACGTTGCTGAACTCCGACGAAGACATGGTGAAGCCCTGGACTCTCTGTACCATGGCCTGCAACTACGATCCAGACTGGGGGCAGTGGACAATACTCATGCCCTTGTTCAGGAACTCCATTCTCGGGTGTCTGGTCTCGCGGGAATACAGCATGTTGGCCACGTGCGAGGGCAGCTGCACGATGTCTTGGATGCTCTGCGCGAGATACAACAATCGCTCGAAGGGATGAATGTGGACGGGAGTGCCTCGTCTTCAGCGCTGCCCATCGTCCGACTTGCCGTTCCTACTGGTACTGAACTGCAGCTGCTGTGATACATTCGAATTCAGCATAGGCAATGGACGAGAGTGCTTTGTTGTGTTTGCTTTTGGTTCTTGTTAGCTCGGGTCTTCGTTCTTTTGGTGTAGCCTTCACACGCACTCTTCGCGCCTGCTGGAGAATTCCTTGAATTTACTGATTTCCGAATTTGTAGCCATGTAGCATGTTGGAATTTGCAGTTGTGCGTGTGCAGCCGAGTAAAAGCATGTGCCGCCGCGAGCTTGCCAGCGCATAGGGGATGATGCGATGTTTGGAAGACGATGTAGGTGATACCTTTGACCCTCGGGACCAGCATTTTCTGCCCAACACTTGGTATCCACTGCCCGTCCTAGCACTGCTTCCTGTTCCTGTCTCTAGCCTGAGCCTTGGCTGCTTGGGGGCCGCTGGGCTCGATTACATGATCGACGAGGCGCGTACTTTGGGCAGGGTTTTCAGGGTTTTCTTTGGGTTCTTGGACGTGATGCTTGTGACGAGGGCCTTTTGGGGTACTTCTGGGTAGCCGCTTCTGCCACATAAAGATACTAGGACGCATGCTGCTTCAAGCATCCCCCTCCTGCCAGCTCTAACGCCGCATGCTTGCGCAGCTCCTTTGGCTGACGCGCCCAGTAAACTGAAGGCTACAGCTAGACTCCCGTGCTGAGGCGCCATGTCTGTTGCCTTGTACCAGGCTCAACACCGCTTTCCCGAGGGAGGCGAGGATGGGCCGGATCTCACCGGAGTATGGTGCATGCTCCTCACGGGTCTGATGGGAGCCTTGTTGGCTGGTCTCTTCTTCCTTGGCCACTACTGGGGGTGGGCCCTTTTCCCCTGCATGCGACGTGCGGGGGTCCAGCAACGTTTGGACGATTTGGTCCGGGCCGTGCAACAACTGCAAGCGCTGGTTCATGCTGAAGGCTATGCCACCCGCAGTGCTGGCGCGGACGCCCTTCAACGGGCCATGGGCCTGCTTGACGTGGACGATTCCCTGACTCGCATGCTCAATGATGGATTCGAGGACGGCCGCAATCGTCTGCAAGCCATCATGAACAAAGTCATGAAAGTTGGCGAGGTGGCCAACACAATCCATGCCATGCACGCGAATTTGGGGAATACCCTTGCAAGCCACCAGCTGGAGCTTCAGAGAACCATCCAGCGTGCCAAGGACGACCTCAAGCAAGCCTTTTCCTCTGCTGGGTCGAAACTGGCGGGCAGTGAACACAAAAGCATCACAGATGCTCTCAGTGCCATCTCGGCTGCCCTCGAGGAGGCCAAGCTCAACACCTCTACAGCTTTGGATGCGGTGGCCAAGAAGATGGTGAAGGACTATGCGGACCTTCAACGATTCCTCACTCCGCTACAACGAAACCAAGAGAGTTTCTCCACGGGCATGAACGGGAGGTTCGAGCAGCTCCAGAAAGACCTCTCAGGCATCTCCTACGCCTTGAGCAAGCAGATCAAGGAGCTCAGTGGACAAGTGCGATGGGCTCAGCAATCCCTGGATAGAATTCAGGGGGACAGCGAACACTTGCCAGATAAACTCAATTTTCTGAGGGGGCTTCTTGAGGCGGTCAAGGAACAGCTGGAAGTCCTTCAGAAGGAGATCGAAGCTATGAATGCGGAGCCAACGGCACGCTCTCCCACTGCAGACCCGGCCACAGCTTCAGGACCAGGACCCGCCGCCCCACCGCCTCCGGCTCCGGCGGCAGCGACTGCGGGTGGACCAGGGCCCACGATGCTGAACCTGGACGAGTCCCTCCCAATGGTGAGCCGCCAAGGGCAGGGATATTTGTGCCCGATCACGCTCCCGGATGGGAAGGTCATTTTCATCCCGAGGTCGGTTCTTGCACAGATGCTAGGAGCACATGTATTGTAAATGTCTCGCTGCTCTTGAGGGCCTGGAGATCCTTTCTATGTTGCACTGTTTTGCTACTTCTTTGTGGCCTCTATGTTCCTGTTTTCCATGTGTCGATGGCCCCTCAGCAGCACATCCGACGACTGTGATGATGCATGCTCGTACAGTAGGAGGCGAGAGCGATGTTTTTCATGCGCCTGGCCCCTGAATTTCATGCAAACTGCAAGTGTCGTGAAGACCCGAATTTGGTGCATCGAATTTTCAGCATGCCTGCATTGAATTCAAGAATATGAATTTAAGCCTGCGAATTTGGGAATGATCATAGGTCGTCTTTTGCAACAGTACCGAGCATCCACAGCCAAGCAGAAGAAATGCCGCTTCGAGTGTCTTCTTGGACGACCCCACACAAACCCACAACCACCCCTCTCCCTTTGCCCTCTCCCCCCTTTTCCCCCCCCCCCCCCCCCGCTCCCTTCCTCCCTAGGTCATGGAGTCTTGTTACACCATAGCCCCAGCGTCTTGTTGCAGCGTACATAGCCATACCCTCCCCTCTAGTGTCAATACATGCCTGCACTGTCATATGCCCTGCTGTTCCTTAGCTCCAAGCCAAGCGTCTTGTCGTTTCTGAGTGGCATTGTTGCCGAACCAGAAGCGAGCCCACTGCTACTCCCGTTGCCCTACAAACACACTGAAGCCTGACAGGATCTTCATGCTCCGCATCACCACCGCGATCGGGGGACGGGCACAAACAGGGCAGTGCTGCCGGGAACCACGCCAAAGCAGGGGTTTGGAGGGTCTTTCCGGCCCCGTCATTCCCGCGTTCTCGTTCGTGTTGTGGGTTCTCCTCCAACCCTCCCTATTCGGGGTCTAGGTAGCCCTAGCCCGCGGCGCTTCTGCCATGGCTCACAACTGCCAGTTTTCTGCTCGCACCTCTGGGTCCTGGCTGGCTTGTGATGGCAGACGATGCCACGCTCTAAATGCTGTTTCGGCCCCTGGCGCGACGACTAGACGACTGCTCTGACCACTGGGACTGCTTTGATGCCACTCATTATTGTGTGTCTCCTTGGATTCCCCACGGAGAGACCAATGATGGGCTGTTCTGGTTATGCTGCCCCTGATGTATGTCCCATAGCTGACACCGCGGACGCAAAACGTATTCTTGGGAGATGCCCGGCCGAGATGATGGAGTCTGTTATGCTGCACTGATGTATGTCTGGCAGCCGAATACATGCTCCACTGAACGCGAGTCTGGAAGCACAGAGCCTTCGTTGTGCATGCATGGAATTTGGGCTATGCTTTCTGCATACCACGGCTTACACCAAACTGACTGCAGCAATCTGGGTGATGCATTGAATTTGGATGCATACGATACAGCGTGAAGGGCCTCTGCCCTGTGGTGTCTACTGACTGGAGTGCCGATGCTGGGCCGTTTTTCCTTGCATCGCTGTCGAGCCTACAACCAGAGGAACGTACCAGTCTGGACGCTTAGACGTACAACGCGCATGAACGGAATTTGAGAATTTGAATGCATGTGCAACTGCATGAAGCTGTCGAGCCCTCATCAGCAAGTGGCAACGGTCTGGACATTTGGGCGTCCAACGAGCATGAATGGATTGGGAATTTGTGTGCATGTGTTGCTGCATGTATGGCATTTTGCCAGTGGGGCCAACTGGACTGAGGATGCCGTGATTTCTGTGTTGATGAGTTCACAGTTTGAGGATGATGCGAATAGCTGCAGGATGCAGGTTGAGGTTGATCGTAGCGCGGATAATGTTTGCTGTCGTCAATGTATGATGGCTTGGGCCACATGTGCCTGTCGTGGGACCAGGGAACCTCGCCAAGGCTTGTCCGAGTGTGAGTGCTGAAAAGAAGAGAGGTGACTATCCAAGGAACGCAGCAGGTGTTGAAAGCAGCCAACTGCAAGTCTTGTAACTGGCACGAGTAGCATGAGCACATGACTGATGCGGCGAAGTAGTCGGACTGACGCAGTGCTCAGCTCTCGGACATTGTGTGCGCATGTTTCAGCAACCTTGTGACTCAGAGGCAAAAGGCATCCGCACAAAACCGAGTTTAGCCGGAAGGCTGTATTCGATATGCTTAAGATACGGCGCCAGTGCAGTTGTGGCCATGGGATGGTACGACATGGTACGACAAAAAAGTCGCGCGCGCGCGGCGGCGCATCGCAAGGCCGGGGCGGGCAGTGAGGACAATAAAGGTAGTGTGGGCGGTGTGGGCGGTGGGGGCGCGGTGGGGTCCGGGCACACATTGGCAGCCTTTAAATACTTATTTTACTCTTTAATTAAACACCTACAAATACAGCGGGCGGTGGGAACGGTGAAAGCGGTGGAGGGGGATGAAGGTGGTGGGGGTGGTGAGGGCGGTGAGGGCGGTGTGGGCGGTGGGGGCGGTGTGGGCGGTGGGGGCGCGGGGGGGTCCGGGCACACATCGGCAGGCTTTAAATACTCTTTACTCTTTAAACACCTACAAATACAGCGGGCGGTGGGAACGGTGAAAGCGGTGGAGGGGGATGAAGGTGGTGGGGGTGGTGAGGGCGGTGAGGGCGGTGTGGGCGGTGTGGGCGGTGTGGGCGGTGTGGGCGGTGAGGGCGCGGGGGGGTCCGGGCACACATTGGCAGCCTTTAAATACTTATTTTTCTCTTTAAACACCTACAAATACAGCGGGCGGTGGGAACGGTGAAAGCGGTGGAGGGGGATGAAGGTGGTGGGGGTGGTGAGGGCGGTGAGGGCGGTGTGGGCGGTGTGGGCGGTGGGGGCGCGGTGGGGTCCGGGCACACATTGGCAGCCTTTATAAATACTTATTTTACTCTTTAAACACCTACAAATACAGCGGGCGGTGGGAACGGTGAAAGCGGGGGAGGGGGATGAAGGTGGTGGGGGTGGTGAGGGCGGTGAGGGCGGTGTGGGCGGTGTGGGCGGTGTGGGCGGTGTGGGCGGTGAGGGCGCGGGGGGGTCCGGGATGGTCCGGGCACACATTGGCAGCCTTTAAATACTTATTTTACTCTTTAAACACCTACAAATACAGCGGGCGGTGGGACGGTGAAAGCGGTGGAGGGGGATGAAGGTGGTGGGGGTGGTGAGGGCGGTGAGGGCGGTGTGGGCGGTGGGGGCGGTGTGGGCGGTGGGGGCGCGGGGGCGTCCGGGCACACATTGGCAGCCTTTAAATCCTCTTTATTCTTTAAACACCTACAAATACAGCGGGCGGTGGAGACGGTGAGAACGGTGAAAGCGGTGGAGGGGGATAAAGGTGGTGGGGGTGGTGAGGACGGTGAGGGCGGTGTGGGCGGTGTGGGCGGTGGGGGCGAACGTGGAAAGCGGTGGATGAAGGTGGTGGGGGTGGTGAGGGCGGTGTGGGCAGTGGGGGCGGTGTGGGCGGTGTGGGCGGTGGGGGCGCGGGGGGGTCCGGGCACACATTGGCAGCCTTTAATTTCTCTTTACTCTTTAAACACCTACAAATACAGCGGGCGGTGAGAGCGGTGGAGACGGTGGGAACGGTGAAAGCGGTGGAGGGGGATGAAGGTGGTGGGGGTGGTGAGGGCGGTGAGGGCGGTGTGGGCGGTGGGGGGGGTGAAATGCTCTTTACTCTTGAAACACCTACAAATAGAGCGGTGGAGACGGTGGGAACGGTGAAAGCGGTGGAGGGGGATGAAGGTGGTGGGGGTGGTGAGGGCGGTGAGGGCGGTGTGGGCGGTGTGGGCGGTGTGGGCGGTGGGGGCGCGGGGGGGTCCGGGCACACATTGGCAGCCTTTAATACTCTTTTACTCTTTAAACACCTACAAATACAGCGGGCGGTGGGAACGGTGAAAGCGGTGGAGGGGGATGAAGGTGGTGGGGGTGGTGAGGGCGGTGTGGGCGGTGTGTGGGCGGCGGTGTGTGGGCTAAATGCTCTTTACTCTTGAAACACCTACAAATAGAGCGGTGGAGACGGTGGGAACGGTGAAAGCGGTGGAGGGGGATGAAGGTGGTGGGGGTGGTGAGGGCGGTGAGGGCGGTGTGGGCGGTGTGGGCGGTGTGGGCGGTGGGGGCGCGGGGGGGTCCGGGCACACATTGGCAGCCTTTAAATACTCTTATATACTCTTTAAACACCTACAAATACAGCGGGCGGTGAGAGCGGTGGAGACGGTGGGAACGGTGAAAGCGGTGGAGGGGGATGAAGGTGGTGGGGGTGGTGAGGGCGGTGAGGGCGGTGTGGGCGGTGTGGGCGGTGTGGGCGGTGAGGGCGCGGGGGGGTCCGGGCACACATTGGCAGCCTTTAAATACTTTTTTTACTCTTTAAACACCTACAAATACAGCGGGCGGTGAGAGAAGCGGTGGAGGGGGATGAAGGTGGTGGGGGTGGTGAGGGCGGTGAGGGCGGTGTGGGCGGTGGGGGCGGTGTGGGCGGTGGGGGTGCGGGGGGGTCCGGGCAGACATTGGCAGCCTTTAAATACTTTTTAAAAGGGCGGCGGTGGCGGTAGGGGCGGTGTGGGCGCGGAGGGGTCTGGGCACACATTGGCAGCCTTTAAATACTCTTATATACTCTTTAAACACCTACAGATACAGCGGTGAAGGACTCTTTAAACAGAGCGGTGGTGGAGGTTGTGAGGGCGGTGGGGGCACTGGGGGCGCGGAGAGGTCCGGGCACACATTGGCAGCCTTTACATACTCTTTAAACACCTATAACAGCGGTGAAAGACTCTTTTAACAGAGCGGTGGAGGCGGTGGAAGCGGTGTGGGTGCGGACACCTCTCGGGATATCACGGGCGCCGCCCGCAGGGGTCGGCGGATAAAGGGTCTATAAACTTTTTGTTTCGAGTGGTAGTGGTGACGCCAGTATACGCAAGTCGTCCTGGCTCAGGAGCTGCGCCGTCGAAGGGGAGGAGGGAGCCTCATCATCGTTGAAGTTGGGGTCTTTTTGGGGCAGCTGTCGAAATTCATTCTTGACGCTTGCCTACGATCTTCGCGCAGAAGCTAGACGTGCTTGCTTCGTACACGCAGCCGGCAGCTTGTTGTGTCGTCAGGATCACTGCGATTTCGTGCAGCTCATTGGTGTTGATCCATATTTGGGTGCCGATGGCACCTTTCCTGGCAACTTCGATTCCGAACTACATCCGGAAGTAGCTTTCCACCATGCTTCCAAGTTGTATGCTTCTTTCGGCGACAGGCAGGGTTGACGTGTCATCTGTTCAGCTCTAGTTCGACGGGACTGCCCTCTTCTGCAGGCTGTTGACGGCTTTCCATGCACATTCCTTTTCGTCACTTCCTGAGTATTGCTAGGGCGCTGCTTCTACGAGCAACGTCTCTCGAAGCTGCGCAGTCCTTGCCCGACAACAGCATCGATGCGGTCTTTATCGATGGCTGCCACTACTACAATTGCGCATCCCTGCCGCATGTTGTTTTCAGGAGCCACGAAGTAGGAAGCTTGGAATAAGCTTGGACATCGTGCTCGTTTTGGTGCAGAGTCGACGCAAGTGCGAGAAGGGCGCTGGAGCTATTCCGAGGTGAAGTCCGATTTCGCTGCTTGGATGCCGAAGCTGCGTTCCAGAGCCGAGACTTTGGTGGCCGGCCATGACTTCTCACCCCAATGGCCTGGTGTTGTACGCGCAGTGCAGGAGCAGTTGCTCGATTTGCAGCACGCAGGAGCTTCTCTGAAACCTGTGTTTTAGCTGTAGCAACCTGGCTTTTCAAAGGCTGGGCGTAAGAAATCTCTGGTTCATGGTCTGCATGGTCAGCCTGAGCTAAGGAGACAGAACCACAGGACCGTGACACTATCCACCGATTGGTTGTTCTGGTGGTTTGATCCGCAACAAGAAACTACAGGAACACGCGAGGAGCAGAGTGCGCGCTGAATGTTTATGTGGCTCGTGCTATTCAGCAGCTTGGCAGCCAGACCGGGTGTGCTGCTTTTGTCATTCCTCAGAGCGTGGGGCGCTAGTCGCCAGCCCGCCTTCGCATGATTGCCGTTACATGCGCTCTTGTGCTCCTTGTGAACCCAGGATGTTTCGTGATCCGCGAATTCCGACGATGGCTGGCCGTGCTTGTTGCCGATTCCCTCTGTGCGGCTGCGGCACATAGCGACCTGGACACTGCGCGATGCCTTGATTCTTTTCTTTGGCGTTGCCGAAGTTACCTTCCTCCACTCCCTGGACCTCCACAAGGCCTGTCTATGCTTCCGTGGCATCGCCGTTGAGATCTGCCTTCACTGCCCACTGCTCCGCCACGAGTTTCAGGCTCTGCAGCAAAGCGAGTGCCATTTTGAGCTTCGGGAATCCTGGGCTTTGGACAAGTGCGTGTGGGGCTTTGACTTCTCAATGTCAGCTTTTGCAAAGAAAAAACTGCGGCATTGCCTGGTTGAAAGAGTCATGGAGAGTGGGCCGGGATTCGTATAGCACTTCCTGTGCAGTGGTGGTTTCACCAACTGGCAGACACGGAGAATTGCAGGAGTCGCAGCTTCTATTTTGCTTGATAGCCTTGGACTTTCTTGGCGCAGTAGGACACCCTCCCAATGTCCAAAACTGGTCAACATCAACAACAATCAAGCCCTTGCTTCAAAGCCAGATTTCATCCTTCTCGCGACTAGCAATCACGCGGGTAGGCCCGAAGAAGCGGGTCTTCAGTGTGTAGCAGCACAAGGATGGGTTGCATTCAGCCTCGTTCCTCCCTTTGTGCTTGCAGTTGATGTAGACAGACCCTTCCAGCAACGAGAACGAGGGTTGATGTTCAGCATAGCGGCCTATATCGCGTTGTCTGCTACTGTAACAGTAACATATACTAACTAACTATTCAAAGAGCACGTCAACACGCTTGTAGTCTCAGCCATCCACTGGCATGGGGAAGAAGTCTGGAGGCGGCAAAAAGGGGAAACCTGTACAGACGGTGAAGAGCTTAAAGGCGAAGGCGGCAAAAGGCCGTGGCCAGGCAAAGGCCAAGGTCGGGAGTGTCCGCCAGCAGGCTCGGCATGAAGCCAAGGCGTCCACACGAGCCTCGCGAGGACGCCGTGCCCATGGCAAGGAAGAGGCAATCAACGAGACACGGCAGCGCTTGCGCGCTAAGCTGCTGCAGAGGCAACTGACCCGAGGTCCAGCTGCAAAGCCTGGGGAAGAGCGGCGCGGAATCTTGGTGGAGTTGGCAGGCTTTCAGACCGAAGCCGGGCAGCAGCGGTCGGCTATTAGGTTGCTCCAAGAAGCTCTGGACATGTCTCCAGAAGATGCCGATTTTCAGGTTCGCACACCGTTGCTAGCTTTGTACATGGATCGTGCGATGACGGAAGAAGCATCATCGATGCTGAAGGGTCCCCTCTTTGAAACAGGAGCAGATGCTGAAGCTGCCAGCAATGCAAAAAGAGAGGCTGCAACGGTCGGGCTCTACTCCTTGGCTCTTCTAAGCTACATCAAAATCCATGTTCTGCAAGACTGCAAGAAGAAAGATCGCGAGGGCAAACAGGCAGAGGTGTTGCAACGACTTCAAGCAGCTCATCGCCACAACCCTTTCGTCGCCGAGTACATAGCCTTTGCACCGGCCTTTGAGCAAGATTTCCCACTGGGCTGCGAGCTGCCCCCAGCAGCATCGGATGGAATCGTGGAAAGACAGGTCTTGGAAGCGCTAAGATATTGCTGTCAGCTGGGCGGCCGTGGCCAGATACCGGTTTGGCAGGATTCCGGCCCCTTTGTTCGCAAATTTGTGCGTGAAGCTCTCTTTGAGGGCGAGGCTGGCCCGGATGCCACGACAGACGTGAAGAGTGACCAGACGGAGGACGAGCCTCCTCCTCTTCCACTGCTTCCTCCCGCATCGTCCCAGGAGCCTCCTGTTCTGACTCGTTGGAGACGCGCACGTGGGGCAGCGATGCAGCTCTGGGCATCCGACATCGCTACTGAGGCTGGGCTTGGAGAAGGTCAGGAGGAGTGTGAAGAGGAGGAAGTCAGCTTTACAGATGACGATGCAGTGGATGATGACGTCTGCTGACGAGCGCAAAAATGCAGTGGATAGCAAGAGCCACTGGATATGTATGCTGCAGTTCCGCTTCTTGTAAAATATCAAATTAACATGGTGCAAAGAAGCCGCGAACTGTTTGAACTCGTGTGGCCCAAGCAGTCCGAGGAGGCAGCAAACAGCAAGCTTTCAGGCACAGCTGGGATTGAAGGCCGCCAGGCTGCTATGTGACGAGGGCAGAGCAGAGTAGAGCTGTCAAGGGAGGGAAGAAAATGGGGGATGATCGGCCGCCCGCGGCCGCGGCCTCACGTGCAGCCCGGGGCCCATGCCGGCAGGGAAGATCCTTGGCTTCAGAAGCAGCGAGTCCTGTCGGAAAAACCGAACCGAGACCATAAACTGAGAAGTGGCTTTTGCTGCTGAAAAAGGAGGGCGTCGGAAGCCCTTCCTTGTTTCTTTACCGCAACCCCGGAATGCCGCTGGTCATGGTGAAATGCGAGGCCCAAGCACACAGATCACTATACGGTTTCCAGTCAGCATGGAGGGACAACAAGTTGCAAGGCAGATGAGGAACACTAGTGACTGGTGCGCCAACAGAGTTTTAAATGTCCGGCCTTTTCTTCTGATTGTGCATGCAACATGCAACACCGCAGGTGTCCCCGAAGCCATGCAACTCGGCCGCATTGTCGTTTACAGCTGTGCCGAGTTTAAGTTTTCATCTGACCGGATCAGGCGGACGATCTCACGTCCTGTCAAAGGCCATCTCCATTGTGCGCGCAGGCGTGCAGTGCAGGTTTTTTGCCTCGATGGATCTGCTGAGGCCTGGAATCAAGCCAGCGAGCTGTTGGACAGCGAGCTGCTGCAGCGCCTGTTCCGGGAGGTCTGGGTGGGCGATCCGAAACGTTTTCAGGCTTGATTTGAAAAAACGCCTAGGATTAGGATATATTAGGATGTTATGATGCGATGCATGCTGCCGTCAGAACAATTGAAAGAATTCCGGCAATACCCTT
>CAJNDT010000660.1:0-72500 GCA_905221615.1 Symbiodinium sp. CCMP2592 | reverse complement strand
TGCCCTCTCAGTCCTCGTCGGCCCTCCATGTAGCCCGCACCCGCCCTGCGCCGCACTCCGGTGATGCTAATGCGCGCCCTTTGGGGGCTTCCGCAACGCACTCAAAGAATTGGCAAAACATCGCCTCGCGCCAGAGGGCCGGTTGCGCGCGCCCGAGTGCTTATGACGCTCGCCGGCTGGCCTCCTGGCGTCGTTCACGGCGGCCCCGAAACCCTGGAATGGCGGCGAAACCCATGAGCGTTCCGGCACTGGCGGTCGTGGCTGTTTGCTTCGCATAGCTATAGAATGGCTCGACTGAGCCAAGCTCAAAACTCACAGGACGCAAGCGCTGGTAAACCGAGCGCTGCCCGATTTAATGGCTGCCGCCAATGCCGCCGACCCCCAAAAGGAAGGCAGTGCACGAGCAGGAGCAACAGCAATCTGAAACCCCACCCTGCCACAGATTCTGCGCCAGAAATCACGCACAAATCCCTACAGACATTAACCCTAAACGGTCAGGACCCGGAAGCCGTGCCTGCGTCAGCGAGTGTGCGAGTCGAAACTTGATCGTTGTTCGAGCTCCTTGATACTTTTTGCTTGTGGGTGTGGTTTTCCACATGAAGGCAGAACAAAGTGAGCTCAGCAGGGCCGGGTGGGGCCGGGTGGGGCTGAGTAGGGTTGGGTGGGGTTGAGTGGTTGAGAGAGGGGTTGGGCATTCATTGGCATGCAAATAACTTACGCAAATACTACTTAATACTCAACTGTCCCGCTAAAACCACCCCAAAGCAGCCAAATCGAGGACAAAGTAAGGCTCAGTAGGACTTCAAATCGAGAACAAAGTGAGCTCATTAGGCCAGGGCTCGGCGGGGCTTTCGGAATTATGGGTTAGCCTCTTGGCTGGTAGCTCCCGCGCATGTTCGAGTTTTAGACGACGTTCGACGGCCCCGAGCAGGGACACGGGAAGGTGCACCGTCAGTGCACGCTTTGTTTGCGAAATATCCACACGATGTTGTTCACAGGTGTGGGGTTGCAATGGCACCAAGCACAGCAAGCATTGCAAACTCGCCGATAATCGTTTCTTCTTCCACACTGAAGGTGGGACCCTTCGCGCACGGGGTACAAGACTACAGAAGGGGCAGGCCAGACGGATTGCCAGCGCTACGACAGCACATAAGTCAACATTAAACAATCTGCAGTTAATTATGCCGAACATCTGCCTGCTCCGTGTAACATGAGCACTGCGGCGAACTCTTCAGAATTCTCCAGAAAGATCGAAGCTTACCAGACTGCCGACGCCGTCGCAAACGGAGTCCTCCAACCCCGTACCTTCTGGAATCTTGCAAAATCTTGCAAACTTAAACTTCTGTTCCGAGACAACCCTTTTTACGAGAAAAGGGGCAAGGCATGCGTGCCCCGCCCGATGCCTTAATCACATTTCATGCAGATCTAGTACGAAAAAGAAATCGTAGTACACAGCTCCGGTACCCCCAAAGAGCACACTACATAAACCATCATCGTGTCTTGCGCGCGGGGCTTTTTACAGTTGTTCGTGTTGAGCTTATAAGTGACAGTTGCTCGTATTCCAAGGCTACGCCGCGCCAAGGATCAGGCTGAGGCGCATGTACAGATGAAGTTTAGGCTTGACACTTCGTTTCAGCTTTGTCACTCCTGCGCGGTTCGCGGCTAGGCAGCAGGGTCTTGCAGGCGTATGTTTTTTGGCAGCCATGAACATTTCAGGATTGGCTTGGGGCAGTCTGGGCAGCTTTGAACCAGCAGCGACGGGAGCAACTGCTCCTTCACCAGTACTTCGGCTGTGCCGAGTTCATGTTTCTTGACCGTGGCTGCCTGTCCTACCAAGGCGAGTAAAGGAAGAGGACTGCAAGTTGCGGCCCGAACAACTGTGATTGCAACAAGCTGCATTTCTGGAGGATGATTGGGCAGGTCGCCTGCAAGATCGGAGCCTTTGCCAGCAGGAATCCGGAGATGCCAGGGATGCAAAGATCTGAAAAGTGCATTTCCAGATTGCCTACCAGTATTCCTTGCAACGCACTATTCGTCACAAAGGGACTTGGCAAACACGTGACTGAGGACAGAATCACTAGTGGTGGAGCTGCAAGTGCTTGTGCCCTGGCCAAGTGTTGAAGAAGAAGAAGAAGAAGTGATACTTAAGTACTAGTAGTTGTTGTGCGGTTCTTGTCGCCCACGGATAAAAAAAGGCAATGCCCCATTTGGAGGGGCAGGAACATACCTCACGCCCAGGATCAGTCTTAGCAAACCTGCGGGTGAAAGAAGCAGAGCAACTAAGAAACCATTCTTCACCTCAACCTCCTCCCCGACAAGCCGGGAGAGGAGTGAGAAAAAAGCATGAGCATCGAAAGAGGGGCGCGAGCCTCAAGAACATCAAGCAAGCCACCCCACAGACTGGTGTTGACAAACCCTGGACAGCATCACGGCCTGTCTCCTCACATGCGGTCAACAGTACCCATAGCAGCCATGTTCGTAGAAGCGACGTTGCTAAGGTAAAAAGAACTCCTGGGTAGCCCACCCGAGTCGCTCGACAAAGGGATTAGATGCAACATCCTGGGAGAAAACGATGTCCTGCAATGGAAGGACAGGAATGACAGTCACTTTAAACACATCATGGGACAGTCGCCAGGAATAGCACCACCTGGTTTGTTCTGAGTGCAATCAATGCCCGGCTCCAGTACCATACGCGTACCATCCGGGCAGTGGCAGAATGAACATTTGCCGTTCTCTCCAGCACACTGCAAAAAGGCTCGGAAACCGCTGAGCCCAAGACCAGCGTGGGGCGTGGGCTGGCTCAGGAAGCTCCGGGCGGGTCTGCGTTAGATCAACATCGGCGAACTCTTTTTTTGCGAAAGTGCCACCAGGCGATCCATGGGAAGGCGCACTAAGCACAAAAACACGATGCGCCGGCAGCTTGCGTTCTCGAGACAAGCCAGTACCTGATAGCAGAGCTGACCTTGCGAAGACGGCTTCCTGTCACCCCGGCATAGTGCTTCAAGGAGCTTAATGTCAGATCTGACTCAATCGGGCTGGCCACGTAGGCCCCAAAAAGGTTGCTTCCTGCAGGCCAATTTTCTGTTGCCAGTCTTGCCAGGCACTCATAGGTTAAGCAATCCAGTGTTTAGGAAAGTGTAGTTGCAGAGCATTCGTGAGGGCACCCCTTGTCCTCCTAGCCTGCCAAGGAGAAAGAGACACACGCGCAACAGAGGATCCCGGAAACACCGGACAAGGACCACTGTTGAACCGGTTGGAGCTTGTGATCGTTTCGAGGATGGCGCGGAGTGCTGCTGTGACTTTCCAAGATATGCAACACGAATCATAATGCCCAGTTCTGCCTGCCAATCTAAAAGGCACGAAACCGTGTCGCTCGTGTGCCTCGGCACTTGTTCGCAATTCTGCACTCGAGGAAACGTTTCGCTCGCTGGCGCTGCTGCAGCAAAGCAGGACTGCAAGCCGTCACATGCTGTTTTCGACAAAGCTGCGTTGGATTTTGCAGGGGCAGTTGATTCTATATGTCCAAGTGGCTTGGATTAGGCATGAAGCCTGCAGGAGGCCCAACAGGCTTCCCCCCCGGCTGGCCAAATGAGAGTCCCGGGGTCAAGTTGTGCTTCACTGATCCGCCAACCGAGCGATTACGTATCGCCGGGTCATGGGATAGCTGATCAGTCCACATCAGACCAGCAAACCTTCGGCAGTGAGAGTCTACAAGCCAATATTCTGGTGCAACACGGGTGCACGCCTGGCAAAGAGACAGGTTTGGGCGTCAGCTGTTGCCCTTCTCGCTCAGCCACAGGCAGCATTTGGCTGAGCGTGAAGGCTGAGAAATCCCCAGCGGCAATTGAAACGGCCGGCATTATGGTTTTGGCAGGATTTGCCAGGCAGAGCAGGAAGAAAGAAACTGCGCAATCACGTAGCCGACAACACGGACACTGCAGTGTCGCCAGAACCGAGACCGTCAGTTTTAGGACAGAGTGCGGCCACCGGGAACCTGTTCTGAAAGGTTGGGAGGGCGGATTGCTTCTTGCAGATTCCGATGACTACTTCCATGCATCAGGTTCGGCAGGAAGCTGCAGCTAGTGCTGGAATGCAAGATGCCCTGATTGCCAGGTTGCCGTGCTTCCTGGCCTGCACTCGGGGAATCATGACTGCCATCAAGTTGTGGTAGAGGTAAGTTCTTGTCCAGTCCAGTGGGCTCGAAGAATGACGGAGGTTCAGCGTTCGCGCTATGCCTCCTGATATTCTAGCCTGCGATTTCGTGCCCTTGCATTGCGAGACTCTTGATGAATGATGGCACGGCAGAGAGAGAGAGAGAGAGAGAGAGATAGAGAGATCTCCAAATTTCTGAAGCAGATTACCCGACAGCTTTCGCCCACAACTCTGGGGAAACCCCCAAATCTTTCAGCTTGTGTAGTCTCTTACATGTTTCATGTCGTCGCATTGTGCTTCGCTTTGCTTCGTGTCTTTCCCAGAGTGCAGTCGCCTAGAGAAGCCTTTAAACACTGAGGGCGGCATGAGGCGGGGGCATGCATGCAACTTCTTGCCACCCGCAACTGTCGGGGGCGCACAAAGCGCGCGGCGTAGGGGAACTTCCCCTTCGCCATAGCCCTGGCGAAAGAAAGAAAGAGAGAGAGATCTAGAGTCTCCAGAGACCTGCCGCGCTTCCTATGATGGCTTGCGATGTGGGAGCCATTCAACACAAAAAAAGGGGCTCGAACGAAAGACTCTAGAAGTCGAAGTCCTGGTGCTGCTGGTCACATCGCGCTTGTGCTGTGCAGGAAAGATGCTCGCCAAGCTCTGTCTCGTCCAAGCCTTAGTTGGCATTGCACTCACAGGCGATGCTGAGACTCGTCTGCTGCCGCTTCTGTTGTTGGCGGTGGTGGATAGATGGTGGCGTCTCGTCGCTGTCGTTGTTGTGCCGATGCCGGCTTTCCTTCTCACATGCTGCACGAAGAAGTCTTGGTGTTGCGACAACTGGTCTAGGTCAGGCACGGCTTGGTCGCGATGGCCACACACTGATTGGCACGAGGCAGGTAACAGCAGACCAAGCGGTCCCCCTTGCCAAAAATGGTCGAGCAGGAGAAGCCGAACTGCGAAAGTTATACGAACGGACTGTATGTTGCTCACACAAACGACGCAACTCAGACGTCGCCTGCCTCAGCCCCTCCTTTGGCCTGTCAACCCTCGCCGCCAGCGTGGCTGTGGCTTGCATTCGAAGAAGGGGATTGCGGAAGAACGCCCTGCGACCTACGAAATCCTTCCTTCCAGACTTGGGGATTGCAGAAATCTAGGAGTTTCGGGGACTCGCTGTGCCCTGTTCCGAGTGTTTGTCTGTTTGTGTGTGTGTGTGTGTGTGTCTTTGTGTAACTCTGTCACCAGGAAACTTGCAAACAAAAAGCGCTGGTGCTTGTGCCTCGTGATGGGTTCGTGCATGCACGAACCTCTACCTGCAAAGGCCAGCCCAAACTACCCTCAAAGTGTTGCTTCAAAATGGTGGAAGATGTGAATGAAACATGTTGGAACACAGAGAATTAGGCGTTTGAGTCCATTTGACAGGTCCCGCACCCGTCATTACATGACCATGGGTCGTAGACTGCGGTTGAAAGTGCAACTCACGACCAGGTCAACCAGACTGGGCCTAGATGCAGCACAGCTCAGCGCAGTGTAGGCGGTGCAGGTGGTGCTAGTTGTGCTAGTGTTGTTGCTTGTCCCGTTTTGTTTGTTGGTCGATTTCGGTGCAATGCCTCGTGAGAGTCCGACGCATTGTACGAGACTTGCACCCAGGCGGGCAGATGTTTCGGCAGACCATGTCTGTCCTTGGTTGGAAATGCTGGTCAGGTCAGTTGGCTCGAAGCCGTCAGGTGCAAGGTTCCCTGAAAGAGGCGGTGCCTCGACTGCAAAGAGGCATTGGACCTGGCGCCTGGAGCCTCCAGTCAAAACCGTCAGGAGACCCAGCAGATCTCCCTGTTGGAAGATTTGCGACCGGTGAGGCCGATGCTGACCCTTAGTTGAAGATTCAGCAACACGAGGCAATGCTAATGACGCCTGGCGCACAGCGCTGTACAAGTGTCTGCCAGAGCCAGCTGCCTGAGAAAAGCGGTCTGAACAGCGGGCTGTCATTGGGCACGAACTCTTGTGTGCAACACTGCTTTCCTGCAGCCTTGGCGCTCGTCTCGACTGGTTTATATATGTGCTCTAGGTCAGGATTGTTCATTGGCCATTGTTGTAGTTCGTGAAATCGAACGAACGATACGTCAGTGGGGCTTGAGCCGGGGTTGTGGTTTCCCTCAACAGCAGATTTGTCCGCCGGCATAACCCCATTACCAAAAGCGAACTTTGGGGGGTTCACAGCACGAGCATCCTGTTTCTACTTTCCATGGCGGCTTGTTGTCATTGGCATAGGAACTTATGCCTGGATGATGGAGGGGTTGCAGCCTCCGCTGTCCCACTGTGGGGGCCTATCATGCCCAACTCAATGTTGCGTAAGGTTGTGGTTTCTGTTCTTGGAGTATGACCGTTGCCTGTCATGTCAGGGGTTCCTGACCAAGACATGTATTTCAGATTTTTGCGATTGGAACAATTTGGAGTATTTTTAGGATCTCGTCTCGTCGTTCGACAGTGGGCCTGCCAGATGTGCTGCTCCCATGCAGCACTTCAACTTCTGCTTGCGAGTGCTTTGGTAGCTACAGCCGCGACTTCCTGTCAGAGCACTGTGATCTGTAAGAGAACTAAGCCAAACTATACCACTGGGGTCGGCTGTTTTTCGGCAGTGCACCTTTCAGACATTTTAGAGCCCACACTGTGTAAACAATGTTCGTGCTGGATTCTCATATTTGGAGGTTGCAAAGACCCGACGAATTGTCGTTCTTCGCATCTGACAGCCAGCTTTCCTGCAAACTTTGTATAGAGGGTGCTTGCTAGCGATGCAAGACGAAGCATGAAGATATCAAGTGCCCGTTTTGACCGCGCGAAGGCTCAGGCGCTTCTCACAGCTGTGAGCCAGTGCTTTGACTCTTGCGGATGCCATGGACATGTCATATTTGCTGTCGCTGGGCCTGCTTGGTCACAGATCCTTGTTCTGGCGTGGGGCGTGTGGGGCGTGTGCTGCAGCGACCGGCCTGCCGGTGACAGAGCATGTCCAGACTCTCGAGACTGCCTCTGCCTCTGTCACTTCGTCTGAGCTAAAGGACTGGGAAGACTTGCAGAAGAACTTGCGCACTCGTCTACGGGACTGTGATGATGACGGTTGGACGACCGATGATCTTCGCAGGATAGGTGGTCTCGACATCGGCTTCGAGGATGGCACCAACCGGGCCACAGCGGTACTGGTTGTCTGTGAGTTGCGAGATTGCCACCTGAAGCTGATCTACGAAGATTCCGTAGATGTTGACATGGCTCTTCCCTACATTTCCGGGTTTCTGTTCGTGAGGGAAATTCCGGCGTACGAACTGCTTCTAGAACGCTTGAGGGACAGTGCGCCTGACGTAGAACCCGATGTTTTTTTGGTTGACGGCTCTGGTCTGTTCCACCCGCGGCAGTGTGGTTCAGCTTCGCACTTTGGCATCCTCCACAACTTGCGCACAGTTGGCGTGGCCAAGAAGCTTCTGTGCTTCGAAGACTTCGACAAAGAGCACGGGCGGATAGTAGAAGAGAAGGTGCTGTCAAAGCCAGGTGACAGCATCCCACTTGTTGGCACCAGTGGGTTCAACTATGGATTTGCTGTCCGCACTTCAGCTGCCAAAGCGAAGGTTCAAGACAGTTCGCGGCGAGTGTACGTATCCGCTGGACACAGGTTTTCACACGACACTGCCCGGAATGTGGTCTTGAAATGTATCGTGGATGGGGGGTCATACATGCCAGAACCGATCCGGCTAGCAGATTTGACTGGAAGGGCCATTGAGAGAGCTTGGAAGCAAATCCATGCAACATCGAAGCCTCAGTCAAGACAAGTTATCATGGACGTGTCCAATCTCTTGGATGACAAGCAGCGAAAGACACTCTTAGCAATTCTGGATGAGGTGGAAGCTGAGCCCTCCGAAACTCTGGAGAACTTCAGCAATTTCTAGTGCGGTTCGGGTTCTTGCGTGCCTTGAGTGTGTGCATCAGTCTCAGGCCGTGCTCTCTAGTATCTCAGTCGACAGCATCAAGAGAAAACAGGCCACAAAGGACGAGCTGTTCCAGCCTCTGCAAGCCACTAGGCAGTGCTTGATACTGACCATTTCACAGTCTAAAAGCCCGGGACCTGTACGGTCGAGTTGCGAAAGTTTGCCCTGCGGTGTCAATGAGGAAATGTATCCTGATGCAACGGTGCTGGAGCTTCGGGCGGCGCCTCGGCTATCTCTCCAACTGTGCTTCTGGAAAACGGTGAGACTTTGTCTTAGGCGCTGAAGATGGAGAAGCCCTGGGCTGCCGATCTGCGGAAAGCTTCACTTCGCTACCAGCAAGCTGGGCGGGCAATGCGGCTGAGCCGATGATTGGATTGTACAGAGACGGCTCTTCTCATCCGTCTTTCTACAGAGTTTGCTGGGCTATCAGCAGGACAGCATGCGTGTAGTGCAGTCGCGAATGGAAGCTCCGCCCTTGGCAAGAGAAAGGCACGACGTCTGCTGTTTGAATGTGGTGTCAAAGACAAGTCTTGCTGATCCGGGCTGTTCCTGTTTCTTTTCACTAGAGAAGCTGCTGAAGCGACATCCCGTGATCGTGGGCTCAGGAGGGCCAGGTTTTATCCTGGCCACCATGTATTACCTGTGGGTGCCTTTGATCAGGTGCCAATGAATGTAGTGCTGGTCTCATTTCTGCTGACTCTGGTCTGGCCCACTCGATGTCTACTCTTGAGGCAAGACACGCAGCGTGATCTGCATCCGAAACTGGCATCTCTTCTTGCAGCCCTCAACCAGACGGCGAGACTCAAGCTAGGTTCGGATAGATCGAGGTCAGCGGCTCCATATTTGAAAAATCTGGAGGCGACTTTACTCGCAATGGCTCAGAACACATCGCAAATTCCTTCTCAACTCCTACATGGAGTCAAGGATGATGTTATGACAATGGTAGCGAGCGATCTTAAACCCAGGATTCTGACAGAGCATCGTCAGATCCAGTCACAGATAGCTGAATTCAGCGGCTTATTTGCCAAATGCGAGGAGGTGCGTGGAGTCGGTCTGAACGAGTCCTATCTGGAGCAAGAAGCGCTCCCAGTATTGATCGCTAACCATGGAGCATGCAGAAAGCAGGAGTCCCTGCTGCAAGACAGATTGGACGCTTGCAGAACCGCCTTGCAATCTTCGAGACTGGTCGATGCTTCGACTTGCGAATCGGCAAGGCTGCTGGACAGAATCCCAGAGATGTCTGTTTGCTCGACCCTCAACGGTGAAAGCGCCGAGGCTTATCACCATCGCATGCTTGAAGTATTCCAAGACAGGTTGAAAAATATTCGAATCCGACGACTCCTATGCGAGAACACCACCGGCGCACTCCATTTGCAAGAGTCAGCCTGTGACACTCAAGACCAAGAAGTCAAGCGTCAGCGCGAAAGCTGTAATTTGATGCAGCGGCAGCTTGATTCGGCCGCCTGTGATCTCTCCTTATCCATGAACACAACCTGCTCCAAGTACCAGGCCTGCCGATCACAGGCAACTCTTTCCTACGATCTGGTAAGAAACACAGTGAAGGCCAGAGAGTCCAACCTTCACGACGAATGGAAGGCTTTGCAGCACATTGAGTGCATTTTGGAAGCAATGGTGGGAAGCGATATCATGAGAGCAGCGCAAGACTGTGGCCGAGCAGTTTACAGACACTAGACGGCAGCAGACGTAGGTACACGTGCATAGTGCCGTCATCCGTTTTCGTTGGGCCGCTGAGGCGTGGCACATCTCGTGGTCAGCTACATCACCATGCCATCATGCCAACCTTGTGAAGACCTTGCAGAAGTGCCCGGCACTTCAGACTATAATGCAGCAGTTTTCGCCGGCATACCAGTCACTTGGCAAGTCACAAGGTCAGACCTGCCGCATGCATTCGACGATGGTTAAAGACAACATGTAGTGAATGCAGACCCAAGGCCAACGCACCAGTCGCAGAATGCGCAGCCTCGTGCTGCTTAGCCTGAAGGGCGCCGTGCTGTTTGGTCAGTTCCGACCACTGTCATGCACAATTGCAGCTGGTGTCGTTCAAAGCCAGCAACAGAAAAAGTCTCGAACAGATGCATGTGCAAAGATATGTGCAGCAGATTCTTTCGACGCCAAGTAGCCGGTCTTGTGCAGATTGCAGGGTGGATACGCGTGCTGGGGTCACGAGCAAGCGTTCCGAAACAAACAAACATCCCCACAAGAGGGAATGAGAACTTTCACCACCTCATCAGACGTTGTAACTATCTTAGTGTTGTGCGGCTCACGTGACATCGAATATTCCCGTGTTTTAGACTAATGGCGATCCTCCTAAACATCGGCTCGTGGACGAATCATAATGTGCGAAGTTTCGGGTGTGGACCCGCGTGCAGATTCCATCGGCTGCTGGTTGTGACGTGACTGTTGCATCGTTTCCTAAAGATTCTCACATGTCTGTGCATGAGCTGAATTGTTTCGTTGCAACTCCGGCTGGTCCGAATCACACATAAATCACACAAAAGCGCCTGCACAGCACAGCTCTAGCCCTTTTGTGGCAGTGTGTCACGCCCTGACTGATGTAGAATTGCCACATGTTGCCCTGCCGCTGTTCTTGGAAACATGTGGTAACATATGGGGACAAGCATCACTCCCCTGTGATTTTCACCAAGCACACTGAAACTTCCGCAACGGTCGCAGGTACTTTGGCTGTGTGTACCACACGACCTTCGCAGCCTTTGGGCTCGTCACCCGGAGTCCTCCTGTGATCTAGCACAGAGGCCATGGCAGATGCTGAAAAAGCCGACAGGCTGCCTGCAGCGGAGCGCAAGCGTTTGAAGAAGGAGCCGGGGCAAGCGTGCGCACGAAACCCAACTACTGGAAAGTTGTGTTGTGGTAGGAGGCAGAGGCAAAAGCCAGGGCCGAGGAGAAGGCCAAGAAGAATGCTGAGAAGCAGGAGCAGGTGCGGACCATGATGTTTCATGCCAAGCCACTGTCATGACTCGTAACCCAACGGGTTAGCTGATGGGGCTCAGGCGAAATCGTCTGGAAAGCCTCCAGAAGAAAATCTGGAGGACTCCTGTTGTCAGTGCTCTGCCAAGAACCTATGAACTGTGAGAGAAGACCTCGCTCAGCGGGAGGACTTGGACCCGACAAAATACAGAGAAAATCGGATTGCGGCCTTGAAAAAGCTAGCCGACCCTTATCCACACAAGTGGAATGTGACCATTTCTATCCCCCACCTCGTGGAGAAGTACAAGGACATCGAGGCAGGGGCGCACATGGAGTCGGAGCTTCTTGCCGAAAAACAGCCGTGTCTGAGGTTTTGAAGGGAACGCAGCTAATCCAGCTTGAAGTCCCACACAGTCCCAAGGATAGTGTCTATCGCCGGTCGAGTCAAGAACAAGCGGACATCTGGAGCGAAGCTGCTGTTTTACGATCTCTTTGCAGACGGCGTGCGTGTGCAAGTGATGTGTCAAGCGCAGCATCATGAAGATGGCGATTTTGCAGAGGAACATGCGAAGACTGCTGGCTGCAAGCAGCGATCTGATAACCCCAGTTGATTCTCCAGCTTCCTAGCAGCCAAGGATCAACCGTGGTGACATTATGGGTATTCGCGGTTTTGTGGGCAAGTCCAACAAGGGCGAGCTGTCAGTATTCCCGAAAGCAGTAAAGCTTCTCTCAACTTGTTTGCACATGCTGCCAAAAGATCATCAAGGGCTGAAGGACCAGGAAGTCAGATATCGAAAGCGATACTTGGACCTTATGTTGAACGAGGATGTGAGGCGAACCTTCTACATCCGATCCAAGATCGTCAATTTCATTCGGCACTATCTTGACAGCCGTGGTTTCCTCGAAGTAGAGACCCCCATGATGAACATGATTGCCGGCGGTGCAACTGCAAAGCCGTTTGTTACACACCACAACGAGCTGAACTTAGACTTGTTTATGCGAGTGGCTCCCGAGCTTTACCTGAAGATGTTGGTAATCGGTGGCTTGGACCGCGTTTTCGAAATAGGCAGAAACTTCCGCAATGAGGGCATTGACCTGACGCACAACCCAGAATTCACAGCATGTGAATTCTACATGGCGTACGCAGACTACAATGACCTGATGGACATGACCGAAGAGCTTTTCAGTGCAATGGTTTTGAACATCAAGGGAAGTTACAAAATTGAGTATCACCCGGAGGGACCTGATGGTCCAGCCGTGGAGATTGACTTCACTCCGCCGTGGCCGCGCGTCTCTATGGTTGAAGAGATCGAGAAGAAGGGCAATATCAAACTGGGGCCATCTGGCAAGAGTTGTGAATATTTGCGGTGTTCACACCAAGGGCACTGTCCAAAGGAAGGTTCAAGGTTTTCAATCGTAATGTAGTACTGTTATGTATTTGAAGAAGTTTCTTTAGATGTTTTTGCTTGCTGCAGAGACAGCTCGCTCCTTTGCCTCGCAATCGACGTTCTTGCTTGCTGGCTTCTCTGATTATGGACCCCATCTTGACAGGAAATGATGCCACCATTTCCCCCCTCCATGCAGATCTTGAAATTAGTTTTTCGAATCGTGGCATGTTAAATGCCACGACGATTGCAACTACGGCGAGCGCTTCAAGTTTAGACTTTGTTGGTCTGGAGTTCAGGGCTGCATAGCGTGAGCCACGCGAAAATTTCTTCGCATCTGCTTTGCTGCAGAGGTTTGGGGATGGGCATACGTGCGCAGGAGTGTTGGGGAGGTACTTCGAAGGGGTTCTTTCATGATGTCACACAGATGCAATTTCCGGGGTGTGATTGAAGTATTCGGATTTTGACGGTTGCGTTGAGGCGCAATTTTGACGACCCGGCCACGGTGAAGCAGCTAGATGACCTTGCACCTCGGCTGTTAGATGCCAAAAAGCATCGAATCAGTTCTGATTTTCTGCGCCCAGGTGACCAAGCTGGAGTTAGAATGCCCCCCGCCGCGATCTGCCGCAAGGCTGTTGGACAAGCTCTGTGGCCACTTCATCGAAGACAACATTGCTTCTCAGCTGCCATGCTGGCTGGTCTAAGGCTCACTACAAGAGTTCTCGGCTTCAGGTCAACCCGACATTCATCACAGAACATCCTCAAGTGATGAGCCCACTGGCCAAGTGGCATAGAAGCAAAACTGGCTTGACGGAGCGTTTCGAGCTCTTCGTCAACACAAAGGAGATTTGCAATGCATACACGGAGCTGTGCCTTGACAGCGAAGAGTCGAAGTGTTTCGATGAGTTTCCGCCCTCGACTTCCGTCGAAGTGTAGATGTCCGTTGGATCCGAGGAATGACCCCGAGAGGCAATTGCAGTGCTTCATGGGCCAAGCAAAGGCAGCCCAGGAGGGTGACGACGAAGCGCAAGGAGTTGACCACGACTTCGTCACTGCCCTGGAGCACGGCTTGCCGCCGACAGGAGGCCGCCGGATGAAGCTCTTTCGCTAGAAGATTGTGAGGGCGACTGCCGCGTCAGGCTGGGGTTGCGGTGTTGATCGCCTCACCATGTTCTTGTCGGACAAGCACCGCGACCAAATTGTTAGTTAAGTACTACCTGCCAATTAGCGGTCAAGGCCTGCAGATGTCTGCGGTGATATCCCGAAAGCAGAGAAGCAAAGGAAGCAAAGTTATGCGGAATCCCAGAATCCACACTGCAGCCGAGGAACAACATCAAGGAGGTCATCCTTTTCCCCGCCATGAAGCCTCTCTGAGCTGGCGTCGTGCCGAACTACATGAGCTCGGCTGTTGCAAGTCTGTTGGACAGACCGCCCAATTTTTGCCTTAAGCAGGGAGGCCTAGAATCCAAGGCCCGCGAGGTGAAAGACGTGCAAGACCCAAGCCGTATGTGCTCGCGATGTATTGCGATATAATCGGAACCCTTCAGCAGCCCCAGCGTGACTTATGACGGCCCGAATGAGCATATAGCCTTGGCGAAAGCACTTGGGCTCAAGCCTTCGGCATTTCCGAATCACTTTAGTTTGAGCTTGCAATGATAAAATACGAATACAGCGGCTTGGCAATTCTGGAACTGGCAGAGTCTTCTGCTTTGTGTCGGGGAGGGTTGTTGCCTGCCGTCTTGAGGCCTATACAATTGTGCCTTCCTCTTCCGGCTCAGGGGCAGTGTGTTCCCCTTCGCCTTCGCGGTCGCCTTTCCCTGAAGCTTGTCAGAGTAGGTGGCGAGTGAGATCAGCAACGGCACCATGGGACAGTACTACTAGTGAGTCTAAGGTAGCCTTGCTGCCTTCTTGCTGCTTCTTGGCAGAAGCAATACAGGTGTTAGACGAGGGGATTTTCTGGTTATGCCCCTCTGAACTGCCACTTGCCATCTGCAGGAAGTTCTTCTCACTCGACGGCACCGTGGATTTCAATCAATGGGAAATGCTATCGGGAAATGGTGGGTCAGCTGCTTGGAGTGGCTTTACTTTCTTGGTTGGATTCGTGATCGTGTTCAGAACTTCGCAAGCCTACACCCGATTTTGGTCTGCATTGGGGGATACGCATCAGATGATGGCAGCATGGTTGGAGGCTGCTAGCAGCCTCGTGGCTTTCTCCAGGAGTTCACCGGCTGACCCACTGTTAGTCGAGAATTGGCTCCATACTGTGATGCGACTTTTTAGCTTGCTGTCCGCATCGGCCTTGCAAGAGCTAACAGACGTGGCATACCACCACACGTGGGGTCTTCCAACATTGGATGCTTCTGCCATTGATCACCAGAGCATCGAGACGTTGGACAGCTCAAGCTGTCGCGTCGAGCTGCTGTATTATTGGATTCAGCAATATGTAAGCGATGGCTCGCACCATGGGGTCCTAATCACGCCGCCCCCGCTTCTAAGTCGGACATTGGCAGAACTTGCTAAGGGCATGGACAGGTATCAGGATGCGATGAAACATTCCAAGGTTCCCTTCCCTTTCCCGTATGCACAAACCACTCTCACCTTATTGATCTTTCACTGGATCCTGACTCCGCTGGTCATGGTACAGTGGTCCTCCTCGACAGCAGGGGCCTGCATTTTCACTTTTGTCCAAGTCTTCACCCTGTGGTGTTTGAACGCAACTGCTGTCGGCTTCGAGCGACCTTTCGGTGGTGAGCTGAATGATATTGATCATCTGGAATTACAAATGAACATGAACAAGAGCATCATTAATTTGATGGAGCCTCGAACACGCAGAACTCCGTTTATACCCTCCTCGACCTACCTGGATATCGATGTCCTCCGAAAGCGGGACACTATCCATGCTGCTGCTTTACACAAGGAAGGCTGGCAATTGAAAGACATGTCAGATGATCGGCACCAACTTCTGCGATGTTGCAGCCGATCTCGGGCTCGCAGTGCTCGCAGCACCATCGCGGTTTCTACACGCTACAGTAGCAAACGTTACGGTTTTATTGATGGGGAGAGGACGGCTGTGCTTACGATTGGCATTGTGGGATCTGATCTCTGCCTGGCTCTGCCGGCTCTTCCTGCAGATGTGCGAAGCACTTTCGAGGTGCTGAATGTCCGAGGTCAGCCATGCACAATGCGGTTCAAGAGGATACCCATTCAGGATCGACATCTTCTGCACAAGGTGCCAGATCCAAGCTGGCCGCTCATCTTGCAAAGAGAACTTGAAAGGCTTGTGCAGGTCTGACGGCTCGAGCAATGCATTCGAATCGACAGGCTGTGTAGTAGACTGTAGTAGTAGGCAATAAGTTTTGCTATTCTCGTGATGTGTTGTGCTTCGTGCTCTTCGCATTACTTGAAGCCCACAAGTGTTGGAACATGTTTTTGAATCATGACGCCTGCCGAGAAACCAATAATACCCCGGTTAAGCATGGCCTCCCGCTGGAGCTCGAACGAGTAGCCACTATCCTTGGCTGCAAGACTTGTCGAGAGCGGTGTCGTCTTCTTGCGGCGGTGTATCTTGGCGAAGTCGTTGTCGGCGAGTGTATGCGAGGAGGTGCCCAGTTTGCGCGCACAGGAGTGATGACTATTTGGACTTCCCAGTGGATTACATGTTTGCCGCAGAGACCCTCGCCAAAGCCTACGAAACGCAAAAGTTCAAAGGAAGCTTGGCTTCGGTGAAGGCCGAGGGCACAGAAGGCGATGCGAAGGACTGGTTTCCAATCTGCGCCGACGCATGCTGCGTGCTCGGCACGATGCCCCTCATGTGCGGTCCAGGTCATCACCCGCGGGGTCTCCCAGCATTTGATCAGCGATGATCTGGCTGACACTCCGCGGGACAAGGCTTGCCTTCGCATGTTTGCCTTCCGAGCTTGTGACGGTGGCTTCCAAGGGTGTCCGGTCCGGCAGGCAACCTCGGGCTGCCCAGAGGCAAAAGCGTTGCCTGGTGCTGTGCAGGCAGTGTCGACGGTGATTTCCTGCCAGCGGAACGTGCTGTGTCTGTGTGGCACAGGATGTTGAACACGATATGTCCGGAGACCAGAGATCGCGACCTTGTCCTTCCAGTATACCGTCGGGGATCGGTGAGTCTCCCACTCATGCACTTCGGCTGCAGAGTTTTGGGGTTGCAGAATCTTTTCCCCTTTCTGCACAGCGGCTGTTGTGAGGAGGTGCAGTCAAGTGCTGCCGTTGAGGGCAAGCACACGGCACCGCCTCATGCTGCCGATTCCCGTGCGCCGGAATCTGCAGAGCCAGTGGAGAACAAGATCATTTTGCACATGTCACCGCGCAAAGAAGGCTCGCACCCGAGTAAGCAAGCCTAAACTTGTCGGCCTGAACATGTGTGCCAAAACATCAGACTTTGATTGAGACTCGTAGGTTCTCAGCATAAGGCTGCAAAAGTTCAGGTCCACAGGACATGGTCCTGCCGTGGGGTGGCGAGGCTGCAGCAGAACAGGAGCTTCCCTTCGGCAAATAGGGGTGCATACTTGCGTGCAGGCATTGAGCACATTAATGGATTCCACGATGTGTGTGTGTGTGTGTGTGCATGTGTTTGTGTATGCACCTGTTATGCCCGTGTCTCCTTTGAGGCGTCCGTCCCTTTAAGATTCCGTCAGTGCATGTGTGCTGCATGCACGATTTCGAGTACATGTTCTCGTTGGTGCAAGGTTCTCAGTTACATGTCCGTCGGTCCATGGGCAGAATGGCCTGCAAGCAGGCTGCCTGGGTCACTGGTCGTTAGTTCGCTCCGTCGGTTGGTTGGCCTTCACACAGCTTTGGGTTGTTGTTGGTCTATCTTGGCCTTGTCTTATCTGTCGATCTATCTACGAGAGTGCGCCGGTTCGCTGAGCTGTACCAAGCTCTCCTAGATGAGTGCGGTACGAAGCTCTCCTAGATTAGTGCTCGTAGCCTGTAGTACTGTCAACCTGTTGTTCATGAGCTGTCGAGCACTGTAGCACAGTTGATCCTTTCCTTGACAGAGGGGAGGAGGTGGCCGGGGCCTCCTCCAGACATGCAGCAAAGGATTTCAGGCGCGCCCCCTCATTGCAGTAATGATGCTTGCTGAATGTAAAAAGTATAATGTTATGTGGTAGCATAGTTGCTGGTTGCAATGTATGTGAGAGGGTGCCGTGTCATTTTGCTGTCCGAAGTCGATGCGTCACCTGCAGCGCGGAATCCGAGCGAGTCCGACAAGTGGAGCCAAAAGATGAGTGCTCGAAATGAGCTGGAGTGTCCCGTAACGTACAGGGGCGTGAATTCACGGAAGATTTCAACATAGCCTAGTTTGTCTCAGTTTCTCTTTTCGTCACAGTACCTCTAAGAATTCCAAGGTATACTGCCAAATCAAAGTGAGCCAAGCCGGGTATGGAGCCTGATGGGTGAATGGAAAAAGATAACCCCGTGGCATGGCAGCGTCTGACACGTTGGCAATCCTTGCGGCTTCCAGTTGGAGAATGGTGCTTGCCTCTGCAGCTCTTTCTGGAGAAAGAGGGCCTTCGGACCCAGCATTGTGCGACGCATGAACGATCCTGTTAACCATGAGTTGCGCGAGCATGCAGTTGGAGAATGGCGCTTTGCCTTTGTTCTTTGCCAAGCCTCCTCCTCAGAACGATCAACGGTTTAGCACACTCGAGAGAGGTAAAGCCAGCCTGAGAGCTTCACAATTGAAACATGATCAGAGGTACTGAAGTTGCCTTTGCCGTGTTGGACGGGACGTGTTTTCTTCTGTGTGGCTTCGAACAGGGTTGCGACAATGTTCTTAAGCGACAGCGGGGCCCGGCACAGTGCTGAAACCCCACACAGCGAAGCTCCGAGACTCGCTGTTGCTCCCCACCCCGCTTAATCTCGCTTGTAGAGTGCAGGCTCCCCTGATACACCGCCACAAATCCAGCGTGTGGCCACCCGGGGGTGGGGAAACAACCGAGTTCGAGTGCTCCTTAGCGCTCTTGCTGCAACATAACGCCTGGGGTCTGCCCCGGTGGGAGCTCGAGTGCTGATCCTCAGCACTCTAGCTGGTCGTACTGTCACAACTTGCGATGTCAACCCGCTGACAGGGTCGCTTCTACCGGCTAGTAGAGGTTTGCCGAATCCTCTGCTCTCAAAATAAGACGACAGCATCCAGCTGTTCGGCCTCAAAATTGGACCAAACTTCGATCTCAACCCTCTCTCTGTTTCCACAGGCTTTCATTTATTTTATTCATTTTATTCATTTACTTGTTCGTTTTGTGCTGTCTCGTCGGCGGTGAACGCTAGGTAGATGACTGCAACTTCGCTGCTTCTGATTGGGCCTCCATGCGCCGCATGCTCGCTGACGCGACCTTGGCCATTGAAACCGGCAGCCTTCGTTGGAAATCGGAGTTGTGTCGGTCTCCCGTGGCACCGGTTCGCTGTTTGAGCCTGTGTCCGCGAGGCATGACCATCAGTGTGTGCTGTTCGGGCTGGGTTGCGGGGATGTATGCTAGTGCCCTGACCTGCCGGGTGCGGGCGTCGGAGAGGATTGGAAAAACATTGCTTGTGTGTCTATTTATGCGACTAGTGTCCTCTGTAGATACAGACATAGTTTGGTATAGATGTAAAAATAGATGCTGGCCCCATCCCCCATAAACTACCATCGATGGGTCTGGGGAGTGGGGGGAGCATGCATGGTGCAACTGAAACTGTTACGGGCCGGAAGTCGCCCGCTGCAGTGCGGCACTGTACGATATGGGATGTCGTGGCTTCTATTGTGTTCATCTGTACACTTAAGGTCCGTAAACGTCAGGCCCTTAGACTGAAAGTTTATATTATTTTGCTTCGGAGCCTGGGGTTTGGGATGGAGGTTTAAACGACGCAAACGGTATGAACAATTGGACTAGGTCCATATTAACATGGCTATAAACGGACGATTATGGGATGTTGTTGCCAGTAGCTGTTTCATCACTATACATTCTTATTCCTTCTTGTGGTTGTTGTACAGCATACACCGAGATGCGGTTCTTAGCGGGATTATGTACCCAGCGTTTTGAGCTTTTGCATGACCACAGGACTCTAAAACATTTCTGATAAGTTTGTGATATGCGCTGTACTCTCACGTAAATTAAAAGAAACCCAGCACCGTCAATCAAATAAGTTAGCTAAACATTACGGAATAAGAGACCTGCGATACATGAATGCCAAACGATTCTATCGATGATTAGGGGGTGGTGTAGTGGATATTTGATAGTGTGTTAAGCACATAAAAAAATCTGGTTAGTATGTTCACAGCATTCGTTTGGCATTTAACTACATACAGGGCTGAAAATACAGGACAAGGTTACATATGTTGATGCTAGGTAGTGAGCATTATGTAGTGATAATTTTATGCTTCTAAGCCAATATTAGACTAAATTTACCGACAGTTCAATATTTAGTATAAACCGCTAATATTGTAAACTCGTAAGTCAAAAAAATACCGTTTGAAATAATCGTTTGATAGTTATTCAGTCTTCAAGACCGGGTTACCCAGTAGGATGTTGAATATGTATTGGCATTCAATCGACCAATATGTCCCGAGCTTATTGTATTTATCGCGTTGTTGAATATAAAAAGAAAATTTAGAAGACAGCTGACCGCAGTAAAGGGTAATATCAATAGTTGATAGATACCGAGCATGTTAATTACTCGGTTCTTCAGTACCGAAATACCACGAGAGAAGATAGGTAATAATTGTGAGTTTGGCATCGCAGTTGGCATTTATGAATTATGTTCCAAGCCCTAATGAGTATACACAATCCGTTATATCGAGGCAATATTTAGAAGATAGCTCACCGCAGGTAAAGATTAATGAGCGTGTACCTAATGTTCAATGATGCTTAAATGATGCTTCGCCATTATGCCGTTACTGCTTAGTTCAAGTTAGCTAGCATTGCAGTGGTATTAAACCAAATATTTACTTCCAACCCTCTGGTTGTTGCGGTGTTTCATTTCTCTTCCACTGTGCTCGCTTGTATAAGATTTGGATCATGCATTTAAAATGTTATGACGTGGTAGTTCACGAATACTTTAATCTCATTCTGTTGTTATTTCGATAACAAATGGCACGTTAGTCAAGAGCCAGCAGATTGAGTTGAAACCTAGCTACTACATTCAAGCTTTGGCTTCAAGTCGCAGAGCAGTGTCAACTTGGTGGGACGATCGGCATCGTTTTTCTGGCACCTTGCCACGAGCTTAGACTTCTGCAAGAACAGCTTTGCAAGTGCTGTATCTCAGCTGTTCGATTCTGTCAACGTTGGCCTTCCTCACAGGAAGATGCCTTGTAGCAGCCGGTGAGGCCATCGCCGGGTCATAGTGAGAGAGTGCCGTTGCTGATGATGTACAATTGACAACATGTTTGCAAAAAGGGCACTTCCTGCCAGGATCCTCATCGCCAATTGATGGCATTCAGTCGCAGCAGGGCGGGACGCGCGCGCTGGATGTTTGACTTCGTGGCGTTGCTCTAAGCTTTGACGGCACTTAGCTATTAAGCTTGTGGCCTAGCTGATGAGCTCCTGCTTTGCAGTGCCCAGGTTGCGATTCTCTGACCGGATCGGCGGAGCGAAGCATTGAGAGCCGGCCCGAAGGCGAAGCCTAAGGCCAAAGGTGCAGCCAAGGCAAAAGCCCAGGCATAGGCAAGCCGTTTATGCGCATTAATCGAGGCCAAGGTGTTGCTTTAAAATTGCGAAGAATCGGTCGCGAGTCGATCAAAAGCGCAACTCTCGTGGACAAGGTTTTGCAGCTGGAGTTTTTCTGATTACTTGCAGTCTGAAACCATGATGCATGGTTTGTTTATGTGTATGTATATACACATATTTGCGTACATGTGTTTGTCTTTCTTTGTTTTTGTGTGTCGTCGTTTTTATTTGTTGTTTTGGTTTATGTGTGTTGTTAATGTGCGTGTGTATTCCTGTATCCAACGGCTAAGTAACGAGCAAGAAGGAGTTGCAGTGCTACGTTTGGTGTAGACAGGTTCTTGCAATTTCTCCAGCCGTGCTTGGAACAGAGGGGTTCCACTCAAATCAAAATCCGAAACAGGATTGCAGCAGAAGAAACAGGACGGTGGTCAAAATTTATCTGGGTTGGCTCTCCGGAAATGAACGATGACTTCCGAACTTGAACCATCGCTCCTTTGAAGAAAAACCCTTGAAGAACCCTTTGACTTAAAAGATTAGTGGATGCCGGCACAAACTTGTGGCCCATAAGCTTTTGAAATACTTGAGTTGGGTGTAGCAAACTCGTGAGGCCCAGACCCCTTGTGAGTGTGGCGACTTTTTTTACCGAGTGACAGGCTCACACCTATTAATTAAGCACCGAAGTTTTCATTGCATGTGGCTTAGTAGCTGTGAGATCCGGAAGTTTTTGTAAAGTGAGGCCCAAACCGCCTTTGAGGCTGGAAACCTCGCTGCTTGCGTGCTCAATCGCGAGTGCACGTGCATCAGGGACAATTGCATGTTGAGCACTTCACCCTTTCCAAGTGTCGGTGTGTGTGTGTGTGTGTGTGTGTGTGTGTGTTGGCTTGTTTGTTCAAAACAAATACCCGTGTATCCATGGGCTAAACAACAAGGCATTGCAGCGGCATGTGGCACTCACTGACATGCGTTGAAGCTGTGGGCATGTGTGGGAAGACCATGCTCACTCTCGTGTAGTTGCCGAAAGTTCATTTATGGGTCACACTGTGGCAGCTTGGCAATTCATCGGCAGATGTGCAGCCTTCAATGCAGTGCGACGTTTGGCGCAGACATGTTCCTGCAGTCATGTTTTTTTGGACAGAGTTTCGAGTCCCATCCAAATCATAGTCTGAAACCAAAATGCAGCAGAACAAGCACAGCCACAACGCTTCAGTCAGTGGTCAAAACTGACGAATTGCATGTATGTGTGTGTGTATGTGTTGGAAGCCTTAATTTGTTGAATATCCTTGAATTGCTTGCCATGCCTTTGAAGCCAAGGGACTGCATTTCGTGTTTGCAAGTGGTTGTCATTGTCTGAAATGATGACCATGCCATACAGCACTGGCCGCCCTGATCAGTATTGGGCGTCTGCGCAATCGTGCGGCTGGATGGGCTGGCGATTTGGGCAGCAAACTGGCTAATGCGCCTGTCGAGCCACAGAATTCCTCATGCCTCCGGGCCCACCAGCTCAAAAGCGGGAGCCCATTCATCTTAGGTGAAAGTTGTTGTGGAAATCTTGTCAACCTTGAGTTACCTTACCTTCGGAGTCGGCGCTTTGAACCGAGTCTGGGTTTTGCACATGTTGTCGTAGGGGTTGCACCATGAACCTGCCTGCAAGTGGAAAGGCCAAGCGTTTTGGAACTTTGTCTTTGGGGTGCCATACCTAAGGCTGACCTAAGGGCCAAATGACTGCTACTTGTTTGTACAACTAAATTAGGTTACTTCTACTGCTACCGCTACTACCACTGCTGCCACTGCTAATATTACTGCCATTGCTGCTACTGCTGCTGCTGCTGCTGCTGCTGCTGCTGTTGTTACTGCAACTGCTATTAATAATGATGCCATGCCTCCGGCCCTCAAGTCTGCAGGATGCTGGATGTGGAAGCGCCCACATACTTCCCTGGGGTGCTGCAGCGCCCGAGGAAGAAGTGGTCTTGGACGCGGCGGATTCGAGAGGAGCTTCACCGGCAAAGGGGGCCCAGACCATTTTAGAGCGAGCGTGTCTGCAGCTCCTGAGGTCGAGCTTCTGCAGCCACGCAGGAAGAGAAGGCCAAATCGGCATGTGATGAGCACATATTGGCAGAATAGCTTGGTTTTTATTCTTATTGGCAAAGTCTTCATCAGGTTGTCGTCATCGAGGTTGCTGAACCCGGTGGGGCAGACCGTGGACAAGGACAAGGCCGGCTCAAATGTAGCGACCAGTGCTCGCCTTTGAACACCAGCTCAGTTGCAGGTCCCAATCCGCAAGTCTCCGAGGCCTCGCCATTTTCGATGTCACGTGCAGTCGATCGAAAATGTGCGTGAATCGTCCGAGGATCTTCCTGATACACTGGACCGCGCTGATACTTCCAAGCTGATTGGTGCAGCTGAGTCAGCTTTGAAACTAGAGCCGCATGTCCTGTAGGGTCCGATGTGTACCCTTCTGCCCCTTGGCGTTTTTCATCTGTCGGTGGACCGTCACAGAGCCTTTGCACGCAGCTAGCCAGTGATGAGGCTACAGCTCCCGGATATTTTCGTGAAATGATTGCTCTAGCTGGCGTTTTCTGAGTCATTGGGAGGTTGGCCACACGCAAGGCTCTGTTGAGTTGGGAGGATGCTGAACACCAGCCTGTCCAGATGCTGCTCAGTTCTGCAGCATGAAACCCGTGCGGCTAGCTGACATCATCCGGCAGCATGCCTTCGAAACTGCCGAAGTGCGCTCGTGACTTGTGCAAAGTATGCAGATGCAGCTTCCATCTCCCTTTGATCATGACGTTTTGTCTGTTCAGAATGGGGACAGTGGAGACACGACGTGGACTGTGTGACAGTGTATGGCCCCGCGACATGTACGAAGGCGTGGCTGCGATCCTACATGCATGTCTTCATCTTCTCAGGCGCCCCACAGCCGCCCAGTCTCCACCCCGAACGGGTAGGACAGCGCCCCAGTCTCCCAACACGGTATCACATGATGTCGACATTTGCCAATCGTCTTGTTTTAAACTTTGCCGGCTCAGGATGGCACATGGTGCCAGCTGATTAGTAGGCCTGCAGCGCAGCTCCAACTTGAGAGTTCGCGCTTTTCATATTTTGTGTCTATATATTAGTTATCCATGCGAGCGACAAGTGGCATGGCTTGCATGCGCTTGCTTTGCGTGGTCACGGCCGTCTCGGCCCTAGGCGGCCGCAGCGACCTGGGTCAGCAAGAACTCCACCAAACATCCTTGCGACAGACCCAGAACCTGGCACTGCTTCGGCGGCATTCGGCCACAGACGGCAATGGGGCGGCATACCGCCGGCAAAGGGGTGGCGGGTTTGGCAGCATAGAGCAGCTCGTAACCGATGATCCCCCAGACCCAGACGGTGTTGACAAGGAAGTCACGAAGGAGGTCGAAAAGATCCAGAAGGACACCAAAACTCAGGTTGTGGACACAGAGGAAGAAGTTGTGAAAGACGTTTCGCAGAAGCTTAAAAACCCAGACGATGGACCCATCTATGTTTGGGGACAGATCATTGGAGCACTCATTTGTTTGCTGATCGTGTCGTGTGTGTCCTTTGTGTGGATTCGGGAGCAGTGGGAACAAAGGGCAGCAGCCAAAACCCAGGCAGAGACCGCCGGGGGATCTCCGAAGGCCGCAACCGGAACTTCCCTGGTGCACACAATGGAATGCCAACAGCTCGAGGACTTGCTGAACACCTCCCTTGCAGATCTGTCCTTGACCACCCTGCCAGGGCAATTCGGCTTATCAGCTGACACAGTACAGGATCATTTGCAGAAATTTGGCTTGAACAAGATGACGCCCCCGATCAAACCGCACAGCATGTGGCTCTTAATGCGACAGGTCTTTGGCGGAGTTTTCAATTCTTTGCTCTGGTTCTGCGTCACTGTGGAAGTTGGGCTGGCATCGTTCATGGGGGCAGATGAGGCTGACTTGGTCACACCTGGCATCTTGGCTACCGTGATTACCATGGCCGGCCTTCTACAGTGGTGGACTGAACAGCAGGCCGAGTCCATGATGAACTCCCTACAGCAGCTGCAATCGGCAGAGCACGTAGACGTTTACAGGCACGGCCAATGCGAAAAAATCGCGCCGGAGCAACTTTTGCCAGGCGATGTCTTGTGTCTGGAGGCTGGGCAGCGCGTTCCAGCCGACATCCGCATCCTGAGCATGACAGGCACAGTACTTGTGGACAACTCCGCGCTTACCGGCGAGTCCATAGCAGAGCCGCGACGCAAGGAGGCAATGGACGCAGAAGACGGAAAACAAGCTCCAATTCTACTGGAGTCGAACAATGTCCTTTTTTCCGGGACAAGTGTAGTTGAAGGCAAATTGGCGGGCGTTGTTTTTGCCACTGGTGACAGCACTCTGCTGGGCAAGATAGCGAAGGGTGTGCAGCATGCACGGCCTCGTTCATCGCTAGAAGTTCAGATTGAACATTTCGTGCATATGATTGCCATAACTGCCACCTGCACCGGCTTACTATCTTTGGTTGCCAACCTGCTTTCGCCCCAGAAGCTTAGCATGGAGAAGGTCTTGTTGAACTCCTCAACAGCGTTTTTTACATTTGTCCCCGAAGGCCTCATGCCGACAGTGACGTTCTCCTTGATGATCTCCTCCCGGCAGATGGCTACAAGGCAAGTGCTCGTGAGAAAGATTGATGCGATTGAAACTCTTGGTTGCGTGAACGTTCTTTGCAGTGACAAAACTGGGACACTCACCTCGGGCAAGATGACAGTTACAGACCTTGCAATTATGGAAGCTGGGAGTCTGACGAACATGTCGCTGCAGGAGGCACAGCAGGCAGGTTCCTCCAATGACACGTTGAGCAAGCTTGTGCAGGGCGGCCTCCTGAATTCTAGCGCGCAGGAGAGTGCAGAGCTGCAGTTCGTCGGTTCTCCAACGGAGGTCGCCATTGTTTCTGCGTGCCGTACAATTGGAGGTAAGTCTTTGCAAGAAGTACGTGGAGCTGCACCTCAAATCTACGAAATTCCCTTCAGTAGTGCTACGAAGTGGATGCTGACAGCACACAATTCGCAGGACAAGGGCGAGCAGCGCAGTCAGCCCAGCGAACAAGCAGCATCCGTGCAGCTTCTCCTCAAAGGAGCTCCAGAATTTGTGGTTGGCTGCTGCAAGCTTTCGCCGCAGCAGTTGGAGGCAGTCACCAAGTGCTATGAAAGCTTCATGGCCTTAGGCAAGCGTGTGCTCTGTGTGGCAGAGTATGCTTTTGCAGCTCCAAGCAACTTCGAGTTTAAAGGCTCCGGTCCGCAAGATGTCAATTTCCCCCTATCGAACTACACACTTCTCGGCGTATTTGCGATCGAAGATCCGCCGAAGCTTGGCGTTCCGGAGTCCATATCCAACATGAGGGAGGCTGGATGCCAGACAATTATGGTGACTGGCGATCACCCGAACACAGCAATGGCAATTGCTCGGCGAGTAGGCATAGTCTCGACCGCTGTGGAAGACTTCGTTGACGGAGAGGACTTCCGTGCAATCACCGGAGCCATGATTGAAAGCCGAGGCCAGCCACCTGATGGAATATCGCTTGCAGACATTGCTGCAGATGCTTCTCTGGCACCCAGCTGTGCAGAGTTCTGGCAGATGTGTGTCAAGCATGCCTGCGTTTTTGCGCGGGTGTCCCCGTTGAACAAGCAGGCAATAGTTCAAGCTTATCAGCTATTTGCAGGCCATGTGGTCGCTATGACGGGGGACGGTGTCAATGATGCCCCCGCCTTGAAGGAGGCCGAGGTTGGAATCGCGATGGGTATCAGAGGCACCGAGGTGGCAAAAGAGGCTGCAGACATTGTCTTACTTGATGATGATCTTCGAAGTGTAGCTGCCGGTATTGAGCAGGGCCGTCTTTGTGCGGAGAATCTGCGCAAGTCGATACTTTATACGATGTGTTCCAAGGTGCCACAGGCGCTTCCAACATTTGCGCAGCTCCTGGGAATACCAGTTGCACTAACAACTGTTCAGGTTATTCTTATCGATATTGGCACGGACATCTGGACCGCCATTGCGTATGCAGCACAGCCACCAGAGGCTTCCTTAATGCACAGGAAGCCACGCCACCCGAGAAAGGATGCAATCGTCAACAGAGGAATGCTGCTCTACTCCTTCGCCTATGTTGGGTTGATCCAGTCTATTTGCTGCTGGATCAGCTTCTTCTACATGCCGGAGATGTGGAAAGTATTCAACAAGACGGAGATTCCAGTGGTTTATTCGGCTCAGGAAAAGGTTTCCATCCAAGCAGGCACAACCATGTACTACTGGGTGCCTAGTCTTCGTTGGAGATTCGAGGGAAAGGGGCTGAGAAGGGTAGTGGGGCCCTGTGCGTCTGTCAAAACTTAAGGCCCTGGTATGCGGACAAGTGGGTGCAGCCTTTGCTGCTTGCAATGCACTTACGCCAGGTTGAGTCAGTTTGTGCGATATGTGTGTTCATGAGTGTGATGTCGTCATTCCTTCGCTGGTTTGTGTCGTATCGCCTGGGGCAAGAATCACGAGCGCCTCACATCCGAGGGCTTGGCTAAACATATTGTGATAGTGAATCCGAGACCCTCTTCGTTGGGCTCGCTTAGCTGGCGTGTGCATGCTGAGAGCGCTGGGGCACCGTCGTTGACGGTGTTACGCACTGCGATCATGCAATCCCATTCGGGTGGTGTGCTGGTTATCTCCTGTCAGAAGGCGAAAAGGAAGAACGGCATGTTTCCAAACATACTGGGTGTCGATTGGCTAGTCTCCGCTGTTCGCCTGCAGGCTTTGCAGATTTCTGCTGCAATAGGAGTCGACGAAATGTCATGTCCATCTTCTCGGGGCAATGTGCCAACGACTTCGCTGCTAGCTGCTTTTTGCCGTGTTCCCGCTAATCGACAGCTTCACCTGTGCTAGACTTGATAGCAGTAACTCTTCTTCTCGCAGAAGTCCTGTCACCTTCTGATCTGTCGAGCATGCAGTGCATCAGGCGGCAACCACGACGTCTACGGCTCTAGCTGCTGGGATGGCAAGACTCGGACACTGATGGAATTTCGCAACATCTAATTCAGTCAATGCTTTCCTGCTCATGTCCAGAGGTTGCTTTGCCCGGGATGCTTTCGTTCAAGGGAGTTTCGGGACTTGGTTCATCAATAGCTATCCAGTTTTTGGGAGCAAGCTCTCGATGCATCGTCGGAGAGATGGCTTTCCGATGCTCGACATGACACTTTGAGAGCAGGCGAAGACAAGTCTTCCACCCAGGGAAGTCGCAAGCGCTGAATCAGCGCCTTCTCGAGCGTCGAGGTATCGTCCATGAAAGGACTGAGTCACAAGATCCGGGCAAAGACACGGCACCTCAGCATGGGCGGCTTCAGGCTGGAGGACCCGCGATGGATTGGACTCTCGACTGACTCGCATGATTCTAATTGCTGGGTTACCTCGGTACATGCAGCAAAGGTGAAGTACGGCATCCCCAACAACTGGCTCAATCTCTTCATCGCTGGAGCCTTGAGCCATGTCGTAAAGCGCACTGTCTCCTCTCCATTCGCCTGGGTGAAGTTTGCGAGCAGGTGCTTGAGTTTTGCTGTTCCGCTGCGGTGATCTATGTTCCAAGCCTGCAGCACCGCGGCCTCAGCTTGGCTTCTTCACAGCTGGCACGTTACTGTAGCTTGATTTAGCACGGCTCGTTGCCTTCCTCCTGTGAGGCACGCTTTCGGCATGCGGGCACTCTCGAAGCAGCAGCTTTTCATCGGGTCAATGGCCCTGCCATTTGGCCACAATTGCCAAGCTCAGTTGCGGCTCAGTAGCAGCCATTTGATTCGAGAGCCTGTTCTTTCAGGTTTCTGATTGTGTTTCTGGACGAGCTCCGCAAGGCGTGGGTCAGGAGCCGGGCCGGGCACTCCTGGGCTGGCGCCTACGACGACGACTACCACACCACTAATTATTATTAGTGCTACTACTACGACTGCCGTGACTGCCCCAGGTTAGTTAGTTTGTGATACAACTTGATCCATCACCTTCATGTTTAGGAACTGGTTTAACTATTTTATGGTCATGTTGTTGTTTTGATTTATCACTGTGGCTTAATTTTCTTGTGGTCAGTAACTTTGATCCGTCACCCCTCGCCTGGGCTTCTTGGTTGATGTTGCGATGTCTGCTATAAAGCTTCGAGCCTTTTTCCTGCTTTCGGCTAAAAGCCGCTAGGAGTGATGCCCATGCCTCCCAGCAACAGCCGAAGCCTGTGCAGACGGAGACGGCCGCCCGGCCTCGGCTTCAAGAGTAGCGGTTGTAGCGTGTGTTTGCATCCTCTGAAACTCGCAGAGTTCGTACTGAGTTGCCTTGTCTGTTTTAGGAAAGTCGCTCCATGTCTGGAGTCTGCAGGTGAAGCAGAAGCAAGAGCGGCAAGAGCATGGTGACACCGCCCCAGCTTCCGAAGCGATACCCGACATTGGTGGCTCCGCGCCGATCTCAGCCCAGAAACCTCTGCTGGATTCCTGTGGCGCAAGTGGGTCTCTACCCTGTGCTGCACAAAGGCTTAGAAGATGTCCTGCGAGCCCATTGCAGTCTTCGCGGCAGGATCTCCGTGGAAACGGAAAGCCTGCCACTTTTGCTCTGTGGCATCACGAAGTGATTGTCCAATTCAGGATTGTGCTGCGTAGCTGCAAGAACAGGGCAGGCAAAAGCGATAAAAAGCAAGCATTACTCTCAACTGCAAAAGCGCAAAGTGCAGCTTCTGCGAGCACGACATGCTGGCATGTACAACTTTAGCAGCCTTTGCTCGCTTGTCAGCAGCGGTGCTCTCAGACGTTGGCTTCCCCGCTGATTGTCATCACCGCTCGTAGGCCAGGGTGCAGCAAACGCTTTCGGGGAGACACCTGTGCACGTGGGCAAGGCGCAATGACCGCCGTCCGCCGATGTGTTCGCGTGCTCTGCCTGCTTGCTCTTCTATCAGGCTGGGGGTGGGGGTCCGGGGGTGCGTGTACGGGCATCTGATGCTGCATGTGCGAAGTTCCGCTGCGTTTGTTGAAGGTGCTTGGCACCTTACATCTGCCGCCTTCAGTTCCCCGGCACAGTCAAGGAGCAGAGACTTGGGAGTTTGGACTGACTGAGCGAACTCTCCTTCTAAACATCATCCGCAGTTGGCCTGCGTGTGTCGCCACAGCTTGTGTGCGGAACTCGAGTGCAGAGCAAGGCCTGCGCAGGGCCTTTTGAGTTCTTGAGGCAGTTTACAGCTTAGAGAGCCATTAGCAGCATTAGCAAGCAGTCTGCGCCATCTGCACGGCGATGTTGACATGTTGTGGAGACGTGCAGGATGTCACGCAGAGCCTACGAATCCGGGAAAGCCAACGTCGGCGCCGAGATCTCCGACACAGACGCTCGCGCCTCAGATCAGTGTGTGTGGACCAAGATGATGACAAAGCATATCTTTCGAGACTGACAAGTTTTGTCTTCGAAAGATTCGAAAGGTCCAGCCACCACCACCGCCGGTCCTGGAGTGCGACGAGGGATGCATGACAGCTATCTTCGACTGCATTGAAGAAGGCTGTTCTGTCGATGCGCCGCTCGCGAGCACCATAAAGCTTTCCTGGTAATGTGCACGTTCATGTGACAGAAGGAGGCTGTTACACGTTGCAAGGTTGTTGAAGCTGGATCAGAAGTTGGCAGACGATGAGCAACGAATCGCCGACACAGTGAAGGAGCTTGAGGGTGTGCAGAAGACAGTACCTCGAAACAACTTGCTTCATCGACTTGCCCTTGAATTTCAATTCTGCACTTTGCCAAGGCATTCTCGCCAGAAAACGCAGGCCTGTTTTGCCCAGAAATCTCAAAATCGCAGAGCTCTTCACATCGCGCCCCTTCGCAGGGACACTTGCTTGGCTGAACAACTTCCTGAGCCGCAGCGGCAGCTTGCGCGGACAGCTGCAGGCACTCCAGGGAGTCAAGGACCGCTGGTCGAAGTCTGGATCCATCCGCAGTCCGACGGTTCGGTTGAGATATGTTCAGTTCATGGTTGGACTGGAGTCGGACACAAACATGGCCCAATGTCGCATAGGTTGTTTAATGGTAGCGAGGCCCGGTAGCCTTAGCTTGTACTCGGACGGATGCGTCAAGTCTCGGGCCATGTTGCTTGTAACAGCCTTCTGCCTTCGTGGCATTTTTCTTGCACTCAGCAGGCCACCACCTGCGCGAGAGATGAGAGAGCATCGGAGGGCATGCAACCCGAAGCATCCCGAGCCCGAATCAAACAGGAGTCCTGGAACCATAGCTTTTGCTGTTTGGTATGCAACAGCATGGCCTTGCCTGAAGAGCAGGACTCGAACTTTGTTCAGCAAATCGTCAAGGCTGCATCGGTGGCTTTTGGCGGCGGACGGCCCAATGACTACCCCAAGGCACAACCGGACTGCACAGCTCAGAAGCAGTGAAAATTCAGGCTTTCACAGGGCAGTAGATGTTGGGGGATGCACGGGCCTGGCCAGGTTGGTGTGTCTCCGTACTCCTCCTGAACTTGGGGCGTTCGCGGGCAACAAGGAGCATCGCGACACATCTCTTGCAGCTCTCCTGCTATTTCCAGGTAGGGGCGGGCAATTGGCCAAAGGGCTGGCTTTGGCCATTTTGCTTGGAACCAGTTCTTGTGAAGTTTTGACCTTTGCAGAAGCACAAAGGTTCTTTCCGAGAAGAGTTTTGCTGAATGACGTTTATAGAGAGATGTCGGTTTGCTCTGCAGCTTCAAAAGGCTTGTGCTAGTTGCGCGCAGGGAAATTTGACTTTCCGAAGAGACCACAGCCAGGCTTCAGATTTGCCTGACCTTTGGAGTCACTGGTTTCCCGAACAGAGAAAGCTGTAAGGGCGGCAATAAGAGCAAGAATAATCGGACGAAGAAAATTCAACATGACGATGAGTTTTGCAGAAATTAGTCTCGAACCTCAGATCTTGACTCAAGCCTCCTGAACAGCAGCCATTGCACGACCGGTGTCTGTTGCAAGACTGTGTTCGTGTAGGGGTGAGGCTCAAGTTGCACGATATTTCACGCAAACCTGCGTCCAGATAGATGCGTCTCGGGACATGGACAGCTCCACGAAACCACCCCGGGACTGGCGCGAGGCATTCCAGCTACTGCGCACGTCCCAGCGTCTGAGACCAAGCACGGTTTGCTTTCGGCAAAATTTGCTCCTCGCTTCTCTGGCTACTTCTCGGAGCTGGAATGTGGCGACTGCCATCTGTGCTGGCATCCGGCGGCAGGGTGCTGCGGACATGGTGACCTTTAACTCCCTGTTGAAAGCGTGCTGCGCTTCATGGGCACTGGCCCTTAGCATTCTGCAGCTGTCGGCCTGCATGGGGCTGCGCAGCGACCCAGTCACACAGAGCACGATCCTTGGATCGTGCAGCATTTCGGCATGGTGTCGCGGAGAGTCGTTGCTGTCAAGTGCAATTCGACAGCGACTGCGAAGCAACGTTATCTGCGAGAGTGCACGCATTCGAGGCAGCTCTCACTGGAGAAATGTTTTGACACTTCATGCAAAAATGCGGATGGTGTGCATTCAGACCGACCAGATCAACATCAACTCCGTGGTCACTTCGTGTGGTGCTGCGTGGCTCCAAGCGCAGAGTTTGCTATCCAGCACTACCTTGACAGGCGATCGTGAGACACACAATGCTGTTGCACGTATCTTTGGTAAGGCCTCTGTGTGGGAAAGCTCTCTCTGTTGTTTGAGCCACGCCCTCTCGAAGTCGTTGCGCTTGGACGCTTACTCTGGGACATCGCTCCTGACACGCCCCGCCAGTTCCTGCCGGACACATGTGCTACAGTGGAAAATGCCTTTGTTGGCATTCTCTGACTTGGTTCGCCGCTGCGGGCTAGTGTCGAACCTGATTTCCTGGAGTGCAGCCATCAGCTTCAGTGAGCCAGCTGGCTGGAGGAGGTGTCTGGACCACTTTCTAAAAGGATGCCAAACTCGCCTGCTCCGCAACGCTGTTGTCGAGATCAGTGTTGCGGCCTCTGTGGAAACACATTGGCGGCAGGCCCTGAGTTTTTGCAGACGTGCGGTGCCAAACGCAGAAACTTGGACTTGCTTGGCTCGAGCATGCGCACCGTCTGCGTGGAACATCGCTTTGCTGCTGCATTCGGCTTTGGCTTGCAGCAGTGCAGAAGTGGACCGGTTCTACTGCAACGCTTTGATAGCTTCTACAAGCCCAACAAGTTGGCAACTACGGCTGGCTTTGCTTGAGACGACGGGCCGAACTGTCGCACGACCTGATCACCATGCGTATGGTTCTTTGGCAGCTGGGGCAGAAGCTGGCGAGTGGTGCGAGGCCATGGAGCTTCTGCAGCTCACTGCAGGCAGAGGTTTGCTGCTGAATGCAGTCATGATCTCTTCACTTCAGGTGGCCTGCCAGCGTGGAATGAATTGGAGGCAGCCGATCGCTATGATGATGCAAGCCCAAGCGGTCAAAGCAGCCGAAAACCCTGCAGTATGTGCGACCACGATTGGTGCGTGCGGCAAATGCGGCAAGTGGAGACAGCAGCTGGCTTTGCTTTCCCACTGGACAATAGCCCGCCTGCAAACTGATGAGACTCTGTATGCCGATTTTAGTCACTTGGAAACACGATCTTGGCGCACTGCACTTGTCGCCGCAAAATCGTGGCAGGCAAAATTCCCGCTCGATGATTCACTAAGCACAATTTGTACAGCCTGTGCCACGAGCAGCAACTGGGAGCTCATGATTTTCTTGTCCGGGAAAGCACCTGGTTCGGGCTTTTTCAGGCACGGTGCTTCCGTGCTTCGGGAAAGCCACATCATTCAGAATACCCGCGTGCTCCTTCACATGCTCGACAGAGTATGTGAAGAGTGCTTGACGCTGTTGGGAAAGGGTGCGCTTTCAGGATTGTTTGGAGCGGGCGAGGTGGAACACCAACTAGTCAAGCAGTTCAAGCTCCGCATAATCGATGAGTCGTACTCGTTCTGCCCATTGCATTGCTAAGTATTTCTTTCCCTGGAGCCCCTTTGTCTGGCAGGCCGCAAGTAGAGGAATCTTCTGTTTCTGCATGGGAGTTCTCCTTACGTCCTTGCGTATGGGACCTCGCCCTACCCCTTTGCGCCTCCTCTTCAGGCAAAATCCGCCACAGATTGATTATGTTCGAATACCTAGACACAGTGACCTTGGTATCGCAGACATGGCAGGGCAAACAGTGGTGGACGTGATTGTAGCTATAAGCTGAGTTCTGTCAGACTCGTTCCCTGCCTAGCATGTTGACCTAGCATGTGCCCTCCCTGCCGAGTTCTTGGATTATTTCCTCAGGATGGCCGAATATAACTTTCGGTCGAAGAATGCCGTTGCTCAGTTTCTGCAGGCCTTCCTGTCGAAGTGGCGGGCAGCCTGGTTTACGTGTAAGCACGCAGAAGATCCAGCTTTGCCTGGAAGGTCCGGTGACAAGTTGGAGGGAATAACGGAAGTGAGGTGGTCTCGGTGGCAGGTTCCAACTCGGTCTGGAGGTGTTCAAGAGAGACCAGGGACCAAGTTTACAGACCGACGGCCGCTCCGCTTTCACCAATGTGACATGAAGCCGCAGAATCCGAAAAACCGCAAATTGAGCCTTGGCCTTAGATCCGAGACTCAGAAACAGAAGCCCCAGCCTTAGGCTCTGGAGCAGTTTGGAGTTTGATGCTCGAAATACAAGAGCCGGAACATTGGATCCGAAGCTCAAAATCTGGGGCTTGAGACATTTTGGAAAAAGGCCTCTTTCGACGCGGATCTCAACTTGTCGGGTTTGGGAAAGCGATTTGCATTCTCGCTGGGCCACGACCAGCCACCTCTCAGCAAGCGCTTTCGCCTACTAGCCTGTCGTACCTCGTGCCAAAAGCGATTGGCAAGAAGGCTCATTCGTAACACATGCATGTAGTGCTAAAATCCCAGCAACAGGTGGAACACAAGATCGCTGCAGACCGTTAGTGAGAAACAGGCTCCCGCCATCGCTCCCGATCGTGTATTTCGAGGCTTGCTGTTCTGAAGGGAGTGTTTACTGTCCAACGGATTTCGAGTTGCGGATCTCATGTTCCAGCTCTCAAGTTTGGAATCTATAGCTCCGGATTTGAGACCTAAACTCTAAAACTCTTACCCAAGAAACAGTCTCAACATGTGGGATCTCGGTTCAGAGGTGGTGTGTGGGCTTCACGGCTCTAATTTGGAATTCTGGCATCTGCAGCTCCAGACTCGGACTCTGGGGTGTGAGGTTCTTCCGGAGGTGCTGTGACTCTAGAATCCAGTTCTTGGAATAATTTGTTGATCGTGATTCCTGTCCCTGTAGGAACAGTCGATGAATTGATCCGTCAGGTCCTCAGTTCGAACCACCGAAGGATGCATGACCCGGCAACGAGGAAGAGAAAAGCATTCAATAGATCTGGCGTAAGCAGGACATATATCGTCTGCTGTATACTGCTGTATTTCGATCCTTGCGATCGTTGGGTGGCCATCCCGCTTCGGCCACTTGAATGTATGGCTTGGCATAGGCATAGACAGAAAAGACATTGACCTCGAGGAAGCTTTCAGATTGAAAGGCGTTCACCAAAGTTTCCGCCATCTCTCGGTTTAATCTCGTTTGCCCAGCCTCCCACCTTGTCGAAAGCAATGCAAGTGTGGGGAACGAGGGCGCGCAACAAAATTACGAACATCTCGGCGAGTTCCGTTGGTATTTACGGTGCTGCGAGGTGCTGTTACTGTTTCTGAGCCTTGAGTCTATAACAAGTTTGGGGCAGCATAGTTGAGCTCTGAGCTACCCAGCTCAGTCCACGGAGTCTAGGGCTGAACTCGGTTGGACGCTGAGTCAGCTCTTGCCGAGGCCGTTATGCGAGCTGTGTGGTCATGCGGTGTAAACGGTGTCTTTGCAATCACACTCTGAAAGATCCTGAAGTCGAACTCGAGAGTGTTACAGAAAAGCGGACTCAGCAACCGCAAGTGTTGGACTTTCTTTGGAGATTCTTGGAGGCATCGAGCAACTCATTTCAACGGGACCGCACCTGAGCGGGGATTGCGTTTTTGCTTTAAAAATAACATAACACCCTCATCCACTGCAGGAACACCTAAAAGAAGCCCCCCCGCAGCAGCGGGAATACAGCAACAGCAAACACAACAGGACATCTACAAACCCACACACCTCGGTAGCAGCAGCAAAACCAAAAACCATCCTCCTCATCAGCAAAAAGAAGTAAAAGTAAGCACGTGTCTCCTTCTGGCAGAGACTTCAAAAGGAAAGCAAGGCCCGCCGCTCCGCAGGAGGAAAGAAAGCAGCAGCAAGGAAAAATAACTGCACCGGACCCAACAGACGTGCACTCTTGCAAGACGGCACAGCTTCGTGCTGACGCTGGCTTCCATTGTCTATTCTATGCATGCACGAATGTGCACCGTCTGCGGCAATTCCGCGGCCATTTTTGGTTCAGATTGGGAATGATTTTTCCCAATTTTCTGGCGGAGGTTGGAGCTCCGCTGTGCGTGTGCTTCTCAGTATGCGAGTCGGCGAGTCATGTTTCAACGCTCGTCGATTTCCATTCGCCAGCCTGAACAGCTTTGCCTGGCAAGGATTGTCAGACAGGCTGACGACACAATGAGTAGTCAGCGCCACACCCTTATGAAGCCATCTTGCTGACAAAGTACAGAGCAAAGAAATTGTAAGTGCATCCGTGCCGGCAAGTGTGCTGTGCGGAGTGCGGCTCGCTCAGTGCATGTTGGGTTTGTGGTAATGTTTTCGAGCGAAGGCAACCAGAAAGCCGACCGCCGCAGGCGAAGCGGAGGAGCAGGTGGATGTACCTATGAGGTTGTCCTTCCCTCAATACCCTACTGCTGTCCATTTCTGTCCATAACGTTATTTCGTTGCTGACCCACACGACAGATACTTTGCAAGCTCAGTTTCGATTCTGTGATCTGGTTGGAGCAGCTGTTCTGGCGCATTGAGATGTGACACCGCAACATACCGGGCGGGCAAAGCTGAAGCCCGGAAGGGACCCCGGAAGCACGGGGAAGCAAGAGGGGAACTACATCCAAATCGCCGGCCTTGTGTGAAGAAGCGTGCTTACCAAGTGAGCCGCGGCCGACTTGCATCATGCATGTTTACCCAAATCGGGATCGTCTTCGCATGTGACCTAACGACCTGACGCTGAAGTAACGCTACTTACAGACTCTGCCTTCGAGAACGCTGAGCTTCTGTAATACGGACAGGACATCCAGAAGGCCAATCAGCCGGCAGCAGTCTAAAGCAGTGGCGCAGAGATTATTTCCCCTTTTTAGCGGCAACAGCTATCTCTCCAGTTTCTCCAAATTGGGCTGTAAGTAAGACCACTCACTACAAAACACTCTTCCTGCATGTAAACCAGGGGCAAAATCACGAATCTGCCCTTGGTGTAGACTGAAGAGCCGTCTATGGCTGCAGGAGAGATGCTTCAAAGCCCTGTGAGAAGCTACAACGAGGCCATTGCTTCATGTTTCATTTTCTGTCCTGTTTTGCCGGCTTGCCTCCTGACGTAGGCGGACGCACCCACAACTCCTTGCAGGGGCTCTCCGCAGCAAAAGGCCTTGTGAGTGTTTGTTTCCCACTGATGGTGCACATTCGCGAAGTCGTGTGGTTCATTGCGCATCCTGCGCTCCAGGCTCTCGTCGGAAGCCCGTCGTTGGAGCCCCACTCTTCAGTTTATTTCAGCTTGCTGGCTGGAGCGTGTTTGAGAAATTCACCGGACTAGGCCTGAGACTTTGTGCCCGCAGCCTCGACGGCCTTTTCCGAACGCTGCTGCACCATCGCTTGTGCCTCATGTTCTCTTCAGCAGGCCAGTCATAATTGCACACATGCTGAAAAATACTTCTCCTGGTCATGAGGCTGGAGCAGTGCGGGAGCCCAGCATGCGCTTTGTGTGATATAGCGTGTACGGATGCTGTTGCAAGCGATGAAAGCCCGCGAGGCTTGCCGGCATGCCAGGAACCGAAGAGGCAGCCTGCAGCAAGGACGATATAGCTTTGGCGCAGCTGCTGCTAGAATCGTCCTTCGATTTGCACATTGGCGGATGCACTGTACCTGTCTACACGTGACCTCGTCCCGGGTTGTCTACCCTGCCAGGCGAGTATTTCACCTGCCGCTTAGGCAGTTCAGGCGTTTGAAGTATTAAACGTGCCTGGCATCTAGTGATCATTACACGACGGCATGCTGCCTGGTCAGGTGTGTGGGAGCATGGAAAGCCTTACTCTGACCTTCACAAATGGTCCTGATAGTTTGGTCACACTCCCTTTCCATCACCGTCCTTCCCGATCTTCACTCGCCGGGGCAAGTGACCAGCCCAGCGTTCGCCGCATAATGTCCCCCCTCCATGAGTGGAAAAGCTTCTGGATTGGTACACACGAGCTCGGAGCTGCACACAGTGATGCGATTAAGCGTTCATGGTAGTCTTGACATTTTCGGAGCTTGGCTGTGCCTGCGCCAGTCCCAACTTCCTCCTCAGTTCACAGCAGGGCATGTAGGCCAGGCAAGCCACACCAGCGATAAAAGATAAGCCGAGCTGGATTTTCTACTGTCCAAGTCCTTAGAGACTTCAGCCACCGCGAGATCTTCAATTCAAATCGTCGCCGGATGCTTTGAACCATCTGCGACGTTTGCCACCATTGCCTGTGACAGCATATTTCTGTTAAACACGGGTTTGCTTACAGCAGCCCGTGCAAATCTGCAGGGGTTCCTCAGTAGTGAGACGTTTGACACACAAGCTAGGAGCGTTCCGCTTGAAGAAGTTGGCATTGCCGAAGGAGTTGAAAGATCTATGGAGCAGCACATCGTGGAAGCTTTCGGCAGGCTGTCTACAGTTCGTTCGAAATGCGGTACCTACATTTGTGAAGTGAGAATTGCCAGGTGCTGCAACGCCAGGACGTCTACCCTGGGAGTTTCCGGCTCAAGCTGCGAGGTCGAGTATCTTCGTTGGCTGTGCTTATGCTTGTGCTTCCAAGGAACAGACCGCTGAGCGCCGTCAGCACGAATGCAGGTGCAACCCCAAGCTTGGACGACCAATGCCTCGAGCTTAGCGCTGAACAGAGTCATGGCAGTCGAGTTGGCGTCACTGGTAGTGACTTGGTGGATCTTGCCAAGGTCGCTTGCAGTGGTCTGGCCGTGCTTAGAGGCCAGGATCGGAGACCCAGCTAAGCTCCCGTAGTCGCCAGGTTCAGCCCGGCTCCATCTTCTGCTGCTCCGACACCGTCCCAGGCTGACTTCGGACATGGAACTCACGCTCAGCACACTCAGCATTTGGCCACGTTCGTGTGTATGCAGGACTTTGAGCGCTACAGGGCAATCCCGCCTTCTCAGGCTGACTCCCTCGCCCTAATTTGTGCAGCACACCCGACTTTGTGAGCGGACTTTGACCAGGTGCGAAAAGTTTTCGTGGGTGGCATCCCGCAAGATTTTACGCAAGATGATTTATGCGTCAACGACTTACTGGTGCGGATGCGTGTGGGACAGCAGGGTGGCATCAGACACTGTGCTCGAACCTTCGGCATCCGGGGAGTGAATAAGAGCAGGAACTGTTCAGCCAGTTCGGGGCGGTGACGAAGGCGAATCTTTGAGCGCAGAGAGGAAATCGGAAATAGCTCTTGCTGAGCTCTGCCTTCTCAACCTACCGTGAAGGCCTGGCTGCAGCGCCACCGTCAAAATGACAACGACTTTGGACACGTGTGGGCCTTTCGGCGTAGCATGATGCAACATTCCAGTACATCCAGCAGGCTGAACTTCCACTCTCGGTGCTGCCAAGAATCAACCTGCCTCGGCCTAATCAGGCATCTTCTCAGCGTTCGCCCAGCCATCGCGGTTTTGGATTCGTCATTTTCCAAGATGCCAGCATGGACGAGCTCTCAGACGCATTGTGGACGTGGTTGTAGATGCATCGCGTGAGTCCTGTGGCCCAGAGAATGCCCATTAGGTTGATGAACTTCTTGGCCCAGAATCTTCTTGCTTCATGGAAATCAAGGAGCGGAGATGTCATCCAGGTGTCGATGTTCTGCTGCAACGCAGTTCAAAGCCCTGTCAGGATGGGCGGCGCATTGAGGTCAAGCGTGCCAAAAGCAGCTAGGGCCCCAGGCATTCAGGTCAGGTGTCAAAAATTAGTCTCAAGCGCCTCAGTCCTCTGAAAACCTAGTATGCTCGGTCCGGACAGGCAACGACATCATCGGAGAGAGGCAGACGCCGCATCCAGAGGCGTTGCACCCTCAAGGAGTATAAGGAGTGTGAACCGTTTTCTGCATCACGATGCGTCGTTGATTTTGCGGCATTCGAGGTCGAAGCAGGCTTGGAGCCTCCAGCAGACCAGGTCTGGTGCTTGCAGTCTTGCAGTTTGCTTCCCTCTTTCCGTGTGGGGACTGGTCCGACTTGTTGCAGGAGTGACCAACCACATGGGCTGCAGCCTGACAAGTACGTGCGAACACTTCTGCTGCTGCCCCACCATTCTTCTGAGCATGCACGAGGTCCCAGCCCCAACCGGTGCAACGGCCTGTTCAGAGTTCCCAATTCGCCGACTTCTCGGGTTGTCTTCCGGTGCGACATTTCTGACGAGACAGAAGTGAGGCGATCACTCGGGAATCTTTGCTCGTATGCTTGAGGTCCCATGTGCAAGCTTGACCTGTCACTGCCTGAGCTGGGTGCAATCTACCGACGCTGCGTAGGATCTGATCCAGACAGGTGGCACAGTTCCAGCTGGTGGCTGGTCGTGTTGTTCTCAGCTGATTATTTCGCCCTCCGTTGTTGGCATTTTGCTGTTGCGGTGCATGAAGGGGCTTTTCCGTGAATTTATTCATGTTCTCGCGATTGGACGCTCGACATACAGGCAACCACTGATACCTGTCGACGAACGACGAAACAGCAACGCTGGACATTCGAGGAATCGCATCGTCGCAACTGTTCAAACACGGCTGTCACAAACTGTTCAACCTGGTGCTCTGTACCGCTTGGCCTCTTGAAAAGCACCCGAAGGTTCACACGAAATCCGTTGCACAGAATCTTGTCGCGATGTGAATGCTACGTGGTAATGCAGAGCTATCACCACAGATTGGCCCGGTCCTGACCATGTCTTGAGGCCCATGGTTTGGACGGGCTCTGTGGCAACAGGCACGGTGCCGCCGGCCTGGGGAGGGAACAACCAGGCCTGGCACTGGAGTCATGCTGGCAGCATTTGCGATCCTTTATTGTCAGCATCTGACTCAGGCTGTGCCTGTTGACACTGCACAGAGCTCACGCAACGCACTAGCATGGCCGCAGCGCACAGAGCCTGCACCGACAGCGCGAAATGCTCCTGGTACACCGTCGCCACCTGAGCATACCTGCTCCAGAGGGGCCAGGACTCATTCGCTCATCACCACCCAGGCAGATGATTTGCCAACAGGCGCCAGCCTGAGTCTCACCCGAGTTTGCCAACTATTCCGATTCAAAACCTCAAAATCTTAAAAGTCTCGCCAAGTCCTGAATGCTATCATATGCAACACGTGGCAAGGTGCCACCGTTCTCGTTTCCACATTGGGTCGGCTCCTCACAACAGCCTGGCTCAAGATGATTCTGCCCACCACTTCCGAGTTTTCCTGTTCGCACAGGCGGGTGGTGCACAGTCGGAGGCCGCGTCGCGCTCTGTTTTTCGTGCAGCCTGAGGACAGATTACGAAGGGCCATGCATGCCAGGAAGAGAAGCAGAAGCTGGTGCAGCTGTTGCAAGCTGCTGCGCGCACGTCTCAGACACAAGCAAACCCTGTCAGATTCAGGACATTTTTCTGCATTCAATGCCCTTGTGATAATTCTGGCTAGACGTTCGAGGCGACCTTTAGCTCCGCGTAAATCCACCTTTGCAGCCTGCTCCGTGCAGGCCAGCGTATTACGCGGATTGAAAAGGCCACAGGCCCGACCTTCCGTTCGTACTGTGACGTGCCAGATTGATAATTCTGGGAGTTGCGATTAAATCAGAGCCTGGTACAGTGCAATGCTGCGATGCACAACAATCCGTACAATCTCGGTGCAGCGGCTGAACTACTTGAGAGACTCGCATGCCAGGTAAAAGATCCGTTCTAGATGTCCCGCCCTCAATGCTGCTGGTGTTGCTTGCGATCTCACCTTTGTGTGCTTCGGGCACTGTAAGTTTTGCCGGCAGTACGTCGACAGCTCATGCTGCTCGAGCTTTCTGGTTCATCTAAGAGAATTTCGACGGCTGGTAGTTGTCGTTGTTGCTTCCACCTTGGGGGAAATCACATGTAGTTGCGAGGTGAATCGCGCTGCCTCGCCTGCGCAGTTGAGGCTAGTTTCTGATGGTGCAAGGACCAGAGTACCTCGTCGACGATAGATGCAGGAATGTGTCAGCATCCCATTGGTGCAGGCAGTGCTTCTATGCAGAGTTCCATTGTGATCGCTAAAGGCTGCATTCTCCCTGGCATTGGCCAGGCCAGTAAATGTGAAAGGGACGGGCGTGGATAAATCTAGATCCTGAGCCATGATATGTAGACATGCGCTGCTTGAACTGGCGGCACCTGTTTTTTCCAACCGTTCCATCTTACCTACCGGGTGTCGTGAGCCTCTGGATGAAAACAATGCCAGGTCTTCAAATCATCTTGAAGATGAGCCTGTCACTCGCTCGTGCAGCCGGCGAAGTTTTGTGTTTCCAGAAAGCTTAGCCACTAAGCTTGTAGCATCAGTAGCTTTCGCAAGACGTGTTTCGGCCACTCCTTCGCTGGCGTGTTGATCTTGCAGCATTCGCTGCCAGTAATGCAGCCAAAATAGGCAGAGGCCACTCAAGCCGACTACTTATTGCATCATGTAACTGTTACTTCGACGATACCCTGCATTGCGGGCTTTGTCCTTGCTAGGTATAGGAGGGAAAAAAATTGCATCATTTCAATCGGTGGCACTCTGCTTCCCATGCACCTATGCTGGAGATATGGAATTGCAGCGCCGCCTGCCTGCATGGTAGTGGCATGCGACCTTAGGCAGACCGGGTTATGAGAACAAGTCCGTGCTAACGGTTGGGTAGAGCGCATGGCATCGTGAAGCTATTTTGTCATTTCCTTGTGCCGGCTGCCTGGCGTTCTGCTGGTTCGATACCCCGAAACGGGAGTTCGCGGCAGCTCCCACACTTGGTTGTCCAAATGGCTGCCAGTGGATGCCAAACAGTTGCCAATGGAGCACTGTTAATGTGGACAAGCTTTGCTAAGCTCGTCCCACCAATTCTGCCAAGGACCTTCTTCGCAGCTTTTCATCACAGTAACTGCTTCTGTGAGAGCGGCTGGTAGTACACAGTAGGGGTTGAAGTGAGCAGCTATTGTGGGTCTTGAGGCCAAGTATGAGTTTGCCGCTTTTGCTTGCATGATCAGTTGCTCCATCACGACCTTTGGATCAGGAGCTTGCGCTCGCAGCTGTGTGGAAAACAGTCCGCTGAGCCCAAGCAATTGGGAATGGAATGCATGCAGGCATGCAGTAGCACTGGGTGGGCCTCAGGCATGTTGTTCTGCGCTGCTAGACCTTCTGGATGTAACGGCACAGAGAGAGAGAGAGAGAGAGAGAGAGAGAGAGAGAGAGAGAATACATCACGCGGACTCTTCCCTTGCAGCGAGCGAGCGAGCGAGAGAACACATCAAAAAGCAGTTAAAGAAATGACAACTATGGAAAAGCAGGGCAGCGAAGAAGTAAGCTGGAAAGCAGGTAAAACTAGTTACAATGTGTTTCGAGGTAGGCTGTTCGGGAATCACAATCGGCAAGTCTCTGTGATGGGCTACCTCGTCACTTTGCCAGTCTCTATCTTGATACTAGCTATTTAGGGCAGCGGGGATTTGCAGGATCTTGTTGTTCTGCATCAACCAGGTTGTGATTTACAATTTGCCGGGTTGTGTTCTGAGGGAATGACAATTTGCAATGTCCTTCTTTGAAGCCAGGTTCTCGAAAACTGCATTTACAGGGTTTTGATGTTTTTGTTTCTTGATGCGCTGTTAATCATTGTTTCCGTTGCACCCTTGGAGTTAAGTATATGTTGATGCATGTTCAGCACCTGTTGATCCGTCAACTGGTCTGCAGCACGCGAGCGCATGCACTTCGGTTTAATTTCGCCGGTCCCCACAGGGAGGGGAGATGCACGGCACCCCGTCTGCAGGATCTGCTATGGCCCGTGGGGGCCCGTGGGGGCCCGTGCCCATGGACTGATTTGGAACCGAGGCTTGCGAGGCGAGGCTTGCAAAGGTTTTGCCCCTAAAGCCTTCTGCCTGTGAAACCTGGATGTCGTGATGAGGGACTGTATACACATGAATTCATATCCACTGTGGATGTGTTGTTTTCTGATTGTCCGACATTCTGGTGGATTTTGGCCTGCATTTCAGTGATCAAGACTCCCGGTTCATGCAAGCATGATCCAGACATGCAGAGTGACACAGTCGAGTCCGTCGCCAGCCGGAGACATAAACTTGAAATAACGTGAACCGTAGCCTTAGTCTCTCTACACATACCTCCACGAAGTGCAAGGCCAGACAAGAGGGAGCTTGGATCGGCCACGGCCACAGATGCCCTCCACTTCCCCTGCATCTGACCTTGCATCTTCCCCCTGCATGCCCCTGCCATGGATGCGAGCTACCTGGGAAGGGGTCGGCTGCGGCTCCTCCCAAGCCAGCAGGATGTTGGAAAGATCCCCATCTTTAACTCGTGTGCCCGCCAGAGGCCCGAAATGTTTCGAGATGTGCTACCTGCAGGTGCAAGTTGCCAGACTTTAGGTTTTGTGCTTGGCACCATTTCCGTCCAGCGCTGCCGATGTTTGCGAAGGGTCTGCAGGGTCGCACGCCACGCAGGTGGCGTGATCGACTACTACGAGGTGCTCGGAGTCAGCAAGAGCGCCAACGAGCGGGAGATCAAATCGAGCTTCAGAAAGTTGGCTCGCCAGTATCATCCCGACATCAACAAAGAGCCCGGAGCACAGGAAAAGTTCCAGCAGATTGCGAAGGCCTACGAGGTTCTTTCAGACACCGATAAGAGAAAGCAGTATAACCAGTTTGGTGATGGTGGCCTTTCTGGCATGAGCGCTGGACCAGATTTGTCTGAAGTAGACCTCGATGACATTCTTGGTGATGTCTTTAGCTCGTTCTTTGGTGGTCGCCCTAACGGAGGTGTTGGAGGAGCTGGCGTTGGTGGTGGAGCTGCCCATGCGAGAAAGGGAGGCCGCACGCGAGCTCGGAGAAAGAGGGCCGAGAAGGGCTCAGACCTGCAATGTAAGGTCGAAGTTCCATTTGAGGTCGCTTGCTTTGGCGGACGTCATGTTGTACATATCAACAGAGAAGAGGCTTGCGAGGCATGCCAGGGACAAGGCGTCACTCCTGGTGAAGAGAAGCATCAGCAGTGCCGCAGATGTGAGGGGTCTGGCGTCATTGCCCAATTTCTGCAGACTCCTTTGGGTGGTATGCAAACACAACAAGTGTGCCCAAAATGCAAGGGATCCGGAATAGATCCAAGTGCAACTTGCCAGTCATGTGGTGGCAAAGGCACGAAGAGCAAAGTCTGCGAAGTGGCGGTGAATATTCCAGTTGGTTGTAACGCTGGTTCCAAGCTGCGTGTGCGAGGAGAAGGCGACAAGGGTGCCCGGGGAGGCCCGCCTGGCGACTTGTACATAACACTCAAGATTGGCCAGTCCGATGAGTATGTCAGGGATGGTACAGACATTTACAATGAGCGGGTCATCAGTGTCTTCGATGCCATGCTTGGGACATCTCTTCAGATCCGAACGGTGGATGGTGAGGGCGTATCCGTGAAGGTGCGCCTTGTAAAGACGCACTCATTTATTGTTCTGCGTCTTAGTTTCATCTTTGCACTGTGGCTTTATCGACTTATTGCCAAGAGGACCTTCTGGGTCTCAGGCACATGCGACAGCGTCTAGAGTGTTCTCGATGCTCAGGTTCCGCCAGGAACGCAGCCTGGGACAACGATGCGTTTGCAAGGACGTGGGGTCCCAAAACTTGGTCTCGAAGGAGAGCGAGGACTGGGAGCCTTCCAACCCAGTGTTCTTGATTCGCTTGATTTTTGGAAGCCTCCCTTTGCAGCTCATGTCTTTGGAATGGGGCTTGCGCGTTTCAGTTTCCGCAGGCGACCACTATGTGACCCTGCGGGTGGAGGCCAGGCGGAGCTGTGAGACTTTTCTTGCCGACGTTTCGTTGGGACTCGAAAGGTGCCTTACCACCTCGACGACCGCCAAAGACAGCTAGTCTCGCGGCTTCGAGATGTTTCTTGGCAGGAGGTTTTCTTCAACATGTCTTATTCTCGTGACTCACCGACAGCAGACCCGAGGAATGTGATCTCGACGGACAAGAAGAACTCCCTCGCAATAAAGAGGCTGTTTCCTAGCTGGAGAAGGAAAGCAAATCGTCCGGAGGAAAAGCGCTCGAGCAAAGACAGCAGAATCAGTCAGCCCGAACACAGCAGTCGCGGAGGTGCGAAGGGCGACCACAGTGTGCTTTGTTTGGAAGTGTTGCTACATGTTGCTGTGTATGCTCGAGCATAGTGTTGCTGCATCCTGTGAGTAGTACCGAGCAAGTGCTGAGCACGGTTTTTGCCGCCGTAGGCGTTCAATCAATCAATCAATCAATCAATCAATCAATCAATCCATCAGTTTTGCTGAGCACTGTATGTCTCAAGTCAAAAAAGTGTCTCAAGTCAACATAAGTGAAGACGGCAGGTTCTCGAATCCAAGGTGATGTTTCTGCATGGAAATCCTAGCATGTAAAGATGTAAACGATGTGCTTCCGGTGAAACGGGAATCATTTTTGGTTCGCCGTGATCTGCCGCTGCGGGCTCTGGATCTGAACAGCTCTGCCTTTCGTGCCAAATACGCATGTGCGACCATGCGAAGTTTAGCGTCGACTTTCGTTTGGCATTGAGTGGACGATTGATCTCGAGTTTGCAGGTAGACAGGCGCAGTACAATCCGACAAGTGCGAGAGGAGCTGACGCAAAAAGCAGCTGGCTCTTCAGCACCTCTTTGCGGGACTTGGAGCCTTTTGTATGGCGGTAAAATTCTGGCGGAAACGGCAGCTGTTGACCAAGTACTTGTGGACCATGCTCTAGTTGATGTGGTCTGTTCTGCCCAGGGCCGTGTGGTAGTCACTGCATCAAACGATTGCACAGCACGTGTTTTCAATCTCGGTACCGGAGATTGCTTGGAGCTCCGGGGTCACTTTGGGCAGGTCTTTGCTTGCACAGTCTCTGCCAATCACTGCCTTCTTGCGACGGCATCAGAGGACGGCACGGCTCGTGTTTGGGCTGTGCACGATGGGAACCCCGTTCAGCTGCTGTGTCTGGGCCACGACGGAGAGGTGTATTCTGCAGTCTTTTCAAGCTGCAGCAGTCTAGTGGTCACTGCATCACAGGATGGCACGGCATGTCTTTGGTGCAGCCACACCGGCCGCAAGCATTGGCGATTTCCTCACGCGGCAGAAGTCTACCTTGCAACTTTTTCCTTTGATGATCAATTGGTTCTCACATCATCGGCAGATGGTGCCGCCTGCATTGTATCAGTTGGCACAGGCGAGCTCGCAGCAAGGCTTGAAGGGCATACCGGTGGTGTCAACCGAGCAGAGTTTTCCCCGGTCAGTTCACTGGTGGTGACGGCATCCAGCACGACAGCACATCTTTGGGATGGGACGACATCGACACGTCTTCACGACATGATCGGCGACAGCGAGCTAAAGTTTGTAAACTTCTCCAGCGATGGCAAGTTGGTTCTCGCCACACGAGCCAGTGGAAGTGCAGAAGTTTGGTGTGTTGTAACGGGCGAACTAATGTGGACGTGCACGCACCACTCAGAGCCAGTGTACATGGCGGCCTCATGCATGCATGGCGCCAACATAGCATTGGCGTGTGAGGACGGAACAGCTACTCTGTGGAGTCGAGATGGTGAGCTGCTGCTAACGCTTGCAGACCACGAAGATGCGGTGACATGGATTTCTTTCTCGCCCTGGGCCGACATGTTGGTAACAGCTTCGTGGGATGGCACAGCCAGGCTTTGGTCGACGGACTCTGGTGAATGCTTGGAGATATTCGAAGGCCATGCAGCACCAGTCCTGTACGCGGAGTTTAGTTACTTGCAGAACTGATCTGTTGCAACATCGAAGAAGTTGAGGCTGAGCTCAGCTGTCATCGATGACAGTTTTCTCGCAGTATGAGACATACCGGGCAAGTGGCATCGGACAGGCCCGGTCGACGAGGCAAATGGTCGCCCTGCAATGGCAAAGTTCTCACGTTTCCGGTGCCTTTCCCGGTCAGCCTTTTCTCGAGGCTTGGTTGTGAGCAAGCCGAACTTGGCGGGGGCATACCAGTCTGTTTGTACTTCTTTCTCTGGACCTCGTCTTCGGGATCATTGTTTGGCTACAAAGATCCGCCAAGAAACAACACCTATGGGGCGATCTTGCCTCTTCTGAGAGAGAGCCGACGCTGCTGCACACATCAGGCTCAGCCGTCCCGCAATGCGATTCTGGTCGGCATCTACCAGCATTGCTGAATGCATCTCGTCAGCAGGCTTCGAATAAGATCTGACAAACGCCTTGGGCTTGAAATGGGCTGTTGTCGGAATACCAATCCGAGTCACATGCTGCTGATCTCGGAGAGGACGGATCAAAACCTGGACACGATGCTTCTGTTAGGATTATTCTTGAAGACAAGTCACTAAGTCTATATACTTACAACTCTTGCTCTTGGCTTCGATCCCGAGAATAGGATACATGCCCGAGCTAACACATAAGCAAGATAAACGAACAAATGTATTGCTTTTCTCTTTGTGCAGCGTTGCATTGTCACATAGCACATGGAAAAGGGACAATAATGCTAGTTATAGTAGTTACAGTTCGGATTTTGATAATACTCTACAAAAATGTGGTTCTAAAGCGGCTTGTAGATCTGGATCTTTGAAGGAAATCTGATCATCTTGTGGCATTGACATAGAAATCCTCATTTTCTGCACAACAGTCAGAAAGAAAATAGGTTATCCATGTTTAATATGAACTGATAACCCCACATAGTCTCTCTATGGATGGTGATGAACGAGGGAATGAGCCTTCTACAGTAGAAGCCCAAAAGTTGGAAACCTCATAGCCTCAATCCTTAAGAGTCATGTATAGGGAATCCCAGCACTATTTGGCCTTAATCACGAATGCGCCTTTGGGACTACATATTCTGCATGACGATTGGATGTTTCGAGGCCTAGGCCGATGTATACTACCGACAGACATGTGCGGTTGGATGTCTGTGTCTGCATGTATGTGCATGCCTCTGCATGGAAGTGTGCTTCTGGATACTCTGGAGATGAATTTACACAAGCTGTTTTGCCGTGACCTGCCTGGACATATGCAGACATTTGCCACCGTCCTGCAAGCTGCTATGTGCATGGAGCCAACAACACCTTTCTTTCTGCATGGGGACAGCATGGGGTTCTGATACTCGCCGGTTGAGGAGTGTGCCACTAGTTATCAGTCTGTGTTTCACTGGTCCCTCAGAGAGCCCAACTAGGTCGTGGGGTTTAAATGGTTTAGCGTTTGCGCTTTGGGGGACTGCTGTCAGTTGCGATCACGTGTTATGCTTGTACACCTGCTGGTAGGCCTTTCTCGGATCTCGTCTGACAGCCACCTGAGTTTGTGACACCTACAACTCAGGAAGACCAAGTAGTTTCGTCGAACCTATATCTACAGACCTTGCCAGGCTTGTCCGAGTGTGAGTGTCAAAAAAAAAAAATCCGGTTTCCAACTTTATGGGTTTTACTGTAGAGCCTTCCAGAGGAGTGTGTGCAGTGTTGTGTGTTCAGTGGGCGTATTTTGTGCAGTGTTGTGCACGGTGTTGTGCTGTGCTGTGTGTTGTGTGTGTGTGTGTGTGTGTTTGTGTGTTGTCCGTGTCGTCTGTGTTGTCTGTGTTGTGTGTTGCAGGTGTTGTGTGTGTGTGTGCCGTTGTGTGTGTGTGTGTGTTGTGTGTTGTGTGTGCTGTGTGAGTAGTGCTGTGTGTGTGTGCGTTGCGTGTGTTGCACGTTGTGAGGCATGTGCGTGCCCAAAGCTGAGTTGTGCATGCTTGTGTGGCATTTTTGGAGACAAGGCTGAGGCGTACTGAGGCCTCAGCTCCTGCAAGTGCCAAAGATGTGGATGATGGAACACCAGCAGATGGGGCAGCGCAGCCGCCTCCTCCGGTCATCCCTCCACCCCTCCAGCAGCCGCCCATCCTGCGGTTCGGGAGATGGGGCCTACGACGACGGATGTGATGGAGAACCTCAAGGAGCTCCACAACACGGTCACTGAAGCTAAGGCCCCTCGTGACGCGGTCATGGAGCGCTTCTTCAAACAAGCCTTTGCTCCCTTGGGGAACAAGCTGCTCCGATTCTCGACATGCTCAAGTAGACCTTGGGACCCTTTGTGGATGACCCAGGTCCGGCCACAAGAACCATTCGTGACATGCTTGCTGCAGTGGAAGAGATGATGCGAGGCCTTGTAAAGTTCTCCAACGATGCTGCTTGGGACTACGGCACCCGCTTTCAGACACTCGACGGTACGTTGGACAACATCATTGGCCGTATGAATGACGTCATGCAGGATATATCGGCCAAAGTGATGACTCAATGACAGCCCCCCGCAAGCTGGACAATCTGGCGACAGTGGTGAAGCCGTCCCCAGTGCCCGCTACGTTGGAGGGCAAGGTCCTCAAGATGCTGTGTCAGATGAAGCAGATGACAGACTTTTTCACGCAGCTCCAGACAGCTGTGTCTGGAGTCACAACCAAAGTGGAAAGCATGGAAGTGATGATCACCGCACAGTCCCAGAAGCCATGGAAGGGATACTATGCAAGATGAACGCGGCCAAGCCAAAAGCGCCACCGCCCTACGGTCCGGCGCCGGAGCTGCCGACCGCTGAACCACCTTTGCAGCCACCGCCTACTCTACGTCCAGGACAGTGGGGTATGCCTGCAATCAGCACGCAGGTTCCCGCGGCGACCGCGGTGGTGGTGGCAATGGGCAAAGAGTGTGGTGCCCCGCCCACTTATCAGGTGCCGCAACAACCACCGCAGATGGCATGTGCAGATATGATCAATGTGATGTGGGAGGGCCGCCCGTATCCTACGCCTGCTGTCCTTGCGCGACAGATGAACCTGCAGCCTGTACAGTAAACCGCGCGGTAGTGAGTCCATGCCTAGGTGATCCTGTCTTTTGTCCATATAGGGCCTTTATTCTGTTTGATGTTACTCGGCCTAGGTCAACCGGATCACGATGGTCCTTGGGCCCTGCGCTTTTCTTAGCTGCCTTGCTTCTGCCCTTGCCCTGCACTGTTCTTGGCCTTGGTACTGTACTCGTACTGCCTGACCCTTGCACTTGTTTTTGGACCCTGTCCTTGCACTGACTGTCCTGTCCTTGACTACTACTTAGTTCTTCCGCTAGCTCTGTGTCCTTTGTTGTTGCTTAGACAGGGGTAGGATTAGGAATCAGGTCTTTTGGGGCCTGCTTGAGACCCCCGCAGCTGTTGCCGCAAGCCGACGATGTTGAAATTCCGGCACTGCCGGCCCTGGCTGGGGGGGGGGCTTTTCTTTCTTAATTGCCTCGACAAGGATTTCCGACTCAGGGAGGATTCAGGCTTTCTTTGATTGTTTGTCCTACGCCAGGAGGGGTTTTCGTAGAGCTGACACTTTGAGAGACCCCGGTTCAAAACCCCGAAACCCCAAAGTATGTGAATTCGTCCGTGGTCCTTGGCCTGAAGTCCTTGATATCGAATGTAGCCGGCTTTCGCCACACTCCATGCTCACGCATTCCTTGCTTCTTCATACCTTATACTGTTTTTGCACAGCCTGGTGCACTGAACTGTTTTTGCACACCTTGGTGCACTGTATAGGAATGGATGACGATGCCTTGAGTTTGTTTTGCTCTACGAGCCCCAAACTGGTGATGCTGGTTACTGCCTGCTACCTGATTGCTGTTTATGGATGGATGTATGCTGCCACACGAGGTGGTGTGTGAGATGTTGTGATCCCCTCCACATGCACCACTGCTCTGCGGGATAAGGACGACGACGACTCCGTTCCGCTGAGGGTGTATCCCCTCGAAAGGGCAATGAATGCCCCAACAAGCCTCGACAAACCTTTCCACATATGCACAGATAGGCTATTATTATGTCGCCATGGCCGATGAGGTCTGTGCTACTCACGTGGCCTGGCTAGGAACTACCACTGGCTGGGCGATGAGCCATGGCTGGTGCGGGCGGCACTAGAGCCGCGCTACATGCAACGGGTATCAATGAGGTGTGCAATGCTGCCTGAATACTGTCTCGGATTGTGTTTGTGGAAAATCCGCGTGCCATCCTGGTCTGAGAGGGGTCTACAGTGGTGGCAGTCGAGCCACTTGCGAAGCAATGCTCAAAACATGTGTTGGAATTCAAATCTGTAAAGTAAAGCTGTCCTGCTTGGGAGACTGCTTGTTCTCTGCGGGCTCTGTGGCCGAAATCTCCGTGGCAGCAGTCTCTGGGGGTGGCTTGGTCTCTTCGGCCTCGACAGCTGCAGTTGATGGGGAGGGTGCTGGTGGTAGCCATGGCAAAACTTGGTTGCAGGGTGCGGCTGCGACCCTCTTGGTGGGATTGAAATGCAGTGGTGCCGGCGACTGGGGCTGCTGGCTGTGCTTGAGCTTGAGCATGGCCAGCTCCTCTTCAAACGTCATGGCCGCTTGCGGTGTTGCAGGTGATCGCTTGCCAATGTACCTGGTGGTATTGTTTACCGCCAAGGACCCATGGGTGTTCCGCAATGGCAGCTTGCTTTGCAAGTATGGCTGCTTGTAAAAACAAACAACTAAAAGCATGAGACATGTGGCTGCAAAACATTGCTCTTCATGCAAGCCGAGAGCCTTCTTCAGCCATGGCGCCATACAGGGCTCCTGGCCCAGTGGCTTCTCCGTGAGGTAAGCTTTTCCCAGCCAGACTTCTCCCATCTCGTTGGGGTTGGCCGGGTAGGTGGCTGCTCCCGGGCAAGCTGTCGCTGGCAAAGCTTGCAAAACCACTGCAAAGTCGGCAACGGCAGAGTTGATGGAGTCTGGGCTGAGGCATGGCTTGCCTTGACCAGATTGGACCATCAACATTATGGCCACAGCCTGTCCCTTGCAGGCTTCCTTGAGGCTTTGGATCGGCTTTGAGCCGCTTGGCCAAGAACCTGCAACTGGTCCGCCTGGGTCCTGTAAGTTGTCAAAGCTGTCCAGTCTGAGTGGGTCAAGTATGGCGCCAGGCCGGAGTTCACGAGCTTCAAGTGAGAGCCCTGGCTCGTGCTCAAGTTCTGGATGGCCAAAGTGCCACTCTTCATGCCTCAAGGACAGTGGAAGACTGGGCCTTGGCCACCAACTGGCAGATGGCTTCGGAGGACTAGGACTGGTAGCTCTTCAGCTTTGTGCAGAAGGTGGAAGCTATAGACACTGCCACTGGGCTGTCTGGTAGCATCTTGCACAAGTTCTGGAGATGGTCCAGCTCCTGGAGCAGGTCCTGGCAGCCGTAGTGTTGCATGGCCTTGGTCTATTGCTTTGGAATGGACTAAAAGGCAATCCTGCCAGAATAGCGTGTTCTATAGCCAAAATGGCTTCGGAGAAGGCAGGCTTACTAGAATGAAAAGCTGTGACTGCAGGAAAACATGTCATGGCTTTTGTCTAATACATAAAATGGTACAGCCAAGCTGGCCGAGGATATGTTTTTTTATCTACAAGCAGATAGGGGAAAGCCTTCTGGCTGGAAGCTACAGACTATGGGTTGCAGGTGGATTTAGGGGAGTAAGGGTTGCAGGCAAGTAGACTTGGCAAAGCTAAGTGGCTGGAAGCTACCAACTCTGGGTTGCAGGCTGCCACAGCATGGTATAGCCGCTTGGCTTCAGGACATGGCATGCAGAACCCTCAGAGCAATTTTTTGGTAGCCACGACTGACTTGGCTGTGGTTTCTCTAGTGGAAGAGGTGGCCGTGGTCTTGGCAGGATCAATTTCTGGGGCATGGCTTAAACAAGCCTGTTGTTGCACTGGTCTCTTCATTGGAGATCTCGAACATGATCTGGCAACGAGGCTGGGTTTTCGCTAGCATGGATCTTTATTACTTGCCGATCTACCCAGGCTTTGAGGCCTGGCTCGCTTAAATACCTGGGATCATGAAACAAACAGATTGGGTTTTACATGGAGTAAAAGAAACCCTGGTGTCTATGGCCATATGACATAAAAAAAAGATTTCATGGGTCTTGGTTGGCGTTCACTCTGCTTGGCGGTGGCAACGGCCCCACTCTTGGCACCGCGCCGTGGCTTACCAGGTTGGGGAGTCCGCCTGGCTTTAGTTGAGTGGTGGTGGCTTGCTGGACTGGACCTGGTCCTACCTATGTTCGTGGAAGGCTATGGATAGGTGGCCCTGCTTGGCTTTGCAAAAGGCCAGTAGCCGCTCCAATTTAATTGTATGTCCATCCAGTATCTTTGATTTTCTTGGGGTGGTTGCTGGAAGATGGTTCTTGCCATCCTGGCGGTGGGTAGGTGGCTCCCTTTCCATCCTGGCGGCGGTCGGTGGCTGCTTGTTGCGGCCATGTGGTGCTCTTGGCGGGATTGGGCCTTTGTCAGCAAGTCCATGCCCCCGCCGCCAGGTGGTAGCCGTGGCGTTTTCGGCCATGGTACTGGATTTGCGGTTGGCCACGGTATTTCTGGTGTGGTGTGGAGTGTCTGGTGCTGTGGTGTGGGATGGTCTGGGGTTGTGGTTGGGGCGACGGGTGCTTGCACTTTGGGTGGTCGAGTGGGTGGGTACTTGAGCTTGGGTCGTATTGGTGTAGGTGGTGGTGCTTCCTGGTGGCAACGGCTGGGGTTGGTTCGGCGCTAACGTCCTCTGGATTGGGTGGTCGCCATACCCGGGCTGGTGGTGCTGGGCGCTAAGGAGACCGGTGGATGGTAGGGCACGGCTGGGTGCGAAGGAGACCGGTGAGCCAGTGCGGACGTTGGTATATGGAAAGGGTAGTGGTGGGCTAGTGAAGCAGGGTGCTGGGCGGAGTCCCACAGTAGGGGCTCGAGCAAGTGGGCTTGGGACTGGGAACAGTTGCGGTTGGCTGGCTTGGTAGGGAGGTTGGTTCTTATTGGGTTGGTGGAAAAGGGTGGGGTGGGGCCACGAAGGTCCAGGAAAAAAACACGGGCGCCTGGGTCAGAGGCTGTCTTGGGAGCCCGGGCTGCTGGGCTGGGCGGGATGACTGGGGATGGTCTGGGGCTGGCAGGGCTGGTGGAGGTGGGTGGCTGGGGCCCCATAAAAACCTTTATTGGGGGGTCTGCTTGGTCCAAATTGGGGCCACCTGGGTTGTCCCCGACGTGGGGCTTCTTTCGAGGTCTGTGGCGTCGTCCATGGCGCCGAAGGCGGTCTCAAAAAAAATAAGATTAGGGTGGTGCTATTCTTGGTATACTGGTATATCTTGGTATCTTATATATGGTGGTTTTGGGTTGGAGCTAGAGATTCAAAATTTGAATTCAAATCTGGATTATAGGATCTTGGATTCAGCCTGATTGATTCGATACTAGATTTAAGATTAGCCATGGCTCCGTCGCCGGGTCTCCAACTTGTTTGGAGCGGATGGGTGGTGCTCTGCTCCTGGGGGGCTTGGCTACGCTGAAGCGGGCAGGGCCCCGCGGGCCTCTGGGAGGAGCGTCGAGTCCTCACCGTGTGGTTGAACCAGCACATTGGGGTCACCCCGCAAAGCTGCCCTGGCAGCCGTGCTTGGGCATGGGCTTGTGGACACCGCCGCAGGTCAGGCTCCGAAGGCCTTGCAAACGGCTGTTTCCTCGTCAGCGAGCTGCTTGGGAGTCGCATGCCGGCCTGTGTGATGCCACCTGGCCTGGTTGGCCGTTGCGTGGGCTTCGCATCGGCGAGGCCGCTCATCCAGGCCCCCGTGCCGATAACGAGAGGGAACGATCTCCTGCCCGACGAGCCGCCACACCCCCTCCGCGCAGGACTTTTTGCCCGGTTCGCGGCTGCTTGTGTGGGGATGCTGCTCGAGCCCGTGGTTGGGCCAGTGTTGCTGGCATGCGCTCGCACATCGATGCCCATTTGGCTGGGACTGTAGCCGGTGAGAAACCTCCAGAGTGGATGCAGCAGCACCGATTCACCAGATGCCTGGTTTGTGGCCTCAGCGTCTCAGATCGATATGGCGTTCATCCCACTTGTCGCCCGGAGGCCCGGGAAGCCGCAGTACCTGCTGAGCCTCGTGGACATACAGTCCGCTCGTACACCAACGTTGAGGCACATACCGGCAGCGGCTCGGCACTTGTGGGCGCAAGTGCTCACCAGAGCCCTTGCTGCGGTTGCCCACCACAACAACGAAAAGGCGGCGTCGTGCACCGACCCCTCCCACCGCTGAAGAGCGCAGGGATATGGCCACGGCACTTGGTCGGGAGGGATTTGACAGGAAGGCTTGCGCTGCTTTGCTCACACCAGGCCTGTGCCCCCCAACTGCGGAAACTGTGCGAGCCTTGGAAGCTCTGCACCCTGATGGTGCGCTCCCTTCACAGCGGCTCTTGCAAGACCTCCCACTGCCGCCGGAAATAGCGCCTGACCTGGTTGCCCGCTCTTTGCGTGCTTTCCCAGCTGAGACGGCTCCTGGCCCCTCCGGTCTACGAGTGCAACACCTTCGCGAAGCTTGCGTGATTGGTGGGCACGACACTCTGCTTGCCCAGCTCACCTCTGTCGTGCAGCTGTTGGCCCAGGGAAGGGCGCCAGCTTTTGTGGCACCGGTGCTGGCCGGAGCAAGCTTGGTTGCCCTCCCCAAGCCCGCCGGCGGTGTCAGACCCATTGCCGTTGGCGAAATACTCAGGCGCCTCACCGGCAAATGTCTCATGGCTTTGGTGAAGGACGAGGCCTGCTCAGGTCGGGGTTGCTGTCAAAGGTGGCACCGACAAGGCCGTCCACGCTGTGCGAGCTTGGGTTGACCGCCATGCTGGATCCACTCGGAAAGTGTTGGTGAAACTGGACTTTCGCAATGCTTTTAACTGTGTCAGTAGGGAAGCGGTGCTGCAGCAAACGTGCACCCACTTTCCTTCCCTTGCCCGTTGGGCCACGTGGTGTTATCGACAACCCACTCGCTTGCAGTTCGCGGAGCATGTTCTTCACAGCCGTTCCGGCGTCCAGCAGGGCGACCCGCTTGGGCCCTTGTTTTTCGCTGCGGCGCTGCAGCCTCTAGCAGCCGACCTTCGCACTGGTCCCTTGGATATGGCCTTGCACTTCCTTGACGATGGAATCATTCAGCTTTAGGCTTGAGCCTCAACCTTGCCAAGTGCGAGTTGGTGGTCCTTGGGCCGGTGGCGCCCTCAGTCTTGAGCTCTTGCTTACCTGGCGCCCTTCTGAAGCAGGAAGATGGGTCTAGCAGGGTCTTGCAACACTTTGAGTTTCTCGGCGCTGCCATCGGGGATGACTCCTTTGTTGAATTTTGTTGAAGCCCACACGGCGAAGCGAGTCACTGAAGCCAGCAAACTCTTTGACGCCTTGGCCACTCTTGAGGACCCACAGGTCGGCATCCGCCTTCTCCGGGCTTGCACAGGCTACACGCGGATGATCCATAGTATGCGGTGCAACCCTTCAAGCGCCCAAGCCTCGGCCCTGGTTGCCTTTGACGAGCTGGTGCAACGTTGTTTTTCCGGCCTCACGGGCATCCACCTAGCTGCAGGCCAATGGCGGAGAGCAACCCTGGCCTTCGCGCAGGCTGGCCTGGGGTTGCGCTCGGCCTGGCCTGTGCTCATGCCCTTGCCGCTTACCTGGCATCGCTTGGATCCAGTTTGTCGGCCTGTGCGGAGCTTGACGCTTCGTTTTCTGTGGATGCTGTCGTCATTTCGTCAGCAGTAGTCCAGGCCCTTGCGGCTCTCAATGCCCGTTTGCCTGGGAACCGAGGGCTGGCGTTGGAAAAGGCGCTGTCGAGCAGACAACATGACCTCTCGGAGCGCATTGATGGAGCTGCCTGGGATGCCCAACTGCTCGCAGCAAACCAGACCGAGCGTGCCACTCTATTCTCTGAAGCCTGTGCTGGAGCGCGGGCTTTTCTCGCGGCACCACCAGCCGGCAAGACCAGAATGGAACCTTCCATTTTCTTGCTGAACTGCGGGTCCGTCTTGGCATCCCCGAAGCCGCCTCTGAAGTTTGGTGTCCGTTGTGCGATGGCGTTTTGGACGCGTAGAGCCACCACGCTGCTACCTGCGTGGCCGGTGGAGAGCGCAACCAACGCCACAACGCTGTACGGGATGTGGTGTGTGCTTGGGCAGAGCGGGCGGGCCTCCATCCTGAAAAGGAAAAGCCCGGCCTCCTCCTCCCTCAGTGTCCGGATGACACTCGCGTCACCCAAAGGCGGCCCGCCGACGTCTACCTTCCAGCCCTAGCCGGGTCTCCCGTCGCCCTTGACTTCGCTGTCACGGCGCCTCAGCGACAGGAGACCTTGGCGGCGGCTGCTCGGTCGACGGCCGCGGCCGTCACCGGCTACGCCCGACACAAGGAGGCTTACCTCGACACGGCACAAACCTGCTCGACGCGGGGAATTGTCTTCCAGCCCATGGTTGTTGAGAGCACTGGCACATGGGAGCCCAAAGCGGCCGCCGTGTTGAAGCACATTGCTCGAGCAGTCGCGGCTCGCACTGGTGAGGAAACCGATACAGTCCAGGCGTCCTTGCTGCAAGAACTCAGTGTCACTGTACGGTCCTGGCGGGCGCGAGCCGCTCTGCGACGCAACAGTGCGGTAGTGCCGTGAGCCTGCATGTGTGCTGTGCCATCCTTCCCGTTGTGTCTGCTTGGGGCCACTTCCGCCCTGCACAGCACGCCGCCGAGAGTGATAACTGAGAGGATGGATCCCTCTGCTTTCGGTCGTCACTCCTGGGTGAAGGTGCGAGTGAGGACGTAGGCGCTGTGAGTCTGCTATGGCTATTACTGCTGGGCTCACATCCCCTCTTTCTTAAGGCGGAGCGGTCTCTGCAGTGTCGGAAAGTCGGAAGGCAGTTACGGCGACAGCGGTCTGGGAGACTGCATGCTTACCTGAGGCTAGGTGTTCGACTAGCACGACAGTAGCACGGCCGAAGCCAATGTGCTTTCAGGTGTATGTATGCACACTACATTACTATGTAGATTCAAAAACTGAATCTAAGTATCCATTGAATTCAAAATTTGAATCTAAGTATGAATATCTGATAATTGAATTCAAAAATTGGATCTATGGATTTAGAGCTTGCGTGTGGATCTGGTGCCTAAGCATGCTTCCTATAGCTGTGGGCCATGGAACTGGGCACGGCAGTGAGCGATAGTCCCGAGATGGAAAGGCCACCTGGCTTGTGCATGTGCAAAGGCCACTGGGCAGCTTAGTCTGCAGTGCTACGGCTTCCTGGAACAGCCACAGGGCAGGCTTCGAATAGCTTGTTTCGAACTCTGGGTCTTGGGCTGCTAGGCTTGAGGATTTGGGTTTTGGCTTGGTGGGTTTAGGAGCTGGTATTTCAACCCAACGCTCAACACTAAACCCTAAACCCCTAAACCCTAAACCCTTAGCCCTAAACCCCTAAACAATGCCAAGCCTACCTATGCTTTGATTTACACTGGAGACCTGGAAGCACCCTTTTTTTTTGCTGGGTGGAGCTCGTCTTGGTGCATGCCATGCCAAGGCCATGGAGGATGGCCTTGGACTTGACCTTAAAGAACGCCTCCTCATGGAGGGCGGGTGGCACCATGGAGGTGGATTACTACCTCCAATGGATGCCACCCTCCCTCAAGGATACCAACCAATATTGCCCACACTGGGAATAATGGATGAGCTAGTAGACACGGTGGAGAAACACTTGGCTAAATAACAGCCACTGCACCTCAACACGAGGTGGCCCCCCATGACCTGGCCCACCTGGTCCAGGGTGGGCAACCCCGTGACTGTCCCCTCCTCTGGGACCTTTGGAAGTGGCTCCATGGACAAAGCCACTCCTGGCGGCGGCAAGTCTGCAGCTGGCTTCTTGGCAGCTCCCTTCTTGGTGTCCTTGGTGATGCCATCCTTCATCCTTCTTGGTTTCCTTGGTGGTCTTCTTCATGGCCTTCATGGAGGGCATGGCTGCAGTGGGAGGAAAGGTTGGGCGCTTATGGTGGCTTGCCTCTGGGGCTGGTGTCGGCCAGAATGCCAGCTGACATGAAACCAAAAATCAATATGGAAACACTCATGGCATGCATGTGCACGTGCTATGGCCACAGAGGCTGCTTGCAACTGGTATAGCCACACTGGCTCAAACATGCATGGAAAGGTCACATGGCTCACTCGCACTGCATGGCCCTTTTCCTGCCAGCTGGCTGCTGAGTAGCGGCTGCCTGGCGGTGGCCGCCTTCAAAAAAGCCATGGCTGTTGCATGGAAGTGGCCATCATATGGTACTGGCTTCACCATCGCCAATGGATGCCATGGTCCTTGATGGACTTGGTCTAGGGTTGCTCGTAGACCATACACTTGGCCCGGTGGTAAAGCTTCCACAGGAAGATCTGGCTCTTGGCACAGCTGGAACACTTCACCAGCAAATAGAAGCCTGGAGGAGCTTCTGGGTCTGGCACCTGGTCCTACCTAGTCTGGGATCTCGGTCAGCTGGCCTGGTGTCGGCCTGGGCTTCGCCTTGGCAGTCGCCGCAGGCTTGGCCGTGGCAGCAGTGGCCTTCGCTGGCTTCTTGTCGAACTTGGACGTCTTGGCCACCACCTTCTTGGTGGTCTTTCCCATGGCTGGAAGTGGAAGGGCCAGATTGGGAGGTGGCTTACTAGAGAAATGCCTGCCGATATTGCAAATATGAGCAGCACCTTTGGTATGTACAGAAGTCTTTCATATTCCAAAAATGGTGAAAACTGTGGTATGGAAAATCTACAGATAGAAGTATTGTGTGCTATCTATGCCATTAGGTATCTATACGATCTATTTCTTAAGAAATATCTAGGCTAAGTATTCCTAGGTGGAAATATTGATAGGATCTAAAACTTGATTGTTTCATGTACAAAGCTGCTTATAGCTATTAGTAGTTAATCTATAGAACTAAATACACATGTATCTTCTTTCCCCAAAACATGGAATAGCCAAATGATTTGTATGCTGCAATGTTGGAAAAGCTAAATGGCTTGCGTGGTACAATGAACTGGCATTGCCAAGCAGGCTTTATGACATACGGACTAAGACCTTGCATGCTCCAGCTGCAATCTTTCTTTTTCCGGCATTTTGCCGCAGAGGAAGAGTCTGGTTGCAGTGGAAGAGTTTCGTGGTAACATGGCCGCTGTTGGGCCAAAAAGAGCCTGGGAAGCCATGCCTACTATGGCTCACTTAGTCACCGCCCTGGGCGGCCTCTAAGTGGGACTCCTCGTTGCTGGCCTGGGAATCGTTGGTGGCGGTGACAGATTGCAAGACCTGGATCTCCTCCGTCTGGCTCTGGCTGCTCTGGGGCTCCTGGTTCGGAAGTTATCCTGCCCCATGATATGGTTTGGGATACCCCGTGGCACGAAAAACCCGGATGGTATGGAACTCATCCAGCTCCGCCGGCAATAGCATTGCCCGCACCACAAACAGCGGATAGCAAAATCGTACAACACGTCCGGTTCGCGAAAGCTTGGACGAGAGCTCTGATTCTCCATGAGGTGCATGAACTAGTTGGCCAAATCAAAAGGGATGGGGCCCCCGCAACCCTGGCATTTGGGCCGAATACATGGCCCTCCCTCGTCATATCGCTGGCCATAGTAGGCTTCGAGCCGTGTCCTGCAGGGCTTCGGCGGAGACCTCCTGGGCTTCGGTGGTTGTGGGAGCCGCCTCCTCGAAGGTTTGGTCCTGGAAAAGGCGAGCAGGTTGGTTTACAATGCATTTAAGTAATTAGAAATAACAAGAAAACGTCCTGCTGGCGGGCCATGGCAGTGGCTTGGAAGTTGCCAGAGGCCTTGTGGTATCTTGCCAATAGGCTTGGGCCCAGCAATAAGAAGTTGGCGCACATAAATGAGAGAGAAACAAGGCAGGAGTGAGATAATGTGGCATGGCCATCTGGCAGCTGGCAGCTCCATGTGGCTCCTAAACCCAAATCCTGCAATCCATCCACGTATAGCTCGGGTTTTCCTGCCTGGCAAAACTAGAGCCGTCAAAACTCCTCTTGCACCTCTTCTGCAAAGATGGCTTCGGCTCAGTGGCCCTCAAGGCTCTGGCTGCAGTCGCTGCTCTGGAAATGCAGCTGCACTCACTTGGTCTTGACTTTCTTCTTGGTCGATGCTGTTGGCTCGTCTGCAGCTGGCTCCCTCTCGCACAACAGCATGGTTCCTCCTTGGACTCGGACATGGTTCTGTAGGATTGGGATGGTGGCTCGTCCCTGCTTCATGGTGGTCCACTGTATGCTGGCCGCTGGACCATCCCCTGGCTTGACCCAGCGGCATGGGATAATGTCCCCCTGGTCCACATCCTGCTTCCAGGAGGAAATGGCCCACTCTGCACCGAAGGTTTGGGCCGTCAGCCTGGCCGTGGGCTTCGCCTGGTCTGTCTTGGCCTTGGTGACTGGCCCCAGTGGCACGAGCTTCAGCTTCTTGGCCTGGATGGTTTTCCTGACAAACAGTGCTTGGGGGTTGGAAGCGAAGTCGAGAAGCTCCTGGTCCTGGCAAGAGTGCTTCTGGTAGGTCTCGTGCAAAGCAAAAACCATTTGGGCTTTCTGGAAGTCTTCCAAAACCATAGCATGCTCCGTGGGGAAAGCCTTGGCAACCATGGCCTCGTCTGCCAGACATGGCACATCCGCTGCTTGGACACCCTCATAGAATGGGACGGTGAACCGGTTGCCCCTTCGTTGGTCACCTCCAGCAGCTCGAACACCTTGGCCCCGCGCTCCTTAGAAAGGCAAAATCTTGGCTCAGCAATTAAAGATTTATAACACGAAACGGCATGCACAGCACGTGCATGAATTTGCAACCGAGGCACAGCTCGCCCACCTTGATGTGGCTGTTCTGCAGCAGCATGGCCTGGTACGGCTGCGCCTGGACCGCATCCTCAGTCTTGGCTGCCTCGTTGGAGGCCGCCTGGCTTGGGGTGCCCACACCCGACACCTCCTTGGTGAACTTGTCCAGGATCTCTGGCAAGCTCTCGAAGCTCAGCTGGTCTGGGGCATGCTTCAACTTCTTCATAATCACAAGGATGGTCCTCACTCAAAGCTTGCCATAGCATCTGTAGAGATAGAGTGTCTTCTGCTGGTTCTCCGCAGTGGCCGCAGGTAGCTGGCTGTGGATCAGCTTCCAGCAGTCCGCCAGCTGCCTTGACTTGGTCCAGTGTTGCTGGAGTGCAAAGTCTCCTGGAGATCCGACTTGGTCAACAACTTGGCGAACCCGTCATTGTTTTTCTGGGACGTGAGTTGTGTCGCCCAGAAGAGATTTGTGGCCTCTCGGAAACTCATGTGGGCAAGAGTCTCCTAAAATTCTTGTCCTGACATGAGCGTGGCTCCAACATGGAGCCGAATTGCGGCATGCCTGGACATGGCCCTGCATGCCACCTCCCGGAAGCCATCTGCTTGATGGCAGCTTCCAAAGTGGTTCCCAGCTGGAGTGGGCTGCGATGCAGGCTGCTTCTACTCGCTGGTGGCTCTGCCAATCGTCTTGCCAGAGTTGGCTCCGACTTGTTGGAAGAATCGTAGAAGACTTGGCATGGCTTCCTCCAGACTGGAGGCCAGTGGCTGAAGGCTAAGCTGAGAAAGCATCAGTCTTGCTGCGTGGCAAGCAGGAATATAGAAATCAATTTGCTTACCTTCTGTGTCTCCTCAGCACTAACACACCCAAAATAAGTCATGCCTCCGAGTGGCCCTCCTGGCCAGTCCTTGGTGTAAGGAGCCTTGGGCTTCCTGCACCAGCTGCTGGTTCTTCCACACCTGCTATTGGCGCTTCTGCGGATCTGTGGCGAGTTGGATATACAGTAGACCGAGTTTTCCAACAGCTGGACTTGCAAACCAACGATTAACAACTGGTGGCTCTTGGCCCATATATCAAAGTGGCTCACCATCTAATCTCCTCTGTTGGAGGGATGGCAAAGCACCTGCTTGGGCTGCAAGCACTGTATCTGGAAAAAACCATTGTTTTCTAAGACCTTCAAGACCTTGGTCACCCTGGTGTTCACTGCACACCATTCATTATGGTTTCGAGCTCTTGGATCACAGCTGGAGGGACAGTCATGGCTTCGAATTGCTGCAGCAGTGGCTCCTGTCCTGGAGTACAGTGCTGGGAGATACATTGACGGCCCCACTTTCAGCTGCAGTTGCTGCAGGCTCCATGCTTGAGAAGCTCTGATGCAAAGTGTGTTCCTAGAAGCTTTCTGTGGACAGCTAGAAGGCCTCAGAGGTTTCAGGCATGCTCTAGACAAAAATTGGGACGATGCAAATCTTAATGTAAGCAGGCTCTGCAATGGCACATTTTTCCTTCTCCGGCCCGCCACACCATCAAAACTGCCTGTAGACTCATGGTCTGGAGGGGCTACTGTCGCCGCTTCTTCAAGAAGCCTCGCTTGGCTTGACCGAGGACCTGGTCTATGTCTTCTTTGCGAATGGTTTGATATGGTCGTGAGCTGCTTGGACTCCAGGGGCGTTTCCAATGCATCAGGCACCATGGTCTTATTCACCATGAAACAAATTTCTTCACCACTTGGTGGTGGTGACTCCCGTTTCTTGGATGGCTTGGGGGCAGGGCATCTCGAACAGTTGCTCTGGTGCAGCAGCTGGCGGGCTTGTCAAATTCCGCATTTCTTTTCTTGGTCAAGTTCTGCATGGCAGCCGAACTGGAAAGACTGGTATTGACATGGCATCGTCGTCCTGTTAGCAACTGCACAATGGGCTGGGATGTTGCCCGAAGCTGGATATAAGTCTTCTCGTATTCTGGTGGAGCAGCTCCTCTGGGATCAACACCTTGGGTTCCTGCTCGTAACGGATGGCCATGACATGGGAAACTTCCGTTATGCTTGCACCGCTGGCAAACCTGGGCAGGTATCTGGGATGTCGATGCTACGGCCAGAATGGCTCCTTCAAAACCTTGGCAAAAGCATGACATGGGCACGGTGTCATGGCCATATGGCTCTCCTATTCACATGTACATGGTGACATCACATATCAAATAGTCGTCTGAGATTAAAAATATCTTACAATATTCAAAAAATATAATTCGTTCTGCTCATAGCTTTCTTCCGAAATAGACAATATATTTCTGCAAAGATACTTATTCAATCAAGAGAAAGTGTCCTTTAATATATTGCATGATCCTTCAATTCCAGACATCATCAGTCGCCACAAGGATATTCGTCATTGCAATATGCGTTGAAAATATTTCATTCTTCTATTCTTCTATTCTGGAAAAATATATATCCATGTCGATAATTGAATCTAACCCACCCTAATTTTTCTAAATAGTTAACTTAGTTATGTTAGATGGCTAAGAAGATCATAAAAAAGTTAACATAACAGAGGAGATATAACTCTTATCCATACTTATAAACACTTAACACACTCTTAGCACTTACTTATAATCGCTTAGTAATTAGGGTATAACTCCACTCAACTATGTTAACTACTTCTAAAAAACCAGGATTCCAAGTATAGTTGCGAGAAAAAACGCCTATAGGTATCATCGGCGTACCGGGTGTCGATATGGCTACAAAACAGACAGTCTTGCACCTTCTTCTAGTATGACAACATTCTGAATTTCTGTCTCCGATTTAGAGGTTTAGGGTTGAGGAGGTTCAAACCCCCTGAACTCTACCTCCCAGCACAGGACTTGAGCCGGCTATTGCAGCTTCGTCCCGTGCTCTTGCTTCCAACAACGCCATAGAACTTGGGGTCAGACCTCGCGAGACTGCTCAGGAATTCTTCGGTTATCCATATATATATATATATATATAATAAATGCTAGTATATATATATATATATATATATATTAACTCATATGAATATATATATATATATACACACAGTGGGGCCTGGGTTTTTGTTATGTGTTGGAGATAGGAGAATAAAGATTGAAAGGTGATGACGAAAATCATGATGGACATGATAGCGACTACGATGGTGATGATGATGATGATGCTGATGATGATGGGATGGGATGGGTTGGGAGATTTTGTGAGACGTGAATTGATGGGGAGTGCGCGTGCGAATTCATGTCCGTATTGATTTGGCATTGAGACGTTCCACGGTCTTCTCGAGAAAAGATAAAAAACATTTAAGTATTGCACTCGCAATATAAATGTGTTGTTCTTTTACCGAGAGGACCATGGGTTCATGATGGTTGTTGATGTATTAGACGTGCAGAAGCAGCGTGATGGCTGAACGTGATTTGCTCTCAGGAAATGCCTCGCCCGCTGTCCGTTCCTATCTTTTTGGCCATACCCAGCTATTCCGCTGATGCGCCTTTCCAAGATACTTGATCCGATCATTTTTATGTGCCAGCGATTCCGCTGATATGATTTTCCAAAAATATCGATCACGTACCATCATTTGAGGATGATCTGGGACATGTGCCAGCTCAGAAGCTCACCTGTGCGCTCCCACATGTCTCGGCCCCTGTTCCAATACTCGAACTGGGCTGAGCGTACTTTGGAAATCATTGCAATCGACCCTACCTTACTGTTCTGATTCAAGGTAAGTCGGCTCTTATTGAATTTTCATGCGAGATCGACAATTTGCGTCCTGATCTTTACAGTCAGACGCTTGTTGATGGGCAAGAGCACCTTCCTCAACTTGACGTAGGTAGGCTGCTGCCACACCCACCTTCCACCGACCGAAACCTGGCGCTTCTTGTGAACCACGGAAGCATGCAAGACGCCCCGCGTCTTGGAGTTATACGCACGAGCACTGTCGGTGTGTAGCAACACCTGCTTGTCCTTCAATCGTTTGTCGGCTATGGGCTTCCAATCGCACTTCTTGATGGGGCCAGGCCCCGGTGACCGTGGCTTCGTGGGCCTCAGCTGTCGGGAACCGGTATCATTCCAACACAGTCGACATCAGCCCGGCATCATATGATATATCACATACGATTTATACAAGAAGCTACGAGGAAAGGCGGATCAACACCAGGGATTCCGGCTTGCCACGTTGGACCATGCCAACCCACTACTCCCACATCATCGTCTTCGAAGGCGACTCCGTTTCCTCCAAGGGGATGAGCTTTTTGTCGAAGACGGACTGATCCACTTCGACGTCCTGCCATGCATTCTTCTGACCGCCGAACTCCATACCTTTCTGGACCATTTCCACATGGGCGTTTTGCCACCAAGCCTCGTACACGGTAAAACTGGGTCTGGGCACATGATTTAGTCTGGTACGGGCACTCATTATTGGGGAAGGAAGTTTGCCTTCGGCACCAGTCGCCTCTTCCTCTTCGACAACGTCCATCTCGTCACCGTCTATCTCGGCGTCTTCACACTGGTGCTGCCCTGGGAATTTACCGACACTGCTTCTTCGACTTCTGCAGGGCAAGTCTTCTCACGGCATCTCTTCGCGGAAGAAGGGTAGACGAAGCGTGAAGTATTCGTCAACCTCTTGCGCCGTGCTGTTGGGTCCGCGAGACGAACTGGAACTGGAGCGAGCGGCTATAAGTCTGGGGAGTCCTGAGATGATTCGGATGCTTCAATCACCCGTCTCGACGTCTGTCGGCGAAATGACTCATCTTGAATCTTCTTATTCCAGTGCTTGATGAAGGCGTCGACCTTTGCAAAGTCGTTGAGTGCTGCCCCCGCATTATCCATGAGCTCGAGCTCCCTAGACACCTCACCATCATAGTCCGGGCTTCGTTCAATCTTGCCTTGTTGTAATATGGCTTGTCCTTCTCACTAAGTAGGTCGAGATGAATGTCCTCGACCGTGATTCTGTATACTGGCGTCTCTGGGTTCTCTGACGACATTCGTAGATATAAGGCATGCTTCCCAAAGACGAAAACGATGCTGCGCTTGAGAACCGCAAGAGTGTCACCCTCTCCATCTTCCTTGAAGATCTTTGTCATCATCTTCATGAATTCGACCATCGTAATAGTGGTGCGACTCCCCTCCGTTTGCGGCTCATCATTCGGCTCGGAGTCGTTTGAAGCACAGATTCTCATCCCATTGCGTGTCAGCCGATGTCAGAGTGTCTGCCGCTGCAGGTCTGTTCCTTATCGGCCGTAATGAAGCTCTTGAGATCCGAGGCGCTCACTCGATCCCTTTGGGGATCGTTAAGGATCATCGCTTCTTGGACCCGCGGCACTCGTTGTCTGAAATTTTCTAGAGCCTTCACTCTTCTCCAACCCGCACTGTTGACAGCCCTTGCTCTCGGACGTGGTAGCGGCCGTAGGCGAGGACCATCGTGATAACGAACGGAGTTTTTCCAACTCCGGGCATGCCAAGAAGAAGCAAGTCGTGCGTCATGGTCAGCGGGAGAATGAACTTGACCAAGTCGTAGACGAAACTCTTCAGAGAGAACAACGTCAGCGCGAATTCTGTCTGAGGTTTCGCTCCGGACAATCCCAGTCCTCGCGAATCTCGCAGAGAATCGAAAATGTCTGCTCGTTTTGAGCATCCTCCTCCGGACCTGGGCATTGATATAGTCTATCCCAGCCGTCAGAGCCTCAATATCTGGAGTCTATTGTGATGGGGAGCTCCTCTGAATGGGCTGGTGCTTCTGCACCACGTGGTTCCACAGGAGGCGATATCCCGGTAGACGCTCCAACAGGTGCTAAATGGCCTTCCGAAGAGCCCAGGGACCCTGGCGGAAGACAGGAATGTAAGCATTACCAGTGCAGAGTTCCAGCGCACTACTTACGGCAACCTTGTCGGCAAAGTGAAGACTGTTGAGCACATTCATGGCGCCGTCCGCCAAGTTGGAAACGATAATGCCCAGCTTGGCACGCGAGGGAAGGTTGCCGTTGAGGGCTACACAGGAAGGTCCGTATCTCCCCTTATTAGATCATTTCGCCCAAGCGAGCGAAACCCCCGAATTCGGGGACCTCAGAGTGGAAATCAAACATAAGTGTAGCGGTTCGAATTCCATCATATCGGCAGCAGGCGCTGGAGAGGAAGTCCTCCATGGTGGTGGAGTTCTCTATCTCCGTCGAAGGAACGTGTCCCATCTGTGGTACCGCCAAAGCCTCGACTGACCACTCCTTCCCACCCACGAGTTCCATGGTGGATTCCAACAGGTTAGCCATGAGTTCACGAGATGATGCGACAAAGAGAATTGAGGCTACAGGCGAAAGGCAAGTGTCTCGAGAGAAGCACAAGGCAGAAGAAGAGGATGTGTTCTGGTTGTGAGAAGTCCCGAATAGTTGGTAGGTATGGTGCATAAGAAGTAAGCCACTGCCAAAATATTTTCTTCCGAAGCATACACTCTCTACTCAAGCAACTTAGGCTCGATTCCACTCTGCCGTTGCCTCCTTCAAAGCCTTTAAGACTCTGTAGGCGACACGACGACGCTTTGGATTGTCATAACCATCGTCCAAAGTGCGAAGCATGCTGTTCCATGCATCGCCCCATTCAGCTGTCCATGTGTAGGTCTCGGACTCTGTGTCCTTCAGCATCTTCCTCATGTCCTCGGATTTGATGCTATCGTTATTGCCACTGGGTGACGATGAGCTATCCGAGTCGCTGTCATCCGCCTTTGTCGCGTACTCCGCGGGATTGCTGCTCGTGGTTCTGGTCCTCCTCTAGGTTGTCGGTCTCCGGGTTCTGGTTCTCCTTGGGCTCGGTATTGTCAACGATCTCGGGCGGATTCATAACGGCGGTCGGCGGTGCGTCTATGATTGCGGGCGGCTCTTTGCGAACACGTTTTCGTTTGGCCAGAATCTTGAAGTACTGCTCCTTTGCGAGGACGCTGCAGCCTCCGCTTTGGGCCGCAGCGAGCTTCAAGGGTTTTTGTATGTTGCCGAGGATAACCTGAAGTGCCGAAGATATCATCGGAGTGCGTGTCGAGTGGATCGGCACGTCACCGCTGACGATTGTCTCCATCATGAGCTCGTCATTCCTGGTCACTCCCCATGGCGTCTGATATGCCCGTGCTGTCTCGGATGGGGCCGGCGCAGCAGAGGATGAGGAGGCTGGAGACAATCGGAGCAGGGCCTCGCCGTTGTGAAAAGCGACGGTGCCCGTGATATTATGGCAGAAGATAACAAGGATACGGCGTAGCGGGTTTGAGATACCAAGGGCTGCAACGTGAAGGATGCATTTGTTTCAAGCTCTCTTGCTTTGCACATGTCGCAGATATGCACATGCAGACTGCCGCAGATGCACGCATGCAGATTGTCGCAACCGTGGTGGAAGTAACAACACCAAGAAGCGTAGAGGACCATATTGAAATATTGAAAATCATTGAATTTCACGTGCTGCGCTGGCTTCGTCGCTTTGCTTCTTCTGCGCTGGCTTCGTCGCTTTGCTTCTTCTTTTGTTCCCTGCGCGAACAACTTTACTTTGCATAGCTGCAAGGCCGCGTTGCTTAGTATCATGATTCAGCTCCCTTTGGCGCGTGAGCTCATAAATTCGATTCGGCAGCACTATACTCACGCGACGACGTGTGACTTCCTTTGGCTGGACAGAGAATCGTGCGTCGTGCTGTGCTTTGTGGTTGGAGGCCTCTGGCTCCATAACATCGTGGAGGTCAGGCGCCTGTTGTTGAGCCCGAAGTGCTTTTGGCAGATATCGATGCTATGGGCGATTGGGAGGATGCAGCCGACTCTGCTTCGGCAGTTGCTTCGTGACTTCTGCTTTGCAATCTGGTGCTTCGTCTTCCGAGGTGCCAGAGGTCCCACTCCCGACGTCTTCCCCATCATCTCCAAGGCAGGCGACAGCTGCTTTCACAGGCGAGGCCGAATTGGATTCAGGGAAAGCCATATTGAAAGATTGAGGCCATATTGAATTTCAATATGGCGGATCCAAGATCTAAGATTGCACGGGGTTCTTGGAAGGAATCTTGGATTCAGGGAAAGTCATATTGACATATTGAGGTCATATTGAATTTCAATATGGCGGATCTAAGATCCAAGATTGCACGGGACTCTTGGAAGGAATCTTGGATTCAGGGAGAGTCATATTGAAATATTGAAGTCATATTGAGTTTCAATATAGTAGGTCCAAGATCCATGATCCAAGATTCCTCCCCAAGAGTCCCGTGCAATCTTGGATCTTGGATCCGCCATATTGAAATTCAATATGGCCCAATATTTCAATATGGATGGCTCTCCCTGAATCCAAGATTCCTCCCCAAGAGTCCCGCACAATCTTGGATCTTGGATCCGCCATATTGAAACTCAGTGGGACCCAATATTTCAATATGGACTTCCCCGAGAACATATTGATATATTGGGCCGCATTGGGTTTCAATATGGTCGGTTCGTGCGGCGATGATGAGATGATCCGAAATATGTGAGTTGATGAGAAGACACTTGCGAGTGGAAGAGTGGTCGTGAGGAGATGTTGGTATGCAAAAGGAGCTGAACAGAGAGCAAAAATATGGATCTTTGGAAGGGGGGGTCCCATATATATATATATATATATATATATATATATGCTCGGTGGATCATGGGCGGCAGGTAGATCATGGGGGGGGGTTAACCATATAAATAAATATATATGCTAACCCCCCCCGAAGAACTACCGCGGAGGTGCCGCGATAATGCCAGCAATCCTCGTAGGTTTAGGCTTCTATTGAATGATCCAGGCTTAGTGTTAGATTTTGAGGTTCGGGGGGGACAGCATATGTATATCGGCAGCCGCCTTCATTCTCAATTGTTGTGACCCTTCTCACAGATATTCTGACATATGATTTCCCCACGATGAAAGTCCTGTCTGTCGGAATACCCGAAGCTCAATATGGGCACGAGCCTTAGCTTCCTACGTAGCCTTCACTACAGTTTCAGATCCAAGCCCCAGCAATACGTATGAATGACCGTGAGCATTGACTGACTCCTATTCCTACACAACAATATCTTAAGACTATCCCTGCCACTGGACCTCGAGCTGTTGGTTAATACAAGGTTAATACAATCACATACATCAGCTAGACAGGTCCCCTGATAGTAATGATATTGCCGTCCCCCAAGATGGACCTTACTCGCGAACTTAATATTGCCCAGATGTAGTTGTGGGTTCCCATTCAAGTCTCCGAAGTTAGAATCCATGGCATCCCCATTTCTAGTTACTGTTAATATTAATAAATATAAGCTAAGTACTGCCCAAACATTTGCTTCAACGGTTGCCGTCATATTCATGCTAATTTAAACTAACCACGAAACGGATTCCATTAAGAACCGCGATCCTTGCTGTCTTCGCTCTGGTGTTCCCCAAAGGATGGCCCTTAGATTTTTAGGGGTTATACCAGCATTTGTTTGTTTACCTCAACATATAGTACATGGCGCTCCCTTTCTCACTGTCGGACTTGCCCGTTTGCGGTATGTACATTTATGTGTCTATATACACATA
>CAJNDT010000659.1:107500-160990 GCA_905221615.1 Symbiodinium sp. CCMP2592 | reverse complement strand
CACGTGCTTTTGGCGTGGTTGCAGCTCGGCACTCCGGACATCGTCGCTCTCGTCGCTCTTTGGCTTCTGCAGGTTCGGCAAACTCTTTCTTGCAGTTCCTGCACTTGCTCCAACCTCTCTTCTTCGGGATACCCGTTGAGCAGTTGAGGCATCTTTGTTTTTGTTTGTCCTGGTCACCGGCACCTTCGGTTGGAAAGTGATTCTCGCAGCTTCGGCACTGAAACCATCCAGTTCGTGCTACTTTCCCTTTGTCTGGCACTTGGTGGAGGCATGCTTGGCAGGCGATGGCGTTGTCCGGCAGGGTGAGCATCGGTGCCAGGAAATCGCTCCGTGGCTTGTTGAGGTTGCATCTTGGACAGAGAAGTGCTTGCTTCTGTCGAAGGCACGTCAAGCACCGCCGTCGTGTTTCGGCATCCTTCTGGTTGAGTTGGGCTCGCGGGAAAGCATCCTCGATTTTCTCGATCTTGCAGCTGGCGCATTGGAACTTGTTCCTTTTGGTAACGTCGATGTAGCGAGTCTGCTGCCGCTTCTGCTTGTCCAGGGTCTCGCAGGCGAGGCAGGTGGCGGGGCGATTTGCCCGAGCACGCTGCCACTGGGCGTCCGAGAATTGGTCCAGCGTCTTGTTCTGCTGGCAGGAGCCCGCGCACCCGGCGAAGGGAAAGTGCGATTGGCGGATGTCTTTGTAAGTCACTTGTCCGCGCAATTTCTGTAAAAGAAGTTGAGGCCCTTCCGATGCGCCTCGCTGAAAGATCCATTCGGCGAAGGGGCGCAGGATCAGGACGTCGTGGCGGCTGCGCACCCTGCTGGTTGCCACGGTGCCGAAGGCAGTGTGCGTCCGGCGGTCCACCTGAAGGTCCAGCAGCGCTGCCGACCTCTGTTGAACTCGCTTCATGGATGCACACGCTCAATTTTTTGATTCTATTTACGATTCTTGCGAGCGGTGCGGAGGAGCGGCAGAGTTTTCCCTTGGCTGCTGTGGGCCGTGATGGCGAAGGCGGGAATGAGGGGCAGCTGCGTCCGTTTCACCGGGAGCACCGGCTTCTTTCTTCCTTTGTCGAGATGCCATCGGCGAGTGCAGGGCTCGATCGGGTAGAGACCCGGCTCCGTCGCGCCGTCGAGCTTCCAGTCGGCCTTCTCGAACTTGACGTACCTTGGTTGTAATGCGTGAGCCAGAACAAGTTTGCATTGGTGATTTTATGCAGCACGTGCATATGTGTGTGTGGGCATGGCTGAGCGGGGCACACGACTTTGGGCTGTTGGTCGTTCTCCGACCAGTCCCAGGAGTGTACGTAGCCGACGCGGCCCTTGAGCAGCGACTTGCTGGAGCGGTCCACGTGCTGCGTGAGCGCCACCGGCATGCCGATGGCGAGCGGCAGCATGCCGGCGAGGCCCTCGGTGTCCATGTCGTGGTACTGCAGCCAGCGGATCTTGGCATCTTTGTCGCAGGCCTGGGTCTGGAGCACCTGCGCCCCGGCGGCATCTTTTGCGACGGACCAGACCAGGGGAGTTTCGGCGGCACGGGCGTAGCCGGCGGCGCGGTCCTTGTTTATCTGGTATTTCGCATCGTTGTTGGCCACGATCACCGGGGCGGTGAGGAACTTCTGCTCGAGCAGCCGCGGGTCGGCGGCGGAGGTCACCACTCGCTGGCGCGAGGCACGCTCCTCCGCGCTCAGGGTGCAGCCCTCGACTTCCTTGCCGTGCAGGTATCTCCAGTTCTTGTTCGAAAGGCAGCCGGCGCGCATCTCGTCCACGACCTGTCGGCAGGACAAACAATCCGGTTCTTGCTTGTAGAACGTATTGTTCATCGGGTCTTGCTGGTGTTATGGGTGGGTGCGTGTGATTTGCGGGTGGATGTTAGTTTTGCAATTGGTCTTGAGCCTCGTTCCACCAGGCGTCCTTGGACCTTTCCCGCTCAAGCAGCTCCGTGACGCCCTGCACCGCGTCCTCGTCGTTCCAGAAGAGCTCGCGCCCGCGGTCCACTTGCGGGTCCTGGGGCGCCGCATTGGCGGCGGCGCCGCTCTTCCTGAGCTCGGTCGGTGGCTCCGACAGGCTGCCGCCTTCGGGTGGGGGGAGCTGGTGGAAGTCGCCCATGAACAAGACGTTGACACCTCCGAAGCATCGGGCCTGGTTCGGGCGGTGGTGTTTGTGCTTCCAGGCGCCGGCCGCGGGCACGGCGTCCTTGATCCGCTGCTCCACCTGCGCCAGCAGGCGGGCGCTGACCATGCCGATCTCGTCCACGATGAGCCAGCGCCACAGCGCCATGCGTCGAGCCGTGTCGGGGCTGTTGGGCTTGTCCAAACTGAACTTGTCCGTGCTGAGGCCGCAGGCCGCGTGCAGGGTCTGGCCCCCGACGTCGGCGGCATTCGTCGCTTGGAAGGCCGCCACCTGGTAGTCGATGCCCTGCACGTAGCCCAGCAAGTCGTCGAAGAGCTCCCGCAGGAACATCAGCACGTGGGACTTGCCGGTGCCGGGCGGGCCGTGTAGGAGCCAGACCAGCGGCTCGCGGCTGTTGCGTGCGGTGTCTTCGGGCGGGACGAGGTTGTATTCGACGAGAATTCTGTCGACCACGAGCTGGACGAGTTGGAACTGTTCGTCGTTCGCTCGGCATTTCCGAGTGCGCACGGTGTGCAGCCACCGGTCCAGCAACTCTCGGTCGAAGACGTTGCGCAAGTTCACCTTAGAAGGCCTGTGTGCGCCGAAGAGTCCTCCGACGTGCTCTCCTCCGGCTTCTCCACGGGCTCGGTCGCTGCTGCTTCCCTTGCGGCTACGCGAGGCCTTGGCCGCGTCGTGGAGCCGCTTGGCGTCCTCGATGCCGGGGCGGTTTTGCACGTCTCGGAGGCGCGTCTGAGCGAACTTGCGGACCGGGTCGTCGTCCGCTCTGTGTTGCTGGAGCCAGATGTCTTTGGAGAGGTCGAACATGTCCTTCGTGAGCGCTCGCTGGCGATCCCCCGGCGAGGGTTCCGCATTGTCTTGGTCGTTGTCGTTCGCTTCCTTCTCTCCCCGGATGCGCGTTTTTGCAGCGATCTCGAGGTCCTCTTTCTCCAAGTTGTACAGGACGTCCTCGAGGCCTTCGTTGTCGCTGTTGGCCGCCAGGTCGTCGTCCGGCTGATACTGTCGCGGGAGACAGAAGACGAAGGCGTAGTTCAGCACGTAGCGCTTGACCTCTTCCGTGGGGAAGCCCCATGTGGACAGCCAGAGTTGCAGGGCACGCCGCCAGCTGCTCATGTTGTCCGGCGGGCGAAGGTCGCCGATGTAGGGCACTTGGTCCGTGGCATCTTCAGGATTGCTGGTCCAGGGCCGGAAGAGCACCAGGATCTTCATGGCCTGCTCCTCTTCGCTTCGGCTTCCGAGGGCACCGAAAAGGACCGGCACGTGGGGCCTCTTGCGGGGAACAATGATCCAGTCGTGCCGGAACTTCTGGGCCAGCTGTCCGGTGCCGAGCGGCATCCAATCCGAACCACCTTCCTCCTTGATGCGGTAATCGTCGCCGGGCTGCAGATGCTGCTTGGAGACTCGCGCTGCCATCTTGTTCTTGCCTTTCTCCGTAAGAAGGGCATGATATTCTTCGGGTTCGGCGGCTTCCTGGCGCCCGACGGTCCAGGGGTGCTTGGCCATCCGGCAGTGGTAGTGCCGGGCGAACTCGTAGGCGGACAAGTGTCGGACGCGTGGATCGCGACCGCGCTGGCCGTAGACCGTCCAGAGTTGCGGCCCGCTGATGGTCTTCTTGGAGCTGTGCCACCTGCCGTCGCTTTGAATCCTTTCGCGGTCGGGTGGCAGTGCTTCCTTCGCAGCAGCCGCTTCTAGCAAGCGGACACCGAAGGCTAGGGAGATGTCTGCTACGGGCGCGGTCTTGACGGATTCGGCATAGGTGGGGTCCTTGTGTCCTGCGCGGTCCACGAGGTTGGCGCACTCGACGGCGCCGCGGCAGACCCCGCGCGCATAGCACTGGGTCATGAGGCGCTTGGCCGCACGGGCCCCCACGTAGCCGCTGGAGGTGTTGCCATCGAGCTCAGCCGCCAAGTCCTGCTGGCTTTTCTGCCATTCCTTTGTCTCGTGCACGGCGATGGGTAGGCGTTTGTTCTGGTAGTCGCAGGCATAGCCAGCTTGGGCCGCTTGGTTGAGCTGGGCTTCGCGGATCAAGTCGACGAGGTCTGCTGTTCGGCAGGCGGGGTCGTTGCAGTCCTGGTCGTCGTGGACGTCTTCTGTGACGGGGAAGCGGTATGGCAGCTGGACGTCGCCGTTGCAGCGGAGGCCCGCCAGCATGGCCGGGTGGTTGCCGTTCAGGCTCGGATCGTTGCAGGGCCCCCAGAGCATGCCCAGCATGCTCTTTTTGCCTTTGACGGGCATGTCCAGCTTCTTCGCCAAGCCCTTGCAGATCAGCTTCGTGTCTTCCACCAATCGCTTTTCTCTCGGAAAGCCGGCTTTGCAAAGCGTCGGGTCCCGTGAGTCGCGGCAATGCGTCAGGGGCAGTCGGGGCCCGCCGGGCGTCTTGGCCAAGTGGACGTGGTGCTGCTTCATCTGCTGCAATCGCTCCACGTCGTCCTCCAGGTACTGACGGCGCCATTGGGTTGCCTTCACCTGTGCATCCGCACTTTGGTATTTGGGGCGGCTGAGCGCGAGCGTGCAGGTCCGGAACTCCGGCCAGGCTTCTTCCGTGTCGGCGCGCAGCTCCTGCCACTCGTCGACACGGCTGTAGATCGTGCGGCTGACGTGGGCGGTGTACGCGCAATACTTTTGCTGCAGGTCTTTGCGGCGCTCGGCCCCCAACTTCTGGAGCTCGGAGAGCGGCGTGAACTGGTGGTAGCACTGGACGAAGAGCTGCCGGCGGGGGCAACGCATGGAATGGTGCACATGTGCGATGCATGAGTTTATATACACGTGTTTCCACTTTCTTCGCTTTGGTTGCGGCAGCTGTCCTACAGTTCGTAGGTATCCATGGCGCGTATCGTTCTATACACAAAGCAAATGCTTCTGCTTGAAGCTGGCATATTGTGTCTTTTCAGTTTACTGGTGCCTGGAAGTGGACGTGGAAGGCACCGCTCTTCTGGCATTCGATGGAGCCGTAGACCGCGTCCATGCGGCCGAAGATTCCCCCGCAGGCCATGGCGTTGCTGCCGAAGGCATCCATGCAGGGTGCTTCCGAGCACGCGCAGTCCGGGCAGTGCGGGCAGTACCGTACGCCGAAGAGGTGGCGCAGTGCCAGCTGGACCAGCACGCGGAAGCTGTCGGAGCAGGCCAGCGGGTCCTTCGCGAGCATGGCCCGCCGCTCGTCGTACTCGGGGAGTTCCGCGGCCAGCGTCTCGGGGTTGAGGCTGTAGAACTCCACGTCGAGGTCCGGCTTGGCGCGGTTTTGGAAGGCCTTCGTGGGATCCTGCTCCAGCGCGGGGTCCGTCTGTCGCGCTCGCGCCAGGCGCAGCATGAGCGCCGTGTCTCTTTCGGACGGCGAGAACGTGACGAAGAGCGAAGTGCCGTAGCAGACTCGGTTGGCGTGGGTCTGGTGCCTCATGGTCTTGCGCACCTCGTGGGTGCCGGGCACGTGGCGGCTCCGCGCCTCCATGTTGTCCAGCACCTGTCTGGCAGCATACGTGTTTTTGTTTTGGCTTCCGGTTTCTATACATGAGTTCGATTCGTTGTTGCATCCATGTTCACGGGTCCAAAGGGTCGGCTCTGTTTGGACCTGCTCTCGGGGGCGCCTTCCGGGCGGCCGGCGCCAGGCCGGGGACGAAGCGGACCTTGGACAGGTCGCCCTTCACGGCCTTGAGCTCGTTGTTGATGTCCAGGTACTTGCCGTGGTGCAGCGCGTGCTGGACGTCCTGGAGCCCGTGCATGATCTCCTGGTTCGTGAGCATTCGGCGGCGGCCGGCTTCGTCGGGGACGGCGTACACGAAGCTGTTCTGTTGGAGGTTGACCATGGTGCGAAAGAGATAGTTCCAGAGCGTGAAGCCGAAGGTCCAGTCGCGTCGGAATTGCGTCTCTGCTCGGCGTTGCACGGCGGCCGCCCAGTCGTGGACGTCGACCTCGGGCGCCGTCGGATCCCTGGCGCGGCGGCGCGCGGCCGCCGCCGATCTGGCGTTGCTCTGGACGTCCGGGCAGGCGGTGCCGTGCTTGAAGCAGAAGCAGAAGGCGGTGGCGAAGTAGAGCGGCTGGAACTGGTCGACGAGGCGGTTGCCGGTCCGCAGCTCGATGGTCTCCACCTTCTTGTCCCGCTCCGTGCGGAGCTGCGCTTCCAAGTCGTTCAGCGCGGCCACGGCCACGGCGTTCTGATCTTCGCGGTCCTCGCTGTAGCCCTCGGGGAGGATGGCTCTGGCTCGCTGGTTCGCGAAGACCGCGCCGGCCTTGGTGGCGTCTTCGACGCGGCCGTCGTGCGGGGTGGCCGCCTTCTGCGGCTGCAGCTTCTCCTGGTCCTCGTCGTCGTTCTCGTCGTTGGCCGTGTGGATCACCTTGAGCACCTCGGGCGGCACGCCGTTTTCCGGGAGCTCCTTGGCCGCGAGCCGAACGGCCTCTTCCTCGGCGTGCTGGAAGGCCGGGTGGCCCAAGCGCTTCATCTCCAGGATGAGGTCCACCACCACGCTTCTCCTAACGGTCGCCTGGTGAATCAAGGTCTTGATCTCGTCCTCCGTGGTCTTGCCCGTCTTGTTGGTCTTCAGGAGCACCCGCACCACGTCGCCGAGCTGCCGTCCTCCACGCGGCAAAGTGCCGGCCGGGGCTTCCGCGGAGTTCACGCATTCTTCGTGGTCTTGCAGGTTCTGCAGCAGCTCCTCCCAGGCCAGCGGGAAGGTCAGGGCGTTGCCTCGCGCGCCCAGGCGATGTCGGGCGTTGTGCGCCTGTGCGTCCAGCGGCGCGGCTTCGGCTCGGTGCTTGGCTTCCATGGAGAAGCACAGCAGCGTCGTCACGCAGGGGCTGGCGCTGATCATCTCCATCACCGTCACTTTCCTCTGGTGGAGGAGTTCGGGCGCGTAGCCCGTCCACATGTCGTTCCGGAGGCTCAGCGGCGGCAGCTGATTGTCGCGCAGATGCTTGGCGCAGCTTCGGCACAGTGGCACCTCGCACTGGTCGCACAGCTCGCCCTCGGTGACGTGTTCGGGATGCCCGCTGCAGCGATGATCTTCGGGACAGCACAGCACGTAGCCTCGCTCCGGCACGAGCAGGCGCCACTCGCGGAAGTCCGTGAAGGAGCTGAGCTTGACGTCGCCCGTCAGCTTGTCGTAGGCGTCGAGGTACTTTTGCAGGTGGAAGATGTCGTGCAGATTCCTCGCCGCCGCCTCGCGGTGCTCTTCGCCGCCTTCGTGTCCCAAGGGTCGGCACCACTGGATCTCCCCCTTGTCTTCCGTCTCGGCGACGCAAGGGTGGATGCAGGCGCACGAGAAGCAGATCAGCGCCTCGACCTGATCGCCGGCCGTGGCTTCGCTGAAGCTCTTCAGTGCTGTGCGATCCCGCGAACATCCGGCGATGGGGGCTTGAGCGCGGCACTTGATGGCCACGGCTTCGTTGTAGACGCTCCTGACCGCGTCCCGGGGAATGGGCTGTGGCATCCGGTTGATCGACGGCTGGAGCTTCGTCAGGTGGTCTGCGGCGACGTGTTCGTGCAGGTCCTCTTCGGTGCCGCTGTCGAAGGCCCAGGCGCAGTCTCGAAAGGCGCAAAAGACTCGCGGCCACGCCTCGCCTGCATCCAGGTCTTCGATCTTGGCGGAAGGCGGCAGCAGCGGATCGTCTCGAAGGTGCGTGTCGGCCAAGTGCTGCAAGGCTTCTTCGAGCCTGCGACGCGGGTGCTCGGACTTCGAGGTCACTTCGGCCTTGTTCAGATCCTGGACGATGTCCTCGTGTTGCGAGCGTACCGGTCTGTGCATCGGCGGCGGAGCAGGGTTCTGATCGGCTTCTTCCTGGAGCAGTGCGTTCCCGTTGGGCCGCGCCGCCCTGAATCTCGCCTTGGGCTTGGGCGCCGGTTTGGCCGCGGTCTTGGGCCGCTTGTTTCTTTCGTTGCGGGGTCGCGGTCTGCCTTCTTCCGGCGGCGGCGGTGGCGGCGGGGGCAGCGGAGGAGGTGATGTCGGCGGCGGCAGCGGCGACGGCGGGGCCGAAGCGTCGTGCGGCTGTGGAACCAAAAGGTCGTAGTGGTTGATGCCGTTGTACCATAGGTGGATGACCTCGCTTTCTTGTTCCCCCAGCTCCTCCGCGACTTCCTCATGCGTCTTGTCGTCGGAGAGGATCAAGCCCGCTCCAGCCATCCAGTGGAGCATGATCCGCTTGCGTCTCAGAAGGCTGAAAGCGATGATCGCCGTGTCTCCGCCCCAGTTGGTAGACTTCGCCGTGAGGTAGTCGTGCTCCTCGAGCCACGTCTCTTCGTACGGTCCTTGGTCCGCAGCTGCGGTCTGCAGGAAGTCGATGACTTCGGCTCGTGCGACCTGACCGATTTGGCCGCTGTGATCCGCGAGGGCGTGAAACAGACAGTTGTCATCGGCGGGCATTCTTTTCAAGCACAGCTGTCCGTGAAAGTGAACCTGCCAAGGCAGCGGGGGAAGAATGAATGTGAGCAGCGGCTGTAGCTTAAGCTGTATGCTTCTGCAAAGCGTGAGCCTTTGCTTAGTGTCCCGGCCTGGATCATGTCCTCGACGTTCTCTTCCCTCCGCAGTTCGAATTGGTTGCCATCGACACAAGCCATGTTTTGGCTCGGCTATAGATCGTTTGGCGATCGTCTGCTAGCTTTTCGCTGGTGTCTCTTGAGCCGCAATGATCGCGGCGATTGTCGTGCCAGTGTCAACCTTGGGGTGCGGGACTGGCTCTTGCGAGGTCCTGAGTACAATGGCGAGATTCCGCTTGCGATCTTTTCTCTCTTTTGTCGGTTCGGGTCTTCGGCGCACTTCATGGCGACGGCTGCAATGAAACGGCAGTTGACATTGTAATTCATTCCGAAAGACGGCACACAGAGCGACTGTAATGAGGCTGGCTGTTTATGGCCCGTGGCGAGGATTTCCGTGCGTGGCCCACGTTCACTTTTCACGCGGCCTAGAGGCCATGCGCAGGTGAGGCTCGCCGCGTCTCCGCCCGAGCTGGTCGGCGTCCCCTTGTGACAGTCGTCGAGCCGCCCAGCATCTTCCGCTTGCCAGCTGCGGTGGATTCGATGTACTTGATTTCAATGATTTTTCCGCTGCCTCGTGGGGACGCCTTTTGCTTGAGACGTCGGTGTCGTTTTGCGAAGCGGCCTGGTGTCCAGGCGGCCTTCCTGGAGTCTCGTGTTTTCTGTTCGATGTGACCGAGGAGAAGTTCATGTGTCCAGCTCTTTCTGGTGATGAACTCGATCTCGCGCAAGTGCAAGCCTCGCAGCGCGGGTTCTCCGGTGTGGGCTCGCGCTTGCAGCAGCAGTTGCGCGGTGTCGGGTGCGTCCTGCCTGCATGCCAAGACGAGGGGCGGCGCGGTGAAGGAGCTTCGAAAGTTCGGGTTTGCTCGAGCGCTCAGCAGTTGGGCGACTGCCGCATATTCTCCTTGGGCTGCTGCTACGCAGAGGGCGCTGCCTCCTTGGCTTTCGGGGCTCTCGATGTCTGGATCCGCTCTGCGCAGCAGCAGAAACTCCATGGCTTCGAGGTTTCCTTCGCTCGCTGCGTGCCACAATGCCGTGCCGTCGGAGCTCTCGTGGAGGCCATTGATGTCGGCGTTTGCGCAGAGCAGGGCTGCCAGGTTGTCTTGTTGGTTTGCTCTTGCGGCGGCACTCAAGGCGGTCAATTTGGCGTCGGGGCCCGTCTCTTCGTGTCGGAAGACTGGCCTCAAGTCGGCGCGCGCTCGAAGCAGCGTCGTCGCCGACTTGAGGCCAGTCTTCCGACACGAAGAGACGGGCCCCGACGCCAAATTGACCGCCTTGAGTGCCGCCGCAAGAGCAAACCAACAAGACAACCTGGCAGCCCTGCTCTGCGCAAACGCCGACATCAATGGCCTCCACGAGAGCTCCGACGGCACGGCGTTGTGGCACGCAGCGAGCGAAGGAAACCTCGAAGCCATGGAGTTTCTGCTGCTGCGCAGAGCGGATCCAGACATCGAGAGCCCCGAAAGCCAAGGAGGCAGCGCCCTCTGCGTAGCAGCAGCCCAAGGAGAATATGCGGCAGTCGCCCAACTGCTGAGCGCTCGAGCAAACCCGAACTTTCGAAGCTCCTTCACCGCGCCGCCCCTCGTCTTGGCATGCAGGCAGGACGCACCCGACACCGCGCAACTGCTGCTGCAAGCGCGAGCCCACACCGGAGAACCCGCGCTGCGAGGCTTGCACTTGCGCGAGATCGAGTTCATCACCAGAAAGAGCTGGACACATGAACTTCTCCTCGGTCACATCGAACAGAAAACACGAGACTCCAGGAAGGCCGCCTGGACACCAGGCCGCTTCGCAAAACGACACCGACGTCTCAAGCAAAAGGCGTCCCCACGAGGCAGCGGAAAAATCATTGAAATCAAGTACATCGAATCCACCGCAGCTGGCAAGCGGAAGATGCTGGGCGGCTCGACGACTGTCACAAGGGGACGCCGACCAGCTCGGGCGGAGACGCGGCGAGCCTCACCTGCGCATGGCCTCTAGGCCGCGTGAAAAGTGAACGTGGGCCACGCACGGAAATCCTCGCCACGGGCCATAAACAGCCAGCCTCATTACAGTCGCTCTGTGTGCCGTCTTTCGGAATGAATTACAATGTCAACTGCCGTTTCATTGCAGCCGTCGCCATGAAGTGCGCCGAAGACCCGAACCGACAAAAGAGAGAAAAGATCGCAAGCGGAATCTCGCCATTGTACTCAGGACCTCGCAAGAGCCAGTCCCGCACCCCAAGGTTGACACTGGCACGACAATCGCCGCGATCATTGCGGCTCAAGAGACACCAGCGAAAAGCTAGCAGACGATCGCCAAACGATCTATAGCCGAGCCAAAACATGGCTTGTGTCGATGGCAACCAATTCGAACTGCGGAGGGAAGAGAACGTCGAGGACATGATCCAGGCCGGGACACTAAGCAAAGGCTCACGCTTTGCAGAAGCATACAGCTTAAGCTACAGCCGCTGCTCACATTCATTCTTCCCCCGCTGCCTTGGCAGGTTCACTTTCACGGACAGCTGTGCTTGAAAAGAATGCCCGCCGATGACAACTGTCTGTTTCACGCCCTCGCGGATCACAGCGGCCAAATCGGTCAGGTCGCACGAGCCGAAGTCATCGACTTCCTGCAGACCGCAGCTGCGGACCAAGGACCGTACGAAGAGACGTGGCTCGAGGAGCACGACTACCTCACGGCGAAGTCTACCAACTGGGGCGGAGACACGGCGATCATCGCTTTCAGCCTTCTGAGACGCAAGCGGATCATGCTCCACTGGATGGCTGGAGCGGGCTTGATCCTCTCCGACGACAAGACGCATGAGGAAGTCGCGGAGGCGCTGGGGGAACAAGAAAGCGAGGTCATCCACCTATGGTACAACGGCATCAACCATTACGACCTTTTGGTTCCACAGCCGCACGACGCTTCGGCCCCGCCGTCGCCGCTGCCGCCGCCGACATCACCTCCTCCGCTGCCCCCACCGCCACCGCCACCGCCGGAAGAAGGCAGACCGCGACCCCGCAACGAAAGAAACAAGCGGCCCAAGACCGCGGCCAAACCGGCGCCCAAGCCCAAGGCGAGATTCAGGGCGGCGCGGCCCAACGGGAACGCACTGCTCCAGGAAGAAGCCGATCAGAACCCTGCTCCGCCGCCGATGCACAGACCGGCACGCTCGCAACACGAGGACATCGTCCAGGATCTGAACAAGGCCGAAGTCACCTCGAACTCCGAGCACCCGCGTCGCAGGCTCGAAGAAGCCTTGCAGCACTTGGCCGACACGCACCTTCGAGACGATCCGCTGCTGCCGCCTTCCGCCAAGATCGAAGACCTGGATGCAGGCGAGGCGTGGCCGCGAGTCTTTTGCGCCTTTCGAGACTGCGCCTGGGCCGCCGACAGCGGCACCGAAGAGGACCTGCACGAACACGTCGCCGCAGACCACCTGACGAAGCTCCAGCCGTCGATCGACCGGATGCCACAGCCCATTCCCCGGGACGCGGTCAGGAGCGTCTACAACGAAGCCGTGGCCATCAAGTGCCGCGCTCAAGCCCCCGTCGCCGGATGTTCGCGGGATCGCACAGCACTGAAGAGCTTCAGCGAAGCCACAGCCGGCGATCAGGTCGAGGCGCTGATCTGCTTCTCGTGCGCCTGCATCCACCCTTGCGTCGCCGAGACGGAAGACAAGGGGGAGATCCAGTGGTGCCGACCCTTGGGGCACGAAGGCGGCGAAGAGCACCGCGAGGCGGCGGCGAGGAGGCTGCACGAAGTCTTCGACCTGCAAAAGTACCTCGACGCCTACGACAAGCTGACGGGCGACGTCAAGCTCAGCTCCTTCACGGACTTCCGCGAGTGGCGCCTGCTCGTGCCGGAGCGAGGCTACGTGCTGTGCTGTCCCGAAGATCATCGCTGCAGCGGGCATCCCGAACACGTCACCGAGGGCGAGCTGTGCGACCAGTGCGAGGTGCCACTGTGCCGAAGCTGCGCCAAGCATCTGCGCGACAATCAGCTGCCGCCGCTGAGCCTCCGGAACGACATGTGGACGGGCTACGCGCCCGAACTCCTCCACCAGAGGAAAGTGACGGTGATGGAGATGATCAGCGCCAGCCCCTGCGTGACGACGCTGCTGTGCTTCTCCATGGAAGCCAAGCACCGAGCCGAAGCCGCGCCGCTGGACGCACAGGCGCACAACGCCCGACATCGCCTGGGCGCGCGAGGCAACGCCCTGACCTTCCCGCTGGCCTGGGAGGAGCTGCTGCAGAACCTGCAAGACCACGAAGAATGCGTGAACTCCGCGGAAGCCCCGGCCGGCACTTTGCCGCGTGGAGGACGGCAGCTCGGCGACGTGGTGCGGGTGCTCCTGAAGACCAACAAGACGGGCAAGACCACGGAGGACGAGATCAAGACCTTGATTCACCAGGCGACCGTTAGGAGAAGCGTGGTGGTGGACCTCATCCTGGAGATGAAGCGCCTGGGCCACCCGGCCTTCCAGCACGCCGAGGAAGAGGCCGTTCGGCTCGCGGCCAAGGAGCTCCCGGAAAACGGCGTGCCGCCCGAGGTGCTCAAGGTGATCCACACGGCCAACGACGAGAACGACGACGAGGACCAGGAGAAGCTGCAGCCGCAGAAGGCGGCCACCCCGCACGACGGCCGCATCGAAGACGCCGCCAAGGCCGGCGCGGTCTTCGCGAACCAGCGAGCCAGAGCCATCCTCCCCGAGGGCTACAGCGAGGACCGCGAAGATCAGAACGCCGTGGCCGTGGCCGCGCTGAACGACTTGGAAGCGCAGCTCCGCACGGAGCGGGACAAGAAGGTGGAGACCATCGAGCTGCGGACCGGCAACCGCCTCGTCGACCAGTTCCAGCCGCTCTACTTCGCCACCGCCTTCTGCTTCTGCTTCAAGCACGGCACCGCCTGCCCGGACGTCCAGAGCAACGCCAGATCGGCGGCGGCCGCGCGCCGCCGCGCCAGGGATCCGACGGCGCCCGAGGTCGACGTCCACGACTGGGCGGCCGCCGTGCAACGCCGAGCAGAGACGCAATTCCGACGCGACTGGACCTTCGGCTTCACGCTCTGGAACTATCTCTTTCGCACCATGGTCAACCTCCAACAGAACAGCTTCGTGTACGCCGTCCCCGACGAAGCCGGCCGCCGCCGAATGCTCACGAACCAGGAGATCATGCACGGGCTCCAGGACGTCCAGCACGCGCTGCACCACGGCAAGTACCTGGACATCAACAACGAGCTCAAGGCCGTGAAGGGCGACCTGTCCAAGGTCCGCTTCGTCCCCGGCCTGGCGCCGGCCGCCCGGAAGGCGCCCCCGAGAGCAGGTCCAAACAGAGCCGACCCTTTGGACCCGTGAACATGGATGCAACAACGAATCGAACTCATGTATAGAAACCGGAAGCCAAAACAAAAACACGTATGCTGCCAGACAGGTGCTGGACAACATGGAGGCGCGGAGCCGCCACGTGCCCGGCACCCACGAGGTGCGCAAGACCATGAGGCACCAGACCCACGCCAACCGAGTCTGCTACGGCACTTCGCTCTTCGTCACGTTCTCGCCGTCCGAAAGAGACACGGCGCTCATGCTGCGCCTGGCGCGAGCGCGACAGACGGACCCCGCGCTGGAGCAGGATCCCACGAAGGCCTTCCAAAACCGCGCCAAGCCGGACCTCGACGTGGAGTTCTACAGCCTCAACCCCGAGACGCTGGCCGCGGAACTCCCCGAGTACGACGAGCGGCGGGCCATGCTCGCGAAGGACCCGCTGGCCTGCTCCGACAGCTTCCGCGTGCTGGTCCAGCTGGCACTGCGCCACCTCTTCGGCGTACGGTACTGCCCGCACTGCCCGGACTGCGCGTGCTCGGAAGCACCCTGCATGGATGCCTTCGGCAGCAACGCCATGGCCTGCGGGGGAATCTTCGGCCGCATGGACGCGGTCTACGGCTCCATCGAATGCCAGAAGAGCGGTGCCTTCCACGTCCACTTCCAGGCACCAGTAAACTGAAAAGACACAATATGCCAGCTTCAAGCAGAAGCATTTGCTTTGTGTATAGAACGATACGCGCCATGGATACCTACGAACTGTAGGACAGCTGCCGCAACCAAAGCGAAGAAAGTGGAAACACGTGTATATAAACTCATGCATCGCACATGTGCACCATTCCATGCGTTGCCCCCGCCGGCAGCTCTTCGTCCAGTGCTACCACCAGTTCACGCCGCTCTCCGAGCTCCAGAAGTTGGGGGCCGAGCGCCGCAAAGACCTGCAGCAAAAGTATTGCGCGTACACCGCCCACGTCAGCCGCACGATCTACAGCCGTGTCGACGAGTGGCAGGAGCTGCGCGCCGACACGGAAGAAGCCTGGCCGGAGTTCCGGACCTGCACGCTCGCGCTCAGCCGCCCCAAATACCAAAGTGCGGATGCACAGGTGAAGGCAACCCAATGGCGCCGTCAGTACCTGGAGGACGACGTGGAGCGATTGCAGCAGATGAAGCAGCACCACGTCCACTTGGCCAAGACGCCCGGCGGGCCCCGACTGCCCCTGACGCATTGCCGCGACTCACGGGACCCGACGCTTTGCAAAGCCGGCTTTCCGAGAGAAAAGCGATTGGTGGAAGACACGAAGCTGATCTGCAAGGGCTTGGCGAAGAAGCTGGACATGCCCGTCAAAGGCAAAAAGAGCATGCTGGGCATGCTCTGGGGGCCCTGCAACGATCCGAGCCTGAACGGCAACCACCCGGCCATGCTGGCGGGCCTCCGCTGCAACGGCGACGTCCAGCTGCCATACCGCTTCCCCGTCACAGAAGACGTCCACGACGACCAGGACTGCAACGACCCCGCCTGCCGAACAGCAGACCTCGTCGACTTGATCCGCGAAGCCCAGCTCAACCAAGCGGCCCAAGCTGGCTATGCCTGCGACTACCAGAACAAACGCCTACCCATCGCCGTGCACGAGACAAAGGAATGGCAGAAAAGCCAGCAGGACTTGGCGGCTGAGCTCGATGGCAACACCTCCAGCGGCTACGTGGGGGCCCGTGCGGCCAAGCGCCTCATGACCCAGTGCTATGCGCGCGGGGTCTGCCGCGGCGCCGTCGAGTGCGCCAACCTCGTGGACCGCGCAGGACACAAGGACCCCACCTATGCCGAATCCGTCAAGACCGCGCCCGTAGCAGACATCTCCCTAGCCTTCGGTGTCCGCTTGCTAGAAGCGGCTGCTGCGATGGAAGCACTGCCACCCGACCGCGAAAGGATTCAAAGCGACGGCAGGTGGCACAGCTCCAAGAAGACCATCAGCGGGCCGCAACTCTGGACGGTCTACGGCCAGCGCGGTCGCGATCCACGCGTCCGACACTTGTCCGCCTACGAGTTCGCCCGGCACTACCACTGCCGGATGGCCAAGCACCCCTGGACCGTCGGGCGCCAGGAAGCCGCCGAACCCGAAGAATATCATGCCCTTCTTACGGAGAAAGGCAAGAACAAGATGGCAGCGCGAGTCTCCAAGCAGCATCTGCAGCCCGGCGACGATTACCGCATCAAGGAGGAAGGTGGTTCGGATTGGATGCCGCTCGGCACCGGACAGCTGGCCCAGAAGTTCCGGCACGACTGGATCATTGTTCCCCGCAAGAGGCCCCACGTGCCGGTCCTTTTCGGTGCCCTCGGAAGCCGAAGCGAAGAGGAGCAGGCCATGAAGATCCTGGTGCTCTTCCGACCCTGGACCAGCAATCCTGAAGATGCCACGGACCAAGTGCCCTACATCGGCGACCTTCGCCCGCCGGACAACATGAGCAGCTGGCGGCGTGCCCTGCAACTCTGGCTGTCCACATGGGGCTTCCCCACGGAAGAGGTCAAGCGCTACGTGCTGAACTACGCCTTCGTCTTCTGTCTCCCGCGACAGTATCAGCCGGACGACGACCTGGCGGCCAACAGCGACAACGAAGGCCTCGAGGACGTCCTGTACAACTTGGAGAAAGAGGACCTCGAGATCGCTGCAAAAACGCGCATCCGGGGAGAGAAGGAAGCGAACGACAACGACCAAGACAATGCGGAACCCTCGCCGGGGGATCGCCAGCGAGCGCTCACGAAGGACATGTTCGACCTCTCCAAAGACATCTGGCTCCAGCAACACAGAGCGGACGACGACCCGGTCCGCAAGTTCGCTCAGACGCGCCTCCGAGACGTGCAAAACCGCCCCGGCATCGAGGACGCCAAGCGGCTCCACGACGCGGCCAAGGCCTCGCGTAGCCGCAAGGGAAGCAGCAGCGACCGAGCCCGTGGAGAAGCCGGAGGAGAGCACGTCGGAGGACTCTTCGGCGCACACAGGCCTTCTAAGGTGAACTTGCGCAACGTCTTCGACCGAGAGTTGCTGGACCGGTGGCTGCACACCGTGCGCACTCGGAAATGCCGAGCGAACGACGAACAGTTCCAACTCGTCCAGCTCGTGGTCGACAGAATTCTCGTCGAATACAACCTCGTCCCGCCCGAAGACACCGCACGCAACAGCCGCGAGCCGCTGGTCTGGCTCCTACACGGCCCGCCCGGCACCGGCAAGTCCCACGTGCTGATGTTCCTGCGGGAGCTCTTCGACGACTTGCTGGGCTACGTGCAGGGCATCGACTACCAGGTGGCGGCTTTCCAAGCGACGAATGCCGCCGACGTCGGGGGCCAGACCCTGCACGCGGCCTGCGGCCTCAGCACGGACAAGTTCAGTTTGGACAAGCCCAACAGCCCCGACACGGCTCGACGCATGGCGCTATGGCGCTGGCTCATCGTGGACGAGATCGGCATGGTCAGCGCCCGCCTGCTGGCGCAGGTGGAGCAGCGGATCAAGGACGCCGTGCCCGCGGCCGGCGCCTGGAAGCACAAACACCACCGCCCGAACCAGGCCCGATGCTTTGGAGGCGTCAACGTCTTGTTCATGGGCGACTTCCACCAGCTCCCCCCACCCGAAGGCGGCAGCCTGTCGGAGCCACCGACCGAGCTCAGGAAGAGCGGCGCCGCCGCCAATGCGGCGCCCCAGGACCCGCAAGTGGACCGCGGGCGCGAGCTCTTCTGGAACGACGAGGACGCGGTGCAGGGCGTCACGGAGCTGCTTGAGCGGGAAAGGTCCAAGGACGCCTGGTGGAACGAGGCTCAAAACCAATTGCAAAACTAACATCCACCCGCAAATCACACGCACCCACCCATAACACCAGCAAGACCCGATGAACAATACGTTCTACAAGCAAGAACCGGATTGTTTGTCCTGCCGACAGGTCGTGGACGAGATGCGCGCCGGCTGCCTTTCGAACAAGAACTGGAGATACCTGCACGGCAAGGAAGTCGAGGGCTGCACCCTGAGCGCGGAGGAGCGTGCCTCGCGCCAGCGAGTGGTGACCTCCGCCGCCGACCCGCGGCTGCTCGAGCAGAAGTTCCTCACCGCCCCGGTGATCGTGGCCAGCAACGATGCGAAATACCAGATAAACAAGGACCGCGCCGCCGGCTACGCCCGTGCCGCCGAAACTCCCCTGGTCTGGTCCGTCGCAAAAGATGCCGCCGGGGCGCAGGTGCTCCAGACCCAGGCCTGCGACAAAGATGCCAAGATCCGCTGGCTGCAGTACCACGACATGGACACCGAGGGCCTCGCCGGCATGCTGCCGCTCGCCATCGGCATGCCGGTGGCGCTCACGCAGCACGTGGACCGCTCCAGCAAGTCGCTGCTCAAGGGCCGCGTCGGCTACGTACACTCCTGGGACTGGTCGGAGAACGACCAACAGCCCAAAGTCGTGTGCCCCGCTCAGCCATGCCCACACACACATATGCACGTGCTGCATAAAATCACCAATGCAAACTTGTTCTGGCTCACGCATTACAACCAAGGTACGTCAAGTTCGAGAAGGCCGACTGGAAGCTCGACGGCGCGACGGAGCCGGGTCTCTACCCGATCGAGCCCTGCACTCGCCGATGGCATCTCGACAAAGGAAGAAAGAAGCCGGTGCTCCCGGTGAAACGGACGCAGCTGCCCCTCATTCCCGCCTTCGCCATCACGGCCCACAGCAGCCAAGGGAAAACTCTGCCGCTCCTCCGCACCGCTCGCAAGAATCGTAAATAGAATCAAAAAATTGAGCGTGTGCATCCATGAAGCGAGTTCAACAGAGGTCGGCAGCGCTGCTGGACCTTCAGGTGGACCGCCGGACGCACACTGCCTTCGGCACCGTGGCAACCAGCAGGGTGCGCAGCCGCCACGACGTCCTGATCCTGCGCCCCTTCGCCGAATGGATCTTTCAGCGAGGCGCATCGGAAGGGCCTCAACTTCTTTTACAGAAATTGCGCGGACAAGTGACTTACAAAGACATCCGCCAATCGCACTTTCCCTTCGCCGGGTGCGCGGGCTCCTGCCAGCAGAACAAGACGCTGGACCAATTCTCGGACGCCCAGTGGCAGCGTGCTCGGGCAAATCGCCCCGCCACCTGCCTCGCCTGCGAGACCCTGGACAAGCAGAAGCGGCAGCAGACTCGCTACATCGACGTTACCAAAAGGAACAAGTTCCAATGCGCCAGCTGCAAGATCGAGAAAATCGAGGATGCTTTCCCGCGAGCCCAACTCAACCAGAAGGATGCCGAAACACGACGGCGGTGCTTGACGTGCCTTCGACAGAAGCAAGCACTTCTCTGTCCAAGATGCAACCTCAACAAGCCACGGAGCGATTTCCCGGCACCGATGCTCACCCTGCCGGACAACGCCATCGCCTGCCAAGCATGCCTCCACCAAGTGCCAGACAAAGGGAAAGTAGCACGAACTGGATGGTTTCAGTGCCGAAGCTGCGAGAATCACTTTCCAACCGAAGGTGCCGGTGACCAGGACAAACAAAAACAAAGATGCCTCAACTGCTCAACGGGTATCCCGAAGAAGAGAGGTTGGAGCAAGTGCAGGAACTGCAAGAAAGAGTTTGCCGAACCTGCAGAAGCCAAAGAGCGACGAGAGCGACGATGTCCGGAGTGCCGAGCTGCAACCACGCCAAAAGCACGTGCCAAGCGCAAGAATGCGCCCTCCAATCCGGAGATGTGAGCAATGCCTCAGAAGAGCCAAGCGGAAATGGACAGATCTGCAAAAGGATTTGGCTGCTTTCCGTGCAGATCTTCTTATGCATATTCAATATGATAATATTTCATGTTGCTTTTTTGGCTTTTCTATGATATACAAATAGCAATAGTGAATGTTTAATGATATTTTGCATATACACACACACATATATATATATATATATATATACATATATATCATAGAGGCTGGCTAAACAAGTCAGATTTTTTAAGTGATTGCCTTATATGTCAAATATTTTTGTTTTCGGAAAGCATCTTATATTGACCGCCAGGGTTTGAGTTAATATTCTCTATCATAAGTACATATTTTAAGCAGATCATAGTACAATTTCAAGTAAGCATCTGCAAAACAAAATTTTCGACTCGCAATCCACAATATGTTGCGCAACTATTATCCAACTTGTAGGATTAATTGAAATGGATTACTACTACGACAATACAAGCACTGCTTGCATAAATTCACTCAACCAATTAATCAGTTATTTTAATATATAAAAATTATCACGAATCAACTTACTTTGTTATAGATATGCAGAAATCTTGTATGCAGCAGGCCGGTGGGCCCTGTCGGCCCGCCGCTACGGCCTCCCCTGCTTTTTGCCGTTCGAAGGCGGCGAAGTATGCAGTTTGCCTTCTCAGCGCTTCTACTGTCCCAGCAAGGTGTATGCCGTGTCACCGCTAAACAGAGGGTCGGAGACAGCACCATCCACATAATATCGAAAAAGGTGTGATATAGGAATCCGCTTTAGAATTTCGGAACAAGATTTGGATCTTCATCCTAAAGAATAAAACTTTTGGGCAAAGAATTGGGGCCTACATTTCCTTCGTCAGGATTGCACTCGAGGATTTGGACTTTAGGATTTATGCTTTCGGATTTAGGCCTTAGACTTTCGGAATAAGATTTGGGCCTAAATCTGAAAGAAAAAGCTAGAAATAAGAATGGGGGCTTAATCTTATTGTTTGGGGCTTCACTTGAAGAAGTGGGCTTTAGAATTTAAGCTTTGAGATTGTGGATCAGGATTTCGGAATAATAATTACCGACTAAAATTTCAGAATCTGATTTCGAAACAAGAACTGGGAAGCAAGATTTCGAAATAAGATTCGGGAATGATATTTGGATTGGACTTCTGAAGAATCGATCGAGGGAGTTGCGTTGTCAAATTTCTGTTCATAAAGAGTGCGCTTTAGATCAAGCTGGTGATCGGTTTCAGGGGGGATTTCGGCATATGATTTTGGGAATGTTGGCAAAACAAAAAGCAAAATAGGACGAACAACAATTGCGAAAAGGGTTTAGGGTTTGCGGTTTGAGCTTTGGCATCTGATGTCAATCAACGAAATAACAAAAAACAGCGTCGTTCGAACCGATATGTTGTTTTTCTGTTGTTTTGTATTAACACTAAGCACGAATTTTAATCGCGAAAAGGGTTTAGGATTTTGGGGTTGCAGGCAGCGCATCCGATATTAGTCACATGACTAACAAAACGTGCGAATTAGAAGAAAGTGTTTGTTTTTATGTTTGCTACTGAAACTAACACGAAGAGCATATGCGAAAAAGGTTTAAAGATCAAAGCTTATGCTTTGCATGTGATGTTGATTGTATAATTCAAATCGACGCCGCAGTCGAAAAATTCCACACACAAAGCAGCAACAAATACATCGAAGAGGGTTTAAGGTTTAAAGTCTAGGGTTCGAGGCTACTCGTAGGTGAAGTTAATCAAGCGAATATATCCAAAACCGCGTCGACCCAAAACACAACTCATCATTTATATATTTTCAGGATTTAGGGTTTGGGATTTAAGCTTGAGCGTATGATGTCAACCTCAGAAAAACCAAAAAAGTGTGGAGCGAAGCGATACATTTTTATTCTTTTGTTTCTGAATTGACAATAGTCACGAAATTCAATGGCGAAAAGGATTTAGATTTCATAGAAATATACTGACTATCAAATCATCTTAAATAAATATTACTTCATTCACGTTTTAAATACGCCAATTCGAATGAAAATCATATTTTGTATCAACATATGAATAATATTTTCATATTGAGGAAAAATAAATGACGTAGAGCAAAGAATATTATATAAGAAAACTTAGGAAATTTCAATATCTTAATATTTATCTTATTCATATCTTCAATTTTTCTTATTATTCTTATCAAACGACATAAATTAGAATATATACAAAAATATGTATTTTGCAAAACTTAAATAATTCAGAATAGCTATTCATATCCAAATTCTCAATATTATTATTCGACAAATAAGTGGCGAAATATTAATACTCATAATGGAGAATCAAGAATGTACTATATCAAAAAAATCGAAAATCTTAGAAAAGAAAAACGAATCTATTCATACTCTAAATTATACTATGGAGATTAATATAAGAATTCTTCCTATCTTCAAAGCATTCGGGACCAAGTAAATAGTTCGTGCTGAAAAATCAAAAAATTGAATCTTTCAATAACAAAAGTTTTCGATACATTAGTTAAAATATGTTTTCTAGATTATAATGGAAAAAAATTGCAAATGGCCGATATAACTTTTAGAATAAGTAGACTAGACATTCTTTAAAATTTTATAGATGAAATCTATTCATATTCAAATACCCATAATAAATTCTATCTGTTTAAATTACCGCCATATTCGAAATAAAAATTCAATTTTTTCATAAACCGACAATAAATCCAATACTATTTCAATTCCATATCTTATGAGAATGCCGAAATAATACGGTATTCTTCATTTCATACTATGATGAAATCTTGCATACTGAATATTGGGAAAGAATAAACTCCTGCCTTTATTATTCTGATAATAAAATATAAATGCTGCTCTTAAAGATAGGCAAGATATATAAAAGGGACTGAAATTTTATATATATAGACAAATAAATAGAATTCTGAAATAAAAATGAATATGAAGTATCATATTTCTATAAATGAAATCCCTGCAACAAGAATACTTCTATTGTTTGAAAAACTTATAATAATTTATATACACATAATATAATATTATGATATATAAACATCGAACTCTAAAATGTAATTTATCAATAGTTTCAATATTTCAAGTTTCAGAATATTTAAAAAATGCGCAAACTATTCCATTTCATATCATCTAATGAAAATTTTCATATTCGACAAGAATAATTCAATTACTAATTGAAAAATATACCAACATATGAATATGAATAATATACATAAAAACTTATAATTGTCGATTATCTAAATATTAATCTACATACCTGCCGAATATTCTAATGAATTTTAAATAATATCGTATTCTCCATCTCGATTCTCGCAGTCAAGCTCGCCCTCCAGAACTTACTCACAACCCACCATAAATAGAACGTACAATTTAACTCCCATACAACCCACCCCCACAACGCAATATACGCGCGACACACAACACCCTCCCACACAAACACTCACGCACACACCCACACCCACACAACCACAACCAAGCCCGAGCCCCAGCCCCAGCCCCAACCATACACACACACACACACACACCAACACAAACACACACACACACACACACACACACACACACACACACACACACACACACACACACACACACAACACACACCCACACCCCCACACGCACACCCCCACACCCCCACTCGCACATCCCCACACGCGCACCCGCACACGCCCACACGCACACGCCCACACGCCCACACGCACACACGCGCACGCCCACACGCACACACTTGCCCACATGCACACACAGGCACACACGCACGCACACGCCCACACGCACGCACACGCGCACGCGCCCACACGCACTCACTCACACACACACACACACACAGACACACACACACACACACACACAGACAGACACACACACACACACACACACACTCACACTCACTCACACACACACACACACACTCACACTCACGCACACGCCCGCACGCACATGCCCGCACGCACACGCCCATACGCACACGCCCACACGCACGCACACGCCCACACGCCGACACGCCCACACACCTCCACACGCACGCAAACGCCCACACGCAGACACACGCCCACACGCACGCACACGTGCCCGCACGAATGCACACACGCCCACACACACGCACACGCGCCCACACGGGCCCACACGCGTGCACACGCGCCCACACGCACGAACACACGCCCACACACACGCACAGGCGCCCACACGCACACACACGCGCCCACCCGCACGCACACGTTCCCACCCCACACACACGCACGCGTGCCCACACGCACGCACACGCACCCACACGCACGCACAAGCGCCCGCACACACGCACACACGCACGCGCCCACACAGGCACGCACACGCCCACACAGTCCTGCACACACCCACACACGCCCACACACGCGACACACAGAGACACACAGAGACACACAGAGACACACAGGACACACAGAGACACAGAAACACACAGAGACACGCAGAGACACACAGAGACACACAGAGACACACAGAGACACACAGAGACACACAGAGACACACAGAGACACACAGAGACACACAGAGACACGCAGAGACGCACAGAGACACACAGAGACACACAGAGACACACAGACACGCACACACACACACACACACACACTCACACACACACACACACTCACACACACACACACATCGAGAATCTTCCGTTTCGTATGAACTCTCACTGATTCACGCATTTCTCCAGTCACCGAGTCTTTAGAACCTTCTTCCATACAGCTGACCGAGCACCCAATCGTCCGTTGTCCACGTCCGCCTGTCGTCCCTCAACTTGTTCGTTCGCGATCTGTCCTCTTCGGTTCATTTATTTCTCCCATTATCGCGTCCGTTCGTCCAGACGTCCACCCGCGTTCGCCCATTCGTTCGTTCAGCGCTTGAAACGTTCCTCTATTCGTCTATGCATCTTTCCGGCCGTTCATAGGATTGTCCGTTCATCCGTCCGTTCGTCCACACATTCAATCTTTGCGGTCCCGACGTTGTGGAGTTGTGGTGATTTGGGTCTCGGGTTTGGCTTGCAATTGAACGAAATCACGCAAATACAAATTTGTTTCGGCAATTGTCGTTTTTGTTTTCCTTTCGCGTCGCTACGTTTGCGTGCTCGTGCGTCCGTCCGTCCCTCGAGTCCAGATGGTCCGTCCGTCCGTCCGGCGCCCAGTCGTTCGTCCGCCCCGAACGAACGCAAGCGAGGTTCGCGTGGCACCGAACGCATTAGAGGAATGGGCCGGAGCCCCTTGTTTTTCCCATGAGGGTTGGCTGGGGCGCCAGCTGCGCTGGCGGACCCTAAACCCTAAACCCTAAACCCTAAACCCTAAACCCTAAACCCTAAACCCTAAACCCTAAACCCTAAACCCTAAACCCTAAATTTTAGAGGCTGCGCCTTGTATGAACGGCCTTTAGCCGCGCAGCCGAGGTGCGCCAGCGCAGCAATTGGTTATGAAACTTAGGACTTGGGCTTATGCAAATGAGCTTACTTAAATTCCTTGGGCTTTGTATGTCAATGTACTTAAACCCCACTTGGGGCTATACTTGTGAATTCATTTAAACCCCGCTTGCGGTTATATAGGTCCATTCAATTTCACCTTGCCTGAGGCTATATATGTCAATCTGTAGAAACTTCGCTCGGAGCCATGTATGTCTTGGCCTATATATATGCCAGTCTATTTCAATCCGGTTTGGGGCTGTGCATGTCTTAAACCCCGTCTGGGCCTGTGTGTAAGAATTCACTATAACGGTGATTGCGCCTATGTATGTGACTTTACTTAAACCCGTCTGGCCCTATGCATGTCAATTTACTTAAACTCCGTTTGGGGCGAAATATATCGATTTAGTTAAACCCCGCTTGGGGCTATGTATGTAAATTTACTCAAACGCCTGGCTTCACATGTCAATTTACTTAAACACGGTCTCTTGCTTCGCCGCTTCATATGTCAGTCTACTTAAAGCCCGTTATGGCTACCTATAATATTGTACTTAAACCCCGTCTTTGACTTCATATGTAAATATACTTGAACCCCGTCTCTGGCTCCTTATATCAATTTACTAATTCCCGTCTTTTACTACATATGTCAATTTACGCAACCACCCTCTTTACCTCCGGAGAGGTGTGAATACATTGAAGTGAAAAGCACCCGGAAAGATTTAAGTAAAGTGAAGGTTGAAGAGCCCGCGGGAAGGTTTCAAGTGAAAGGAAATACAAGCCCCGCAGAGGTTTAAGTTAATTGAACTGAAGAGCTTTCCGATATTTCAACTGTCTTAAACCTCTGCGTGCAATGACTGCCCGGTTTTGTGCGATTGGCTCCAGACCCATTCGCCCCGTGTCTTCAATGGCAACATATTATAGGTATAGGAGAAGGTTTACATTTTGTTCTAGGTTTCAAGTACGTACGTATATCGGTAAATTTATAGATGCACAATATATGAAAAGATTTCGATATAGCTACAATGAACAAGCTGGAAAACGCAGAGATATACTGATACAGACACGAATATAAATCATACATGTGTATAGCTGCATATATGTATTGAAACGAAAAATACATTCAGATATATTCATACACATATATATATATATATTCATATGTGACATATATACATATATGTATATGCAGAAAAATAGAACATATCTTTAAATATAGAGATCCACACAGCATAGATCTAGGTATAAAAGACAGAAATGTGTGTATATGTAGTATGTATGTATATAAAGCAGAGATATTTGCTATATATATATATATATATAATTACAAACAAAGACCTAAATATAAATCAAGATATAGATACAGATGAAGATATATACATATATACAGATTCAGATATAGATATTGACATAGATATAAACATAACATACGAGCATGAATTGTTAGAAATATCTGCAAATAAATTCGAATAGCATATATAGTACATGGCTATCTGTGCATATATACTGAACCAGATTCACATGTATAGTATAGAAATCATTATTATCAACATGTGTTTGTCGTTATGTACATATATACATATATGTAGCAATATAGATATGGATTTGGGGATAGATATAGGTATAAATATAGCTTTAAATATACGTATAGATATACGTATAGATGTAGGTTCAAATATAGGTATAGATATATGTATAGATATAGGTACAGATATAGGTACAGGTATAAGTATAGATGTAGGTATAGATATAGGTATAGGTATAGATATACGTATAGATATAGGTATAGGTATATATATATAGATAGGAATAGATACAGATATTGACATTAGTATTGACACACACAGAGATATAGATGCAGATACTAGTATAGATATCGATGCAAATAGAATAAAGATATAGTTAAGATATAGTGCGGATAAAGATATAAGTATAGACAAAGGTATAGATATAGGTAAGACAGGCACAGATATAGATATAGACGTAGACATAGACCTGTATGCAGATATAGATCTAAGTGAAGATGAAGACATACAGGCATGAACTAATTCAAATGGATAAAACCATGAAGATATAGATATGGGAGCAGATATTGAAACAGACATAGATGTAGATATAGTCATGCAATTATGTAAAGTTAGCTACGAAGTTCACCGCATTTGAGGAACTGCATGCACGCATAAGCAGAGAGAACGAGGTTCCGATGCTCAGACGTGCGAATATAGGTACAAACAGATGAGAAATGCCTAGATATGGCCGCAATTGACTTCAACGTGGCCCCCCAAAGCTGATTACTTTAATTCACTAAAACCCGGTTCCTGTTATGATCTCGAGAAGAACTGGTGCGGATTTAAGCTTGCTTTAGCTTTCGATCCGTGTTGTCCCAAAACTACATCTTCAATATGACTCGTCATTTGCAAAGTATTACAGAGGTGAAGAAAATATATCATATTTACATATACATATATATATATATATACAGAGACATGTAAAAGGAACGATAGGCAGATACCTAGGGTTTTATACAGACATACGGGCTTATCTACATACATACATACATATATATATATATATGCGCATATATATATACATGAAAAGTTCACATATGAATCTATAGCCAGAACATACACAGATACAAAAAATAAAGACATGTAGATACATACATAGATATACACATATACAGATATTCATATATATATATATATATTTATATTTATGTAGGCAGCTGTTTGTATACAGAGACAAATAGAAACATGTTTATGGGTCTAGATACATCCACAAAATTTGAGCATTGGTACAACTACATATACATACAGTTACCTGTGCTCTAAAAATAAACTACGAAATACATGCAGCCATAAGCATATACTAATCTAGATAATTTATCTATGATTTTGGCTTATATTCATACATATGTATATACAGCTATGCATACATACATATAGACAGAAGTAGAGATACAAATATTAATGATATCAATATATGCTACATAAAATTATAAACATCATCGCATAGGGTGCATGTTTGAAAGTGTACTTAAACTTTCGAACCTGTGTAGTCTTGCGCCATTCCGCCTCGGCCGGTGGCTTACGCCCCCGGCCTCGGCGGAAACTAAACTCTCTGTCGTAGCATCCTTATCATTTTATTGAACAGATCATTGGAATGATATCAATTGTTCTATGTTTGGAATATACTCGAACTTTTAAACCTATGTAGTCTTGCAAGTAGCCCCGTGTGGACGTTAGCTACTCTAAAATTCATACTTCTACTACCGAAACACAAACAAAAAGAAAACCTATTAACCAATTATTTGATAAGAAAACTTGTCTTGTAAACAAAGAAAAGTCCCTACTATTTTTTTACCATTCCTCAACTTGGGTTTTAGGTTTTGTAATCGTTTATCTCACTCACTCACTTTCATTCAACCATTCTTCTTCACTCCTTTTCACTCGCTGATTCTCACTCTCTCATGTTCACTCGCTCTTTCTCATCACGCGCTCGCGAACACTCACGCCCCCGCCAAAACAAAATCGATTTTTAAATCTTCATTTCTGTGTTTTCACGCGTCGCCGAAACAAATTTGGTTCGGCAATTGTCGTTTTTGGAATTCTAAACCCCGTCCGTCCGTCTGTCCTTCCGTCCGTCCCGTCCGTCCGTACGTCCGTCCGTCCCCGTCCATCCGTCCGTCCGTGCGTCCGTCCCCGTCCGTCCGTCCCCTTCCGTCCCCTCCCCGTCCCTTCCGTTCGCTCCCTTCCCTCCGTTCCGTCCTTGTCCGTCCGCCCGTCCGTCCGCGTCCTCCGTCTGTCCCTGTCCGTCCGTCCGTCCGTCCGTGGTCCGTCCGTCCGTCCGTCCGTCGGCCCATGTCCGTCCGTCCCTGTCCGTCCGCCCGTGTCCGTCCGTCCGCGTCCGTTTGTCCGTGTGTGTCCGTACGTCCGTCCCTTCCGGCCGTTCCTGTGATTGTCCGTTCATCTATCCGTCTGTTCACGCGTTCAATCAAGCGTTTGGCGGCTTTCAATTTGGCGTTTGCGGTCTCGACTTTGGGCTTTTGGTGATTTGGGTATTGCGTTTGCCTTGTAATTGAACGAAATCACAAAAACAAATCTGTTTCTGGAATTGTCGTTTTTGTTTTCTTATCGCGGTCCGTCCGTCCGTCTCCCTCCGTGCGTCCATATCCATCCGTCCGGCCACGCCCACCCGTTCATTCCTCTGCCCGAACGAACGCGGGCGAGGTTCGCGTCAACGAACGCATTAGAGGAATGGGCCGGAGCCCCTTGTTTTTTCCATGAGGGTTGCCCGGGGCGCCAGAGTTGCTCCTGCTCCACAGAGCCGACCCGGACGCAGACGGCGCCGAAGGGGAAGGAGGGAGCGCCCTGTGCGCTGCAACATTTCAAGGAAACAATGCGGTAGTCGCGCGCTTGCTGACGGCTCGAGCAAACCCGAACTTTCGCAGCTTCCTTGCGGAGCCACCTCTGATCCAAGCATGCATGCAAAACAAGCCCGACACCGCACAGCTGCTGCTGCACGCCAAAGCCGAATTAGGGAAACACCTCCTGCGTGCGATGTTCCTGTACGACATCGACCAGGCCACCAAACATCGCTGGGCGCAGAATCTGCTCCTGGGCAAGGCACGACACCGAAGACGAAAAAGTACGAAAAGCAGCTGGACCCCAGGTCGTTTCGCAAAGCAAGTGCGACAGAAACCACGGGCCGTGGACACTGCGCGTCCTCACAAGAAACAGCGATCGAGTCGCGACGGCAAACTTCCACCGACCGGCGCAGAGGCAGGCACAGCCCGAGCAAGGCCCGCTCGTTCGAGAGAAGTTTCACGCTGAGCCATTCCGACACGGACAGATCGCGGCAAAAGACAAAACATGCTTGGCGCGCACCCGGCAGCCACAGCAGCAACGCAAAATTCGCAGCTGCGTCCGCAGCGAGGCATGGCTGATAGCATTCCGAGCAAGCAACAGATGCAAACCTTGCAAATGACGCCATGCTGCTTTTCAAGCCGAAACATGTCCATGACGTCACACAATACTGCTCTAGTGCAAGCAGCAGCAGCGAAACGGCTAGCCGAGCAGATTCAGCACCCTCAGAGTTTTGTTCCTTCGGCACTCGAAGCCATGGATGGCATCTTCCCCGCCGCAAAGCAAGCCCCGCTACGCAGGCCGGGCAAATTCGCTCGACGAACGCAGCGGAAGGCCTCCGGTCCACAGCAGCTTCGTATCTGCAAGTTGAGCGGGGAAGTCGTAGCTAAAACAAACACACATCGACATAGAACGCCGATGGACCTGCTTACGTACTTAGAGCCCGTTTGCGGCGTTTCCAAGTACAGGATCAGGCTACTTCAAGACGGGCAGAGGCTTCGAAAGAATGGCGTTCGGCGCTTCTCTTCCGCGGAGGATTTGCAGGTAGTCCTCCTGCCCTACGTGCGGACCAACAGCAATAGCCAAGTCTCCCGAAACCTCCGAGAAGCTCTCTACGAGCAAGACACGGCAAAATTGAAGAAATTGCTTTGGCGACCGGTTGATCCAAACACAACCTTTCCCCGATACCTCCCGCGTCCTATCACAGCATTGGAGTTTGCGTTGCTGAACCAGGGACCACGCACGAAAACGGTTCTGTTGACGCTGCTAGAAGCCAAAGCAGCTCCTGACCGGCCCGAAAACCAAGGGATGCTCTGCACGGCACTGAAGCACGGAGAAGACGAATGCGTGCGACTGCTGCTAAAGCATCGGGCCGACCCGAACGGTTCCAAGAACCGAATAATGCCCATAGACATAGCATGCCAGCGTCGTCCCGAGCAAGGGTCATTTCAGCGTGAAGCGCCCAAGACAGTAGCCATGTTGCTGTCAGCAAAAGCAGACGTACAGCCCATGCTTCGGGATGCCAACAGCTGGGCCATGCAACCAACCCCAAGGGATTATCTAGATTACATACATCCTCGCACGCTCGCCAGCACCGTATCCTTGGTGCGTGCTGCAGTGATGCACGCAAACCCGACGTTCATGCAGCAACTCGTCCAGACTGCCGAAAACGCGAATGTTTGCATCCTGCCCGCATGCCTCTGCAGCGCAGCCTACGGAGGCAACGAGCACGCCGTACTCTGGCTTCTGAACGCGCAAGCCGCAGTGGACTCGCACATCTGCCACCTCGTGCTGAAGGGAGCTCATCAACTCCTCTTCAGCGTCCATGCTCGCCGCACAGCCCTCGCCCTGGCTGCGGGCAGAGGTCACTGCGGAATAGTCGCAATGCTGCTCCGAGCCAGAGCGGATCCGAATACAAGACTGGACGGACAGACGGCCTTGTTGCAAGCTGCAGCACACGGAGCTCCCGAAACAGTGGTGTGCTCAATCTTGAAAGCTGCCGGAGAAGTAAACCGAGAGGACAGCTTTGGCCGCACCGCTCTCAGACTCGCTTTGCTTTACAGAAAGCCGCCAGATTTGCAGGTCGTTCAGGCGCTGTTGCAAGCCAAAGCCGACAAACAGCACAGAGACCAATTCGGCAGAAGCCCTCTCAGCATTGCAGCTCAGAAACTCGACGGCGCACTCCTGAATCTGATGCAAGACGAGGCGATGCAGAAGTGACCACGGGAGGGAAAAAGACCCCACGGAGACCAACAGAATCCGGAGGCGCAATACCGTATGCCCGCATTCCAATCCCCACGCTGAAGATGCTAATCAGTCGTGCTACAGAAACACGGCATGTACAGTGCACCGACACGGTGCGAAGTGCACCCATCTTGCGTGCAGCCTCACGTAAAGAAACGAGAGCCTAATCCTGGCCGGCGGACATGGTGCCGCTTTCACGCTAGAGCACATACAACAAGAGCGCGTGCGACAGGGACCTTGCAGACCCCATAGGCGTAAGCAGCGAGTTCGTGCGCTACACCACAATAGTTACATGCTGGCTGTCCAAGAAGATTGTGGATACCATTCAAGTTGACACATGAGGAACTTCAACTGACAGAGCCGTTTCGGATCACAGGCAGCCCCGTATAGCTGGTCAGACATGCTGTGCGCCCCAGGCGCACAGGAAATTTGCACGCCGCAACACAGAACAGCAAACCACGCGAAACAGCCAACCCCAGATCAGCTACATACTTATCTCTGCGGCTCGCCATGCTTTTGACCTAGGAACCCAGGACAGACCGGGGAGATGACCGAAGCCTGTCACATTCCAGGTCCCGGGCTTGAGCCCGACCCACATAACCGACGATTCCCTTGGCCTGCGCGCCATGTCATGGCCGATGAACGTGGGAAAGACTCGACAGGGAATTGAGCGGCGACATGCGGCTCGATCAAGTTCGGCAAGTACAGCACCAACATGGAGCTGTGCTGGCGCGTTCTCCCTCAGCACATGTCTTGCTGCCGAACGCGCAAGCTGGCAATGCAAGTCCGATGCTTTGCCAACTTAAGATTCGCCGGGCGTGCAGGCTGCTCCAGTCGCTCCAAAGACTTCATCGCACCCAGTCACGGAAGGATGTTCCACTGGCATACGCCGACGAATCCCAATATGAGGATCACTACTTGATCGACGACCTCCCGGACAATGAAGCCTTTTGAGCACGATCCTTGTACGTGGAAGCCTTTTCTGACAGCCAGCGCATCATCGTTGATGTGACTCGAATGAAGGCAAGACATTAAGGACATGCAAATCCACGCGAGGCACGGAGACGCCATCGCCAGAAATCCTTTCGTCCCTTGATCGATGCGCATTCCACGCGATTCGACATGCACCCGACGATCCAGCAGCTGCCAGAAACGAGGCCGTCAGCAAACGCGCATGGGAAGGTCAGCTGCTCGTAGTTCGAACTCTACTCCGACTCGCACAGCAAAGTGACAGAACCGCAGCGCGCAGCTTCATCCTCCAGCGCTGCGAAGATGTACTACAGCAACGCCCATGGCTACACCAGGCAGCAGCCAAGAGCAACATGACTGATTACGATTGGCTTCAAGCCTTCTTCCTGGCAGTGCGCACCGTCGAGAGCCGATCAAAGCCTAGCTCGGCCAGACACTAATTCGAAGGTGTAGCATGACTTTGTATATATATATATGTATATATATACACACACGAAAAAATTCGATCTCGCATGCTGCAGTGCTTTTTCTTGCAAGGTTTCACCGTTGCCTTGCATGCATGCTTCAGGATCCCATCGAAACCAGCGCAAGCCCCGTTCGTGGACGCCGCGGCATGCAAGCGCATAAGGGACACAGCGAGCCGGCTGCAGCAACGCCTGCCTACACAGTCTCACCCATCTAGATTTGCCAAGAGCGGAATACACGGAATTAATCCATATTTGTGGAAACGACATGAAACGACCAGTACCGTGCAGACGTCGGCTGCCAAGCTTACATAACGAACAAAGCCGGGAGCACCCGACGTTTATCGCAGCTTCCGAGGCTCAAGCAGGCAACTGCGTAAAACAGTCTTCTGAGAAGCAGGCATCCCCCCGCTTCCAATAGCCCCATAGCTGACCCATCACCGTCTGAACGGGCGCTCCCTGCCCTTCAACATGGAGTGCTGCCGCATCGAATCGAACGTTCGCGATGCAGAGCGCTGGGATCAGCCCCCTCCCTGCCGGTGGTCCTTGGTGCAAGCAGATGCACTACAAGCTTTGAAAATGCAATGCCAAGAGCCCATTTACCTTTCTTGCCCCTTCGGCCCGCACCTCTGGTGGCACTTCAGAACTTGGGTGGTGGATGGCGAGCGCGTGTGGGTCTACTATTCTGGACATTGCTTCCATCTGGCCATTCGCAAGATACGGCCGGACGTGCACGTGTGCTTCGAAATGATCCAGGACGGCCCCTGCAAAAAGCTGTCAGTACGATACGCCTTGTCCGGCGACTTCATCTTGGAGCTCAAAGAACCCAAGCAAAATCGAATCTCTTTGGGCAGTGTGGAAACGGTGCTTCGCTGGCAGCTGGGCCTCACGGAGCAGCAAAACATCGTGTCCCACGAGCAACCTCCTGTGGTCTTCGACACTTCAGATGCCGAGTCGCAGCTGAGCGAGACTTCGCACACAGACATTTTCGAAACGGAGCCCGACCTCTCCGACGCCTGAAAACTCAATGAGCATGTGCAGACCAGGAATCGGAACGACTTGCATGTCTCGTAAGACATCAAGACTCGAGCAAGACCAAGCACCAGAAAAGAACTCATGTGCAGCAGCTCTGCCGGGATGACGCCTCGCAGCTTGCGAGAACCAGCTCGAAATCAGGCCCAGCATGTTCACGCAAATTACCCTTATACTACACCAATGCCGCCACTCAGTTCGCGACAGTAGCATGTTTGACCATTCCTGAATGCGCATGCTTGATTCCCGCGGCTCTGACTCAGGTGGATGCGAAAATTGCAATCTTCTTAGATCTTCCCCGTACAGTAGTGTTGAACGTGTGGCCTGAGGAGCCAAAATGGCGAAGCGAGGACGCTGCTGTCTCCTTGCTCTTAAGGCCGATGTTGGTGCGCAAGGAACAGAGACTGCCCCGAGCGTTGATGGAGCATCGTCGTCCAATGAGCCTGTGCGACCGGCGTCTCGGCGGTCGTCAACCGATGCTCTGGGTGGAACTTCGGAAGACACGACGTCACTGATGCAGCGACTCAATCTGCACGAAGCTGAGCGCTTGGAACAGGCACATGTGGGAGGTCACTGCATCCATGCTTTGAGTGGTCTTCTTCTAACCTCAGCCTTGCGATGTCGACTCCAAAGAAAGAAAACGAGCACTTTGCTTCAAGCAAAGAGGCCAAGAAATGAACCGCCGCGTCGCACAGAGCAATAAGTCTCGCTGGCTCGCTCCCAAAGCTCGATGTCACAGTCGAAGAACAGCACACAAACGACAACGGCCACAAGCTAGGTCAGATGCATGCAAGCATGCCAGGAGTGCTCCGCACAATTGCGATCCACTGCAGCGCCGCATGCTCAAGCCGACTCAGTGCCCAAAGAATCCTCCAGCGATCTCGACCGGACCCATGAGCCGAGCGTACAGGCTTCAGGATCACATCGAGACCAGTGCAAGCCCCGATCGTCGACGAAGTCGATCCAGAAGTCCTCTTCTCCACGGCGGGTCGCCCACATGGCCAGAAATGGACGAACTGCAAGACCAAGTTCGTCATCTCGCTGCCTGCGTACAAGCGCTGAGGGACACAGTGAGCCGGCTACAGCAACAGCAACGCCTGCCTGCACAGTCTCCCCGCACCTAGACCTGCCAGAAGGAAGATGTAAGCTCCTCCGAAACCGACCAGCATCGTGCCAACGAGCCAAAGACGAACGACGTGCGGAATTGCTGAGCGCGGTGCATACACAAGCAGCCAGGCTTAACGAGCACAGCCGGAGACGCCCCCGCGTTCATCGCATTTTGCGAGGCTCAAGCAGAAAGCTGCGTAGGAGCATCCGCCCCGCTTCCAATAGCCGAGCCGTCGCCTTCGGCACCAACATGGAGTGCTGCCGCATCGAAGCGAAGGACGTTCACGATGCAGAGAGCTGGGATCAGCCACCTCCCTGTCGGTGGTCCTGGCTGCACACGGATGCGCTGCAATCGTCGAAAATCCAACGCGAAGAGCCCATTTACCTATATTCTGAAGTCGGCCCACACCTCTGCCGCCACCTCAAGACTTGGACGGTGAATGGCGAGCACGTGTGGATCTACGATTCTGAACATCAAGTTTTCCACGTGGCCATTCGCAAGATACGGCCGGACGTGCACGTGTGCTTCGACATGACCCACGGCGACCCTCCCAAGAAACTCTCCGTACGATACGCCATGTCCGGCGACTTCATCTTGGAGCTCAGAGAGCCCAGGCAAAATCGGATCTCTCTGGGCAGCGTGGAGACAATGCTTCGCCGGCAGCTGGGCCTCACGGAGCAGCAAAACATCGTGTCCCACGAGCAGCCTCCGGTGGTCTTCGACACTTCGGACGCCGAGTCGCAGCCGAGCGCGACCTCCGCGGCCGCAGACGTTCTGGAGACGGAGCCACACCTCTCGGACGCTTGAGAACGTGGGTAGAAAGCGCGGGCAGCAGAGCAGGAGTCGCAACGCAATTGAACAAGGTGCAGAACGAGGAAAGAACCGATGTCCAACGGCTCTGCCGTGACGTGACGAAACCTCATGACTGTCAAAGTGAAGAGTTCATGGCACCTCGACATAATCATGTACCAGGTCCGACTCGACGGCTGTATAGACCGGTCCCTTGCAGTGTGCCAGGCTCAAGCTCAAATAGCTTCGCAAAAAATCTTTCTGACAGCCAAACGTCATAATAGCACCAACATGGAGTGCTGCCGCATCGAAGGGAACATCCGAGACGCAGTGCGCTGGGATCAGCCCCCTCCCTGCAGGTGGTCCTTGCTGTGCACGGATGCACTGCAATCAACGAGAATGCAGCGCGAAGAACCGATTTACCTGCACTGTCCTTTTGCCTCGCACCTCTGCCGCCACCTCAGAACTTGGACGGTGGATGGCGAACAGGTATGGATTTACTATTCTGAAAGCCAATTCTTCCATGTGGCCATTCGCAAGATACGGCCGGACGTGCATGTGTGCTTCGACATGACCCTCGACAGCCCGCACAAGAAGCTCTCAGTACGATACGCCTTATCCGGTAAAATGATTTTGGAGCTCCGAGAATTGACGCAAAATCGCATTTCTTTGGGCAGCGTGCAATCGATGCTCCGCTGGCACTTGGGCCTCACGCAGCAGCAAAACATCGTGTCCCACGAGCAACCTCCGGTGGTTTTTGACACTTCGGAGGCCGAGTCGCAGCAAAGCGAGACCTTAGCTGCAGACGATTCCGACACGGAGCCGGTCCTCTCCGACATCTGAATGTGCTTCGAATCAAACAGCATGCGCAGACCAAAAACCGGTTCGGCCTACGTGTCGGCGCGATTTCAAAAACAGCGCACGGCACGCCACAACAAAAGAGCTCGAGCGCCGCACATCGCTCCGGGAAGGGACTAAGCCGTCCGACCTGCAAAATAAGTACGAGCTGAGGATCATGTTCTTGCTTGCTCAAGACAGCCGCACAGCACTTGGGACGCTTCCTCGACACTTAAGAAGCCAGCAGCAGTTAATCCAAAGGAAAAATTCCAGAGATTTAGGTGGGACTCATACACGTAAAGAGAAACAAGGCGGTCGCAGACACCCGTCAGACTCGGACATGACATCGTCGAAAGTGGTCATGCAGCGAGAGTTGGTGCCGCGCCGTCTGCGCCGAAAAACTGCGGAGTCTCGTGCCCTTCGAGTCCGGGACATTAGTGGAGACGTCGTGACGCAGACGGACACGTTGAGCCATCCCACAAAGGACTCGCTGCTCGATCATTTGGCCACCATCACCGAGCAGTCCCCGTTTCGAATGAGGGTGCTGCACGAGGAGCGGATGCTGGACGATCTCAACTATCGATTTCGGTCGTCCGCGGATTTACAACTCGTGCTGCTGAACTACGAAGCTCCGGACGACGAGCAATCGAGTGCCTTGAAGGAAGCATTGACCAACGGAGACGTGGAAGAGCTACAACGCCTGCTGCGTCGACCCGTCGATCCGAACGCTCTGCTGCACCCGTCCACCGCCGCAAGGACGAGCCCGTTGAATTTCTTGATGAGCCTCAGACCGGAACGAACAAGCTCCGGTGCAACTGCCGCTCAACTCGGCATGTTGCTAAACGCCAAGGCCAATCCGAACGAGAATGCAAATGCGAACCTCCTTTACCTGGCAGTGAAGAACAACAATGTGGAATGCGTAGACTTGCTTTTGCGGCATCGCAGCGACCCGAACAAGCACGGCAAAACAACATCTCCACTGTTGCAAGCGTGCGACGAAAGAAGCATTGAAATCGTCGAGCATTTGTTGGAGGCTCACGCAGACTTCAGGCCGGTTGCTCGCTGCGACATCTCTAACGGTGTCTGCATGGACAGCAACACCATTGCACTTTACATGCGTCAGCTCCTGAGACGACAGGTGTCCCTTCTGCGTGCAGCGACAACGCAAGAAACTTTGAGTCCGATTCTGACGGAACTCGTGCCGAACACGATGTACAACACCCAGCACATGCTAGCTGTGGGATTGTGCAATGCGGCCAGACATGGCAACGTAGCTGCGACGCAGCTGCTGCTCAGAATGAAAGCCGATGCCAACTCGCGCGTAGATCGCAGAGTCTTCGTCGGAGAACATCACCTCGTCGCGAGCACAGACTGTCTACGATCGGCCCTCATTTTCGCAGCGGAGAACGGCCACGTCCAGGTGGCAGAACAACTTCTTCGAGGAGGCGCGGACGTGAACATGAAGGTGGATGGGACAACCCCAATCTTGCAAGCTGCGCTTCGACACGCTGGCAGCTCAGTCTTCACACGTCTGTCAGCGGCAGCAGCGGACCTCACGTGCAGGGATGGCCTGGGACGAACGGCCCTGGAAGTGGCTAGAAGTGATGCTTGCAGCAAACTCCCCAAGCAAGCTCACTATCGTTCGAACCTTGAGCGACCTGGCAGCGCCGACGGGCAAGTGCCGAAACAAAGCGCAGGAGACTTTTGTACAGACATTACGAAAACGAACAGCACGCTTAAGGACGCATGTCAATGGAAGAAAAGGAAGCACTCGACAGCAAGGCCGGGAAAAAATGTCGATCTGGACGTGCATCAGAGACGCAAGGAGCAGGATCCCGGACATCCCGAATTGCAGACTTTGTTGCTCAAGCGAACAGCCGTAGCAGTTTGCCCGAACGGCCGTCTGACGTGTCGGCTGCTGCAATGCCTGGAAAGCGGCGACGGCGTCATAATTCGGGACATGCTGACAGCAAGCGATCTTCTGCGCATGTTGAACCTCTCTGTTGGTTTCCACCTCTCGGATGCAGATTGGGCCAGAGAAGGCAAGATCCGCGTTGAGATTCTGCACAACATCTTCGCCCCGCTATCTTCGACGACACTGAGATGCCCCGGATTCACCAGGCCGGTCAGGATTCGAGTGCTCTCGCATCCGCCCCGCCAGCGGCCGCAGCACGCCTCCAACCACGCGACGGCTTATTGTCCGAACTTTCGCCTTTGGCTGATCGCGAACCAGTACCGAGGCCTCCCGATCTCACCAACGGCAAGCATCCTGTCCATGAGCCAACACGACCACGAGCACGGACCTACGGCAACCACCATAAGCAGGTTCTTGTGCAACATGCACGCCAGGTTCTCTTCCAGCCTCCACTACATCTTCCGGGAGAGTCGGTTCGCGCCGGCGGCCGAACTGCGCATCACGTTCCAGTTAGAAACATCACGGGATGCTCGTACATACGGGAACCTTTCTTTGGCCTGCCAGACAAGCAGCCACCACTGGACAGTCCGCATCCCCCGATGAATCCGCCGATGGCAAAGGAAAGAGCCTGCCGAGTAAGACCAAAAGGTCCAGGAGAGTTCAGCTAACCGCCAATGCAGCAAAAGTAAGATAAGATGCAGAGTTTGTCCAGACATGTCACATTCATGTCTGTGCGATGCGATGAGCCCTCGCACGTCCTCCGTGATGGCAGCTTTTTGCGGCTCATGCGCAAACAGGCGGGCCTGTTCAGCTGTGAACGTCGCCGAATCATGGAAAGGTATCTCATCCGCAAAGTTGGTTCTTGGCCCAGTCAGGAAGAGAAAGCACTGCAAAAGTCAAAACGACGCACGGAAAGACGAGCCCATGTCAAGGAGACGGTGTTGTTTGGCGGCTTGCTGCTCGATCATCTGTCGCATTGGCATCCGTTCCGCGAGGGAATTGAGCTTGAACTGAACGCACCGAGTCTGGAAGATGCCTGGTCGCTTCTTCAGCTGAGCGGTACTTGTAAAGCGGGCGCTCGCTGCTTCCACTCGGCTGGGCTGCAAGCCCTGGTGCACCATCTCAGCAAAGTCAAACGGTGCTTAATGGAGCACACGGCCCGCTTGGAGGAGATCCTGCTGAACTGGCTGCAGATCGCCGACCGGACCCTGACGGAATGGCCCCAGTTCTGATCCGACGCCAGCACGTGCCGCAAGAGCACTTCGCACGTGGCGCGCCGAGCAACAAATACAGAAACAAACGCTCGCCGCCTGGCGCCCATGCGGAACAAAAAACTCCGAGCCTTCTCACCGATTCTCACCGAACCGAAGGGCTGCAAAGCTGACCATCACTCGCAAGCACTTTCTCGTTCTGAGAATTGTGTCAACTTCTTCGCACTCCATCGGGCGTCTCATTGAAGCAGTTCTGTTGCATTCTGGCTCGCGAAGCGACAGAAGAAGCCCCGGTCCGGTCATCGCGCCGCCGCCCAGCCAGCCATGGCCGACAGGACAAGCAGGACGAACACGACAACAGGGAGCCTGTGCATCTACACCCTAGCGGGGGAGCAGCTGCCCACTGTGGCCTCCAAGGACAAACGCACGACCGCCCTCGAAGTAAAGAAGCTGCTGCAGCAAACCCACGGAGTGCCACGGTTCCGACAGAGACTGTGCAACGGAGCCGAAGTCTTGCGAGACGACGACGAGATCACGCTACCCGCGGACCTCCAGCTCGCACTCCTCGGCCACGAGCCCCTCGCGGACGACAGCACAGACCAGCTCATTCGAGCCTGCGAGAACGGCGAGCCAGCGGAGGTGGAGTACCTCCTGAATCGGCCCCTAGACGTCAATGCACCGCTCGAGCTGGCACTCGGCAGAAGCAAACGTGGAGATCGAGTCTTCACCGCCCTCCAAGCAGCGGCAGCGGCGGAAGAACACCACGAAGCCATCGTCGAGCTCTTGCTGGAAGCGGCCGCGGACGTAGATGCGCCAGGCAACAACACGGCACTTTGGTGGGCGGCAGGAGCGGGCCACTGGCGCGCCGTCCGACAACTCCTTCAGGCACGTGCCCTTACAGATCAAAGAAACCGTCGCGGAGAAACAGCCCTGCTCGCGACAGCTTGGGAAGATCGCTTCACCGCAGCGGAAATACTCCTCGCAGCCCACGCCGACCTCGAGATGCCCGATAATGAAGCCAGGACGCCCCTGGTCGCAGCCTGCGTTGCGGAGAGCTTGTTTGTGGCGACGACGCTGCTTCGAGCGCGCGCCGACTTGAAGCCAGTCTTCCGACACGAGGAGACGGGCCCCGACGCCAAATTGACCGCCTTGAGTGCCGCCGCAAGAGCAAACCAACAAGACAACCTGGCAGCCCTGCTCTGCGCAAACGCCGACATCAATGGCCTCCACGAGTGCTCCGACGGCACGGCGTTGTGGCACGCAGCGAGCGAAGGAAACCTCGAAGCCATGGAGTTTCTGCTGCTGCGCAGAGCGGATCCAGACATCGAGAGCCCCGAAAGCCAAGGAGGCAGCGCCCTCTGCGTAGCAGCAGCCCAAGGAGAATATGCGGCAGTCGCCCGTCTGCTGAGCACACGAGCAAACCCGAACTTTCGAAGCCCCTTCACCGCGCCGCCCCTCGTCTTGGCATGCAGGCAGGACGCACCCGACACCGCGCAACTGCTGCTGCAAGCGCGAGCCCACACCGGAGCACTCGCGCTGCGAGGCTTGCAGTTGCGCGAGATCGAGTTCATCACCAGAAAAAGCTGGACACATGAACTTCTCCTCGGTCACATCGAACAGAAAAAAACACGAGACTCCAGGAAGGCCACCTGGACACCAGGCCGCTTCGCAAAACGACGCCGACGTCTCAAGCAGAAGGCATCCCCACGAGGCAGCGGAAAAATCATTGAAATCAAGTACATCGAATCCACTGCCGCTGGCAAGCGGAAGATGCTGGGCGGCTCGACGACTGTCACAAGGGGACGCCGACCAGCTCGGGCGGAGACGCGGCGAACCTCACCTGCGCACTGCCTTCTCGGCCGAGTGGAAAGTGAACGTGGGCCACGCGCGGAACTCCTCGCCACGGGCCATGAACAACCAGCCTCATTACAGTCGCTTTGCGTGCCATCTGTCGGAATGAATTACAATGTCAACTGTCCCGGCCCGTTTCATTGCAGCCGTCGCCATGAAGTGCGCCGAAGACCCGAACCGACAAAAGAGAGAAAAGATCGCAAGCGGAATCTCGCCATTGTACTCAGGACCTCGCAAGAGCCAGTCCCGCACTCCAAGGTTGACACTGGCACGACAATCGCTGCGATCATTGCGGCTCAAGAGACACCAGCGACAAGCTAACAGACGATCGCCAAACGATCTATAGCCGAGTTAAAACATGGCCTGTGTCGATGGCAACCAATTCGAAGTGCGGAGGGAAGAGAACGTCGAGGACATGATCCAGGCCGGGACACTAAGCAAAGGCTCACGCTTTGCAGAAGCATACAGCTTAAGCTATAGCCGCTGCTCACATTCATTCTTCCCCCGCTGCCTTGGCAGGTTCACTTTCACGGACAGCTGTGCTTGAAAAGAATGCCCGCCGATGACAACTGTCTGTTTCACGCCCTCGCGGATCACAGCGGCCAAATCGGTCAGGTCGCGCGAGCCGAAGTCATCGACTTCCTGCAGATTGCAGCTGCGGACCAAGGACCGTACGAAGAGACGTGGCTCGAGGAGCACGACTACCTCACGGCGAAGTCGACCAACTGGGGCGGAGACACGGCGATCATCGCTTTCAGCCTTCTGAGACGCAAGCGGATCATGCTCCACTGGATGGCTGGAGCGGGCTTGATCCTCTCCGACGACAAGACACATGAGGAAGTCGCGGAGGAGCTGGGGGAGCAGGAAAGCGAGGTCATCCACCTATGGTACAACGGCATCAACCATTACGACCTCTTGGTTCCACCGCCGCACGACGCTTCGGCCCCGCCGTCGCCGCCGCCGCAACCGACATCGCCTCCTCCGCTGCCCCCGCCGCCGCCGCCGGAAGAAGGCAGACCGCGACCCCGCAACGGACACAAGCGCCCCAAGACCGCGGCCAAACCGGCGCCCAAGCCCAAGGCGAGATTCAGGGCGGCGCGGCCCAACAGGAACGCACTCCAGGAAGAGGCCAATCAGAACCCTGCTCTGCCGCCGCTGCACAGACCAGCACGCTCGCAACACGAGGACATCGTCCAGGATCTGAACAAGGCCGAAGTGACCTCGAACTCCGAGCACCCGCGTCGCAGGCTCGAAGAAGCCTTGCAGCACTTGGCCGACACGCACCTTCGAGACGATCCGCTGCTGCCGCCTTCCGCCAAGATCGAAGACCTGGATGCCGGCGAGGCGTGGCCGCGAGTCTTTTGCGCCTTTCGAGACTGCGCCTGGGCCGCCGACAGCGGCACCGAAGAGGACCTGCACGAACACGTCGCCGCAGACCACCTGACGAAGCTCCAGCCGTCGATCGACCGGATGCCACAGCCCATTCCCCGGGACGCGGTCAGGAGCGTCTACAACGAAGCCGTGGCCATCAAGTGCCGCGCACAAGCCCCCGTCGCCGGATGTTCGCGGGATCGCACAGCACTGAAGAGCTTCAGCGAAGCCACGGCCGGCGATCAGGTCGAGGCGCTGATCTGCTTCTCGTGCGCCTGCATCCACCCTTGCGTCGCCGAGACGGAAGACAAGGGGGAGATCCAGTGGTGCCGACCCTTGGGGCACGAAGGCGGCGAAGAGCACCGCGAGGCGGCGGCGAGGAGGCTGCACGAAATCTTCGACCTGCAAAAGTACCTCGCCGCCTACGACAAGCTGACGGGCGACGTCAAGCTCAGCTCCTTCACGGACTTCCGCGAGTGGCGCCTGCTCGTGCCGGAGCGAGGCTACGTGCTGTGCTGTCCCGAAGATCATCGCTGCAGCGGGCATCCCGAACACGTCACCGAGGGCGTGCTGTGCGACCAGTGCGAGGTGCCACTGTGCCGAAGCTGCGCCAAGCATCTGCGCGACAATCAGCTGCCGCCGCTGAGCCTCCGAAACGACATGTGGACGGGCTATGCGCCCGAACTCCTCCACCAGAGGAAGGTGACGGTGATGGAAATGATCAGCGCCAGCCCCTGCGTGACGACGCTGCTGTGCTTCTCCATGGAGGCCAAGCACCGAGCCGAAGCCGCGCCGCTGGACGCACAGGCGCACAACGCCCGACATCGCCTGGGCGCTCGAGGCAACGCCCTGACCTTCCCGCTGGCCTGGGAGGAGCTGCTGCAGAACCTGCAAGACCACGAAGAGAGCGTGAGCTGCGCGGAAGCCCCGGCCGGCACTTTACCGCGTGGAGGACGGCAGCTCGGCGACGTGGTGCGGGTGCTCCTGAAAACCAACAAGACGGGCAAGACCACGCAGGACGAGATCAAGACCTTGATTCACCAGGCGACCGTCAGAAGAAGCGTGGTGGTGGACCTCATCCTGGAGATGAAGCGCTTGGGCCACCCGGCCTTCCAGCACGCCGAGGAAGAGGCCGTTCAGCTCGCGGCCAAGGAGCTCCCGGAAAACGGCGTGCCGCCCGAGGTGCTCAAGGTGATCCACACGGCCAACGACGAGAACGACGACGAGGATCAGGAGAAGCTGCAGCCGCAGAAGGCGGCCACCCCGCACGACGGCCGCATCGAAGACGCCGCCAAGGCCGGCGCGGTCTTCGCGAACCAGCGAGCCAGAGCCATCCTCCCCGAGGGCTACAGCGAGGACCGTGAAGACCAGAACGCCGTGGCCGTGGCCGCGCTGAACGACTTGGAAACGCAGCTCCGCACGGAGCGGGAAAAGAAGGTGGAGACCATCGAGCTGCGGACCGGCAACCGCCTCGTGGACCAGTTCCAGCCGCTCTACTTCGCCACCGCTTTCTGCTTCTGCTTCAAGCACGGCACCGCTTGCCCGGACGTCCAGAGCAACGCCGGATCGGCGGCGGCCGCGCGCCGCCGCGCCAGGGATCCGACAGCGCCGGAGGTCGACGTCCACGACTGGGCGGCCGCCTTGCAACGCCGAGCAGAGACGCAATTCCGACGTGACTGGACCTTCGGCTTCACCCTCTGGAATTATCTCTTTCGCACCATGGTCAACCTCCAACAGAACAGCTTCGTGTACGCCGTCCCCGACGAAGCCGGCCGCCGCCGAATGCTCACGAACCAAGAGATCATGCAAGGGCTCCGGGACGTCCAGCACGCGCTGCACCACGGCAAGTATCTGGACATCAACAACGAGCTCAAGGCCGTGAGGGGCGACCTGTCCAAGGTCCGCTTCGTCCCCGGCCTGGCGCCGGCCGCCCGGAAGGCGCCGCCGAGAGCAGGTCCAAACAGAGCCGACCCTTTGGACCCGTGAACATGGGTGCAACAACGAATCGAACTCATGTATAGAAACCGGAAGCCAAACCAAAAACACATATGCTGCCAGACAGGTGCTGGACAACATGGAGGCGCGGAGCCGCCACGTGCCCGGCACCCACGAGGTGCGCAAGACCATGAGGCACCAGACCCACGCCAACCGAGTCTGCTACGGCACCTCGCTCTTCGTCACGTTCTCGCCGTCCGAAAGAGACACGGCGCTCATGCTGCGCCTGGCGCGAGCGCGACAGACGGACCCCGCACTTGAACAAGATCCCACGAAGCCCTTCCAAAGCCGCGCCAAGCCGGACCTCGACGTGGAGTTCTACAGCCTCAACCCCGAGACGCTGGCCGCGGAACTCCCCGAATACGACGAGCGGCGCGCCATGCTTGCCAAGGACCCGCTGGCCTGTGCTGACAGCTTCCGTGTGCTGGTCCAGCTGGCGCTGCGTCACCTCTTCGGCGTGCGGTACTGCCCCCGCTGCCCGGACTGTTCGTGCTCGGAAGCACCCTGCACGGACGCTTTCGGCAGCAACGCCACGGCCTGCGGGGGAATCTTCGGCCGCATGGACGCGGTCTACGGCTCCATCGAATGCCAAAAGAGCGGCGCTTTCCACGTCCACTTCCAGGCACCAGCTTACTGAAAAGGCACAATATGCCAGCTTAACGTATAAGCGTTTGCTTGGTGTATAGAACGATACGCGCCGTAGATCCCTACGAACTGTAGGACAGCTGCCGCAACCAAAACGAAGAAAGTGGAAACACGTGTATATAAACTCATGCATCGCACATGTGCACCATTCCATGCGTTGCCCCTGCTGGCAGCTCTTCGTCCAGTGCTACCACCAGTTCACGCCACTCTCCGAGCTGCAGAAGTTGGGGGCCGAGCGCCGCAAAGAGTTGCTGCAAAAGTACTGCGCGTACACTGCCCACGTCAGCCGCACGATCTACAGCCGTGTCGACGAATGGCAGGAGCTGCGCGCCGACACGGAAGAAGCCTGGCCGGAGTTCCGAACCTGCACGCTCGCGCTCAGCCGCCCCAAATACCAGAGGGCGGACGCACAGGTGAAGGCAACACAATGGCGCCGTCAGTACCTGGAAGACGATGTGGAGCGACTGCAGCAAATGAAGCAGCACCACGTCCACTTGGCCAAGACCCCCGGCGGGCCCCGACTGCCCCTGACGCATTGCCGCGACTCGCGCGACCCCACGCTTTGCAAAGCCGGCTTTCCGAGAGAAAAGCGATTGGTGGAAGACACGAAGTTGATCTGCAAGGGCTTGGCGAAGAAGCTGGACATGCCCGTGAAAGGCAAAAAGAGCATGCTGGGCATGCTCTGGGGGCCCTGCAACGACCCCAGCCTCAACGGCAACCACCCGGCCCTGCTGGCGGGCCTTCGCTGCAACGGCGACGTCCAGCTGCCATACCGCTTCCCCGCCACCGAGGACCTGCACGACGACCAGAACTGCAACGACCCCGCCTGCCGAACAGCGGACCTCGCTGACTTGATCCGCGAAGCCCAACTCAACCAAGCGGCCCAAGCTGGCTACGGCTGCGACTACCAGAACAAACGCCTCCCCATCGCCGTGCACGAGACGAAAGAATGGCAGAAAAGTCAGCAGGATTTGGCGGCGGAGCTCGAGGGCAACACCTCCAGCGGTTACGTGGGGGCCCGCGCCGCCAAGCGCCTCATGACCCAGTGCTATGCACGCGGGGTCTGCCGCGGCGCCGTCGAGTGCGCCAACCTCGTGGACCGCGCCGGCCACAAAGACCCTACCCATGCGGAATCCATCAAGACGGCACCTGTGACCGAGATCTCTATCGCCTTCGGCGTCCGCTTGCTAGAAGCAGCTGCCGCAAACGAAGCGCTGCCACCGGAGCGCGAAAGGGTTCAAAGCGACGGCAGGTGGCACAGCTCGAAGAGGACCATCAGCGGGCCGCAACTCTGGACAGCCTACGGACAGCGCGGTCGCGATCCACGCGTCCGACACTTGTCCGCCTACGAGTTCGCCCAGCACTACCACTGCCGGATGGCCAAGCACCCCTGGACCGTCGCACGCCAAGAAGCCGCGGAGCCGGAAGAGTATCATGCCCTTCTTACCGACAAAGGCAAAAACAAGATGGCAGCACGAGTCTCCAAGCAGCATCTGCAGCCTGGTGACGATTACCGCATCAAGGAGAAGGGTGGTTCGGATTGGATGCCGCTCGGCACCGGCCACCTGTCGCAGAAGTTCCGCCACGACTGGATCATTGTTCCCCGGAAGAGGCCCCACGTGCCGGTCCTTTTCGGTGCCCTCGGAAGCCGAAGCGAAGAGGAGCAGGCCATGAAGATCCTGGTGCTCTTCCGGCCCTGGACCAGCAATCCTGAAGAAGCCACGGACCAAGTGCCCTACATCGGCGACCTTCGCCCCCCAGGCGACACCGGCAGTTGGCGACGTGCCCTGCAACTCTGGCTTTCCACATGGGGCTTCCCCACGGAAGAGGTCAAGCGCTACGTGCTGAACTACGCCTTCGTCTTCTGTCTCCCGCGACAGTATCAGCCGGACGACGACCTGGCGGCCAACAGCGACAACGAGGGCCTCGAGGACGTCCTGTACAACTTGGAGAAAGAGGACCTCGAGATCGCCGCCAAGACGCGCATCCGGGGAGAGAAGGAAACGAACGACGACGACCAAGACAATGCGGAACCCTTGCCGGGTGATCGCCAGCGAGTGCTCACGAAGGACATGTTCGACCTCTCCAAAGACATCTGGCTCCAGCAACACAGAGCGGACGACGACCCGGTCCGCAAGTTTGCTCAGACCCGCCTCCGAGACGTGCAAAACCGCCCCGGCATCGAGGACGCCAAGCGGCTCCACAACGCCGCCAAAGCCTCGCGCAGCCGCAAGGGAAGCAGCAGCGACCGAGCCCGTGGAGAAGCCGGAGGAGAGCACGTCGGAGGACTCTTCGGCGCACACAGGCCTTCTAAGGTGAACTTGCGCAACGTCTTCGACCGAGAGTTGCTGGACCGGTGGCTGCACACCGTGCGCACTCGGAAATGCCGAGCGAACGACGAACAGTTCCAACTCGTTCAGCTCGTGGTCGACAGAATTCTCGTCGAATACAACCTCGTCCCGCCCGAAGACACCGCGCACAACAGCCGCGAGCCGCTGGTCTGGCTCCTACACGGCCCGCCCGGCACCGGCAAGTCCCACGTGCTGATGTTCCTGCGGGAGCTTTTCGACGACTTGCTGGGCTACGTGCAGGGCATCGACTACCAGGTGGCGGCCTTCCAAGCGACGAATGCCGCCGACGTCGGGGGCCAGACCCTGCACGCGGCCTGCGGCCTCAGCACGGACAAGTTCAGTTTGGACAAGCCCAACAGCCCCGACACGGCGCGACGCATGGCGCTGTGGCGCTGGCTCATCGTGGACGAGATCGGCATGGTCAGCGCCCGCCTGCTGGCGCAGGTGGAGCAGCGGATCAAGGACGCCGTGCCCGCGGCCGGTGCCTGGAAGCACAAACACCACCGCCCGAACCAGGCCCGATGCTTTGGAGGCGTCAACGTCTTGTTCATGGGCGACTTCCACCAGCTCCCCCCGCCCGAAGGCGGCAGCCTGTCGGAGCCACCGACCGAGCTCAGGAAGAGCGGCGCCGCCGCCAATGCGGCGCCCCAGGACCCGCAAGTGGACCGCGGGCGCGAGCTCTTCTGGAACGATGAGGACGCGGTGCAGGGCGTCACGGAGCTGCTTGAGCGGGAAAGGTCCAAGGACGCCTGGTGGAACGAGGCTCAAGACCAATTGTAAAACTAACACCTGCCCGCAACTCACACGCACCCACCCATAACACCAGCAAGACCCGATGAACAATACGTTCTACAAGCAAGAACCGGATTGTTTGTCCTGCCGACAGGTCGTGGACGAGATGCGTGCCGGCTGCCTTTCGAACAAGAACTGGAGATACCTGCACGGCAAGGAAGTCGATGGCTGCACCCTGAGCGCGGAGGAGCGTGCCTCGCGCCAGCGAGTAGTGACCTGCGCCGCCGACCCGCGGCTGCTCGAGCAGAAGTTCCTCACCGCCCCGGTGATCGTGGCCAACAACGATGCGAAATACCAGATAAACAAGGACCGCGCCGCCGGCTACGCCCGTGCCGCCGAGACTCCCCTAGTCTGGTCCGTCGCAAAAGATGCCGCCGGGGCTCAGGTGCTCCAAACCCAGGCCTGCGACAAAGACGCGAAAATCCGCTGGCTGCAATACCACGACATGGACACCGAGGGCCTCGCCGGCATGCTGCCACTCGCCATCGGCATGCCGGTGGCGCTCTCGCAGCACGTGGACCGCTCCAGCAAGTCGCTGCTCAAGGGCCGTGTCGGCTACGTGCACTCCTGGGACTGGTTGGAGAACGACCAACAACCCAAAGTCGTGTGCCTCGCTCAATCATGCACACATATACGCACACGCAACATAAACCCACCACAATACGAACTTGATCTTGCTCACGCATTACAACCAAGGTACGTCAAGTTCGAGAAAGCCGACTGGAAGCTCGACGGCGCGACGGAGCCGGGTCTCTACCCGATCGAGCCCTGCACTCGCCGATGGCATCTCGACAAAGGAAGGAAGAAGCCGGTGCTTCCGGTGAAACGGACGCAGCTGCCCCTCATTCCCGCCTTCGCCATCACGGCCCACAGCAGCCAAGGGAAAACTCTGCCGCTCCTCCGCACCGCTCACAAGAATCGTAAAAAAGACTCAACAAATCTGAGCGTGTGCATCCATGAATCGAGTTCAGCAGAGGTCGGCAGCGCTGCTGGATCTTCAGGTGGACCGCCGGACGCACACTGCCTTCGGCACCGTGGCAACCAGCAGGGTGCGCAGCCGCCACGACGTCCTGATCCTGCGCCCCTTCGCCGAGTGGATCTTTCAGCGAGGCGCATCGGAAGGGCCTCAACTTCTTTTGCAGAAATTGCGCGGACAAGTGACTTACAAAGACATCCGGCAATCGCACTTTCCCTTCGCCGGGTGCGCGGGCTCCTGTCAGCAGAACAAGACGCTGGACCAATTCTCGGACGCCCAGTGGCAGCGTGCTCGGGCAAATCGCCCCGCCACCTGCCTCGCCTGCGAGACCCTGGACAAGCAGAAGCGGCAGCAGACTCGCTACATCGACGTTACCAAAAGGAACAAGTTCCAATGCGCCGGGTGCAAAATCGAGAAGATCGAGGATGCTTTCCCGCGAGCCCAACTGAACCAGAAGGATGCCGAGGCACGGCGACAGTGCTTGACGTGCCTTCGACAGAAGCAAGCACTTCTCTGTCCAAGATGCAAACTCAACAAGCCACGGAGCGATTTCCCGGCACCGATGCTCACCCTGCCGGACAACGCCATCGCCTGCCAAGCATGCCTCCACCAAGTGCCCGGCAAAGGGAAAGTAGCACGAACCGGATGGTTTCAGTGCCGAAGCTGCGAGAATCACTTTCCAACCGAAGGTGCCGGTGACCAGGACAAACAAAAACAAAGATGCCTCAACTGCTCAACGGGTATCCCGAAGAAAAGAGGTTGGAGCAAGTGCAGGAACTGCAAGAAAGAGTTTGCCGAACCTGCAGAAGCCAAAGAGCGACGAGAGCGACGATGTCCGGAGTGCCGAGCTGCAACCACGCCAAAAACGCGTGCAAAGCGCAAGAATGCGCCTTCCAATCCGGAGATGTGAGCAATGCCTTAGAAGAGCCAAGCGGAAATGGACAGATTTGCAAAAGGATTTGGCGGCTTTCAGTGCAGATTTGCTTATGCATATTCAATATGCAAATATTTCATATTGCTTTATTCGATTTTCTATGCTATACCAATAGCAATAGTGAGATTATAAGGATATTTTGCACATATATACATATATATATACATATATTAATTATAAGGGCTGGCTAAACAATTCACACTTTTTAAATGAGTTCCTTATATGTGAAATATTTCTGTCTCCGGAAAGCACCTTGTATTGCCTGCCAGGGTTTGAATTAATATTCTCGATTATAGGTATGTATTTTACACAGATCACAGTATATTCTCAAGTAAACATCTGCAACAAGAATTACGGCTCGCAATCAACAATATTTTGCTCAACTATTATCCAACTGGTAGGATTAATTAAAATGAAATAGTCCTACAACAACGCAAGCACTGCCTGCATAAATTCATTCAACCAATCAGCCAATTATCTTAATATAGAAAATAATCACGAACCAATTGACTTTGTTAGAAATATGCAGAAATATAGTATCCCGCAAGCCGGTGGGCCCTGTCGGCCCGCCGCTGTGGCCTCCCCTGCTTTTGCCGTTCGAAGGCGGCGAAATATGCAGTGTGTCTTCTCAGCGCTTCTACTGCCCCAGCAAAGCGTATGCCGTGTCACCGCTAAACAGAGGGTCGGAGACAGTACCATCCATATAATATCGAAAAAGGGGTGATATGGGAGTCCGCTCTAGAGCTTCGGAACAAGATTAGGATCTTCATCCTAAAGAATAAGACGTTTGAACAAGGAATTGGTGACTACATCTTCTTCCTCAGGATTTCGCTCGAGGATTTGGACTTTAGGATTTATGCTTTAGGATTTAGGCCTTAGACTTTCGGAATAAGATTTGGGCCTAAATAGTAAAGAAAAAAGCTCAGAATTTAAGCTTTGAGATTGTGAAACAGGATTTCGGAATAATAATTAGCCACTTAAATTTCAGAATCTGATTTCGAAACAAGAACTGGGAAGCAAGATTTCGAAATAAGATTTGGGAATGATATGTGGATTGGAATTCTGAAGAATCGATCGAGGGAGTTTCGTTGTCAAATTTCTGTTCATAAAGAGTGCGCTTTAGATCAAGCTGGTGATCGGTTTCAAGGGGGATGTCGGCATATGATTTTTGGAATGTTGGCAAAACAAAAGGCAAAATAGGACGAACAACAATTGCGAAAAGGGTTTAGGGTTTGCGGTTTGAGCTTTGGCGTATGATGTCAATCAACGAAATAACCAAAAAACGTCGTTCGAACCGATATGGTGTTTTTCTTGTGTTTTGTCTTAACAATAAGCACGAACTTGAATCGCGAAAAGGGTTTAGGATTTTGGGGTTGCAGGCAGCGCATCCGATATTAGTCACATGACTAACAAAACGTGCGAATTACAAAAAAGTGTTTGTTTTTGTGCTTGCTACTGAAACTAACACGAAGAGCATATGCGAAAAAGGTTTAAAGTTCAATCCTTAAGGCTGCGCATGTGATGTTGATTGTATAATTCAAACCGACGCCGCAATAGAAAAATGAAATGTTGCATATATCTTCCACGCACAAAGAAGCAACAAATACATCGAAGAGGGTTTAAGGTTTCAAGTTTAGGGTTCGAGGCTACGCGTAGGTGAAGTCAATCAAACGAATATATCCAAATCCGCATCGACCCAAAACACAACTCATCATTTATATGTTTTCCATAGAGGATAAAACAAAAACAATTGCGAAAAGGATTTAGGGTTTGGGATTTAAGCTTGAGCTTATGATGTCAACCTCAGAAAAACCACAAAAAACGTGTGGAGCCAAGGGATAATTTCTTCTTTTGTTTTTGTATTGACAATAGTCACGAAATTCAATGGCGCAAAAAAGTTTAGGATTTAATGGAAATATATGGATTATCAAATCATGTAAAATAAATATTACCTCATTCAAGTTTTAAATACGCCAATTCGAATGAAAATCATGCATTGTATCAAAATATCAAAATATTTTCATATTTGGAATAATATAGAGGAAAAATAAGTGACGTAGAGCAAAGAATATTATATAAGAAAACTTAGGAAATTTGAACATCGTAGTATTTATCTTATTCATATCTACAAGTTTTCTTATTATTCTTATCAAACGACACAAAGAAAAATATATCCATAAATATTTGTTTTGCAAAATTTACATAACTCAGAATAGTTTCTCACATCCAAATTCTCAATATTATAATTCGAAAAATATGTAGCGAAATTATAATAGATAATCATGAATATACTATATCAAAAAAATCGATTATCATAGAAAAGAAAAAACGAATCTATTAATACTATAAATTATACTATGGAGATTAATATAAGAATTCTTCCTATCTTCAAAGGGTTCGAAACCAAGTGAATAATTCGTGCTGAAAAAAATAATTGAATCTTTCCATAACAAAAATTTTCGATATATTAATTAAATATGTTTTCTAGATTATACTGGAATAAAATTTTAGATTCCCGATATAACTTTTGGAATAAGTAGAATAGAAATTTTTTTAAAATTCTATAGATGAAATCTATTCATATTCAAATACCCAGAATGAACTCT
>CAJNDT010000659.1:0-102500 GCA_905221615.1 Symbiodinium sp. CCMP2592 | reverse complement strand
ATGAAACCTAAAACCCCACTGATGAACCTTGAACCCAGAATAAACTGTAAACCCTGGACGAACCGAATGCTTTGCTACTGTAACCCTAGCTAAACCTTAACCACTCAATTTACTTAAACCCTCGCGGGGGCTAACCACTCAATTTACTTAAACCCTCGCGGGGGCTAACCACTCAATTTACTTAAACCCTCGCCGGGGCTACCACTCAATTTACTTAAACCCTCACGGGGGCTAACCACTCAATTTACTTAAACCCTCACGGGGACTAACCACTCAATTTACTTAAACCCTCGCGGGGGGCTAACCACTCAATTTACTTAAACCCTCGCGGGGGGCTAACCACTCAATTTACTTAAACCCTCGCGGGGGCTAACCACTCAATTTACTTAAACCCTCGCGGGGGATTGAAGGGTTGGACCCCCGCAAGGGTTTAAGTGAAAAGCTCCCCAATGTGGAGGAAGCCTCAGCACCCCAAACCCTAAGCCCTAAAACCCTAAACCCTAAACCCTAAACCGTAAAAAAAACCGTCTGGTGCTACACATGTCAGTTTACGTACTTACACCCCCTCATATATCAGTTTACTTCTGAGGCTACATATCTCAACACCCTGAACCCTGAATAAACCCCACACCTGAATCAAACCTTGAATCCCGAGAAAAGATTGAACCCAAACTAACCTTCAACTCCAACGAAACCTTGAACCCTAATGAAACCTAAAACCCCACTGATGAACCTTGAACCCAGAATAAACTGTAAACCCTGGACGAACCGAATGCTTTGCTACTGTAACCCTAGCTAAACCTTGAACTTTAAACCCTAAACCAAAAGCACCCTGAAGCCCTAAATAAACCCCCCTCCAACCCCAAAGAAACCCTACTTCAAGTTATTAAACATTTTCGGACCAGCCTTAAGCCCAGAAGACTCAAGCTGCACAAGCCTAACAAAAACCATCTTAAACCTTCGGAACCCTGCCTAAAACTCATACTATGCCCAAACTCTCAACATCCTCGACACATGAAAACTCCCGAAAACCACCAAAACCTTGTTTCCACATCCGAGCTTGGGTCCCTACTTATAAACGCAATAAAATTAAAAAAAAAATTGCAAACCCCAAACCCTGAAAACACCCTGATAAGCACCAAAAGTCTCTGTTTAAACGCTCAAAGCCCCAAACCTTCAAAACATGCTAAAACCCTGAAACCCACGCCCTAAACACCCTGAACACCAGCAATCACACGATCAAGAACAAAGGTGACACTAACAGTGGCAAGAGCAACAATCGCGACAGCAATAGTCACAGCAACAACAACAACAAGAAGGAGCACAACCGTAAACACAACAATACTCACAATCACAACCGCAACAACTACAACGACAACCAAAAAAGTCACAACAACAACGACGACGACGACGATAACAACCACACCGCCACCACCGCCACCACAACAACGACAACGACAACGACAACAGCCACAACCACAACAACGACGGCAACGACAAGAACAGCAAGATTGACAATAGAACAATGAAGTTCAGAACAACAAAACAATAAGAATAACAATAACCAACACAATAACAGCAGCAACAACGGCAGCAGGAGGAGCAGCAGCAGCAGCAGCGCCAACAACAACAACAACAACGACACCAAAAGCAACACAATGACCACGACCAACAACCAACCAAGTCACCAAACACAGCATTCACGACTCATCACGAAAACCTGCCCGACACAATACCGCCCTCCCCACCACCCTCCGTGACCGGCGCCAGGCTCGGAAGAAAGCAGCCCAGAACACTCCAGAAGGGTAGACCAAGCTCACTCGCCGTGAGTCTCACTCTTCCTCGCCGGCTCTGGGTCGTGTGTCCGGCCTCTCGGCACTCTCGATCATGGACGGGCCATGGAAGCCAAACCAGAGGGCTCTCCCAGGAGGGTCGGCCATGGAATTGCTTCCCCAAAGGGCGCTGCCAAGAAAGAGGTTCACACTAGCATCACCGGGTCTTTGGATGAGCCCTCCTGCACCGCCAACCGCGAGGTCCAGCCCCACCCATCTCCCACAATCCAGTATTCGGAGTGGTTACCGACACGGGGCCAGCTGAGCTGCCTTTCGTGCCGGATCATGAGAGGACGAATGGTTAACTGAAAGTGTCTGGCGCCAGAATCCTCTTCGCCAAAAGTGCCCGCGCACAGAAGACCACCCGACCACCGACCCGCTCCGACATAACAAGCAGGCAACACACGGTTCACCAACAAGCCAGCCAGAAACAGTCCACCAACAACGTCTCCAACCACTTGCTGGAGCAAACAAAACTCCATAACAGTCCGAAACTGTTAGGTGACACCCTGACCGCCTGTATCCCTCATAAATCCAGAACCGGCCGGTGCTTGGTCCCGCACGCCAGCATTTAGCGTGACGCAACTCCTCCATGGCTGCCAGCACTTCCTGCGCGTTGGGCGAGCGGCCGGTGTTGAAGGCATTATGCGGCACGAGATTCTGTAGATCCGGAGGTTCACGGAGTCTATGATGTGGAATTTGGGATCCCGCGATGATGAGAATGACGGAGAAGCCTACCATTATTGGAAAGTGTAACAACATTTTGCACAGCAAGTCTACAAGCCCAGAATACGAACATTGCGAACGACAGCGGAAAGCATTTGAAGGCTTTACATGCGCAAAGTGGTGTCTTGCAGTTCCTGTTAAGTGCAGTGTGGTACCAGAGAATCGTTCTCCAACAGGCGAAACTACACATCTGAAAAACTCCAGCTTCGAGGTCAATGGCATGTGCAGGATCATTTGCCGGGGAGAGGTCTAACTGACTGATGCCAACAAAGAAGGAATTCCTAACTGATGCCAACAAAGAAGGAATTCCTAAGCGAGACCTGAAGCAAATGTTTGTGTGGCACACGCCTCCCAAAACCACCCTCGCAGGCCTAAATAAAACTGGCAGACCCATTCTCTCTGATTATTTCGGCTACCATGGCCGCCAGCCACAGGCCTGCTCCACTATGGTTTTCGCCTCTTTGACGATTCCGCATCCATTTGCGTCCTTGGAATGGGATACGATCCCTTCCTTACGCAAGTCTCAGTTCAAGTACACCTCTGACTCCAAGCCTCGGGAAGGCTGGCACCCCTTTTGTCTCATGCTGTTTCGAAGCTCGGGACATTTGTGAACACAGCGGATAGAAAGGTAGGGCCAGCACAAGGCTCCGGATGTCTACGGGAACGTAGGGCGAACAAGTCCAGATTCCTGCAGAGGCAACTATGTCGTTCTTCTTACGCTCTAGCCTGTAGCTCCTCAACGCCGAAAAGCAGTCAGAAACGCCAACTTTGGGTTTAGGGTTTAGTGAAGTCTTAGGGTTGTCTAGATTGAGCTGTTAGAAGGTTCTAAAGGCTTTGATATGGGGTTGCACTCGGGGCTGACAAGGAAAGCATAAATTGCAGCGTTAACTAATCGTTACTCATCACCCCCCACAAGACAAAATACCCCCACATATTGATGTTTGTCATGTACCCCTATGGCCCGAAAGCACCCTAAGCAATACTACCCTAAACGTACGATTCGGAAGGGTGATGAAGCGTGCAGGGCTCCGCTCTGAGCACTTCGGGGCTTTGGATTTACGGTTTCGTGTCTGGGGAAGTATATCATGGGGTAATTTTTACGGGGACTGCCAGGAATACCATTACCAACTACTCAGGCCCCTGAGTTATATAGAGAGCGGTGATATCTTTCTCCGAACCTTTGCGGCCAAGTGCTGAGAGCATATCGCGATGTGGGAAGCCCTTCAATTCCCAATCTCATGGTTGTAAAGGTTGGAAGAAGGCTGGGGGAAACATGTAGTATGAGAACATCAGGGAACCCTGGGTAATAGTGTTACTAATCATTCAGACCTCTATACCAGATCGAATCCTGTGCTCACGCGAAGATTAAAGGCTAGCTACCTGCAGTAATCCACCCTGCAACGCTGATCAACCCGAAAGTGTCACTCTGACTGAAACGACGTACCACAACCCTCTTTTGCAGAGTCTTTTTCAAAACCTCAGTATTAATTGGCCTTCAACTTTTGAAATGCTGTGGTATGGGGTTTGGGACTGCCTCTTTCGCCAGTTTTTTTGTCGCTACCTCTCCAATATATCGAAACCCCAAACCTTAAACCCTACCACCTAAACCTAAGTCATAACACCCTCTCTCAGGAGAATCTCTTGCTGCCCGGGTGCCCATCATCCGCATGCCATCCCTGAGGCGTGGTTCGCACTTACGAACGATGCTCGTCACAATTCGGCTGACCTCGGAGACTCAGAGTGGAGATCGAACCGAGTTTCTGTATTTGTACTTCAGGATTACAGGGACTGTGGCATGTAGCTGCAAGAAGGATGATAAGCCGCGGAAGTCGAATTAAGGCACTTCTTGCTATCTGCTACCCACCTATTAAGCCCCCGTCCAAGTCCTTTTAGAAACCAACCTGTCGCTTTGTTCGATGACCCTTTGGAAAACTGGAGCTTGAGGATCAAGAACTCTTCTCGCCAGACCTCCTATGTTGAGCTCTATACCACCAGCACTGTTTCTAGCCAGTCTTCACAAATGGGCGCTGGGCGTATCCTTTTATTGAAACCAGCCAAGCCGCCAAGCCGCCAAGCCAAAACTCTTTGAAGTAGCGTCTCTAGTTTGCAGTTCAAGGCCATTGGCTCTGTACACGAACCTCCGATCTAGGGTGCTGAGGCTTGACGATTAAACTTCTCCGGTAAGCCCTGGCCCTGAACCTTGAACTCCCAACTGCACCCGAAACCCTAAAACTTAAACCCCTAAACGGTTAAACCCCAGAGCCCTCAACCCTAAACCCTAACACCTAAAACCGCTAAGCCCAAAACCCCAAACACCTAATCGGCCCACCAAGACACCGAATGCGTCAGGGGGATCAGGAGGAAAGAAAAACGACCTTTGGCCGAATGGTTTAAGGCCTAGGGTTCAGAGTCTATCGAGTTCAGAGTCTAGGGCATGGGCCTGATATTTTTAGCGCTTCACAGGATATACTCAGACTTTGGAAGCAGGGTCTGGAAACGAGCCGGCCCTTGTTCCTTTCACTCTGTTTAGAAGCCCTCAACCCTGAACCCTGCACCCACAATCTCTAAAATGCAAACCCCTCAACCCACACAAAAAAAGAAATTCGAAACTTGAGGAGTCCTTTTGACAAGCACTATACATCCACGCCAGCGACGACGGCCCTGGATATTAAGGACGAGGGTCGGGTTTAGGAATAAGGCATGATGGTCGGGTTTAGGAATTGGGGCTTAGGGTTTACGATGTAGGGCGTGGGGCTTTGGAGTTAGGGTTTAGGGTGTAAGAAGTAGGGCGAGATGTAGAGAGCGGTGTTGATGGTGAGCATAGTGAGGACGGAATGGTCAGGCACCAACAGAACTACTACAACTTCTCTCCGAGACTTCTCTCCTTAAATGGTCTTGTTGCTGGCAATGCGATTGTAAGTCGTAAACGTATGTAGTCCCTAGAGCTCCAATTACTTAATTGGTAGGTTACCAGCCATATACGATGTAACCCAATAACTCATTATTTAAGCAACTGGGCCCTAGGGACCCTCAATCCTAAACCCAAACCACCCTAATCTACAAACCCTAAACCCTAAAACCCCATAAAACCTAAACCGTGACCCTACCCTAAACCTAAATCCAAAACCCTAGACAATCACTTGAACTCACTTTTTCCCTCGCGGGGGGCCAAGAACCGCTTCAATTCACTTGAACCCTCGCGGGGGCAACAACCACTTCAATCGATGCACTTATACACGCCTATAACCCTTGAATCCGTGTACTTATACGAACGCCTAAACTTCCTAAACAAATCCCTAGACCGTTCACGAGCCTTGTTCTCTAAGAAGGCTGTGCCGGCTTTGTCGGGATCGTCCTGGCCCGATGCTTCTTTGGCTCCGTGATACTTAAGTTTCGCGTCAGGGTTCCTGTAGCATTTCGAAAGGACCAAACTTTAGCACATGCCTTAATTTCATTCAGAACGTGAGACTATGCAGGGGTTGCAAGTTGTTCTTTGTACGGCAGGTTGTGCAGGTCACACGGGGCTCGCAGTGCGGTTTTCTGGTTCTTAGAAATGCTTTGTATGGTTTCGGCTACCGAGTTTGCCCCACAACTGCGAGGTTTTGGCACAGACTGAGGGTTGGACTGATGCATCCCCGAATTTCTCACCTCACTGGCTGTTGGTTGCATAATCTCCCTGTGGAGTCCAAGCCCTTGTGGACGATCTTGGCCCTCGGATCGCAAACTTCTGGGTTCAGGAAACCTTGAATCTACTAAGCCCTATGCCCCAAGCCCGAGAATGCCTTCATGGGAATCCCCGCCGGATTTGCGTGGGCCTCCTTTCAAAAGAAACGGCCCTTCAAGTAGCTGTGAAGTGTTCCTTAAAGGTCTCTTCCATGGTTCTTTGGGTTTTCCGAGTTCAGGCTTCACTGCCTGGGTCCCTATTTGTAGGGTTTTCGGCACTTCAGGCTTTTGTGCGATAAGTGTTTGATCTAAAGTCTCTATGGCCTTCATCCCTGCATGCCATCGCTATGACAATCCCGATACTCCACGACAGGAGCTCGAAAAGACTCTTCAAGAGTCAGGCTTAATGTGGCTCATATGGGGATGAGCAATTCTGTGCTAATTATTCGCCTGACGACGCACCGCAAATTCTTTCAGAGCCCGGGGCTTGGATGATGTAAGGACCTTGATCATTTCAACAATAAACCCTAAGCCATAGAACATAGAACCGAAACCCGTGCATCTATAAGCCAGAGCCCTGAAGCCCAGATGCTGAAACCTTCGCCAATGCACCGCAACTAAATAAACCGCTCGAGACAAGAAGCCCAAAAGGCCCTGAAGATTTGCTCCATGCCCGAGACCCCTGACCTTAAACTCACAGACCTAAATGCGAGACCCCTGAACCGTAAGCTGTAGATCCACAACACCCGCAAGCATTCGGAACCTCGCCGGCTTCGCGATTCGCGTAGCTGCAATCTACTTCAACCAATCGGGGGTTAACCTCGAAAGTGAACATAGTTTTTGGTGTGGGTGTTTTGGTTTAGCTCAGCCAGAAACCTGCAAGTTTCCAGCAAGACTTGCATTATAACCCTGAAAACTACTCCTCCAAAAATTACGCTTAGGCTTCAGGGTTTAGGCTTGTTGTTTTCAAAGAACGGAACTCAAAAACAACCATAAATATAACATATCCCGACAAGAAAGAACCTCGCAACCGCAAGCCCAAAATGTTTCAGCCCTTTGCTAGCCTTATACAGAACCGAACCTCTAAACCCCAAACCCAAAGCCCTGAGCGTTGGAAAGCCGCCGATCCTAAACCCGGCCATCCCAATCCCGTTTCTCAAAAGCAGGAAAGCATTGGCCTACAGGGAGGGGCGTGCTCTCTACCCTGTTGCTGATGGACCAAAAACCCTGCCTCGGAATCCCGGGTTCAAACAAAATTACGTGAAATCTAAAAAGACCCTGGAAACACCGAATCCTCACCAGATCTCGAAAACCCAACCCTATAAATCCTAAACCAAGAAGCCGCAACGTCTTGGAACACTCGTCGTCTGAGGAGGCGATAAAGCACAGCCTGGGCACTTATAGGTTTTGTTTTTGATTTTGCACATGCTATTCTTAAGGTTCAGGGTTTCGGTGTCGGGAAACTTGCATGTCTTCAAGTTTTACGTGGTTTGATTGGGGGAAGCTAGAGTCTGAAGTTTCGCAGGGTTTTGTCAAGCTCTACAAGCATTTTTCTTGGGGTTTGAGGTTGGCGTGGCATTTCACGTTCAAGGGTTGAAGATTTTAGGGTTTCGGACTTGGCGTTTCTCATAGTTGGTTTCATAGGGTGTATAAACGTGATAGCGATGAGCCGATACTGGTAAGTGGGGATGCGAAAAATTTCTCGGAATCTCTAAACCCGTACAATAAACCCTACACCCCAAAATCCCGACCTATGAGGTCGTACGAAGCGCTGCCCGATGGAGAACACCCACAGGGTTTGGAGTTCAGAAAATTTTGGGTGCAGGGCCTGGGCTTTGAGGGTTTCAGCTGCGGTTCTGTCTCCAACTGCGGGTGAACTCTTCCTAAGTCTTGTAATTCTTGTATTCGCAGTTCACGATGAAGGGAGCCCCGAACCCCGTAAAGGATTGCATGGGAGTATGCCGGCCAGCAAAACTTCAGGCATGGCAATAGAGGTGTCCACGGCTTTGTGTCAATGCTCGGACACGGGACGGAAGATGGGAAGAGACAGCACCAAAGAGAAATGCACTGTTCAAAAAGCACGGGGTTTTCAATTGCTTTCCGGATAGGATGTGATGCTGGGCAGACGGGGTTTGGATGCCCGTCGGAAGGTTCTTCGGAACGGGATCGAAACACGGAGTGAGATTACGGTGTGGCTTGATCTATCGACTTCATGAGACGTCTTTCGATGTTCGCGGGGTGCGTTTCGATGTTTGCCTGGGCGACGATTGGAAGCTTCCGAATTTTCCCCGAGTCTGAAGCCTGAAAGCCGCATGAAAGCTTTCAAAACGAGGTCCTGCAGGCAATCTCAGCAGTTCATGCTACTTGCGTGACATGCTCCCTGGCGACGCAAAGTCAGTTCTACAGACAGTACTCTAGTCATACCTGTGCATCGGGTCCAGGGTATCCGGTTCGGGGCTTCCGTTTCTGGCACTCTGAACCTGTGTCGAGGCTTCAACCCCAAACCTGAAGCCCAAAGGCTTCGAGATTCCTCAATTAAGATTCCCTGCCAAAAGGATCTCTGCCGTGATTGCACACAAAATCTAGATTACATGTCGTCTCTGGCAAACACTAAATAAACCCAGAGCCATGAAGCCAAGATTCCGGATCATCGCCAGTATCTCACCGTGACTGCCTGTCCTCACAAAACAATTGTGAGTTTTAGGGTCCAGCCCACAGCAGAGGACTGCGGTGATAACACCAACCTTGCCAAAACGACGACCGCAACTGATACCTATCAACATGCAGCGAGAACAATCAACACCTTTAGGGCATGTAGGACGCCAAAGGACTCTTGTTATCATCACTACTGAGAGTTTTGTTTGCAGTTTTGTTTTGTTATTCTGCTATCCTGGGCACTGTCGCAAAAGAACCCCAACCGCTGGCCCCAAACCACTGCCCAACACCTCGATTGCTTGCCGTGTCAACTCAGACTTAAGGCTTCAGAATGCTTATAGGATTTCTAGGGGTCAGTTTTAAGTCCCTGTGGGGTTTTGTCGGATCCGTGGCGCTTCGTGATGGCTATGAGGGTTCAAGGATAAAAGCTTAGGGTTTGAAGAGTCAAAGGTGTTTGGTGCATGTAGCGGAACAGAAACAATCCCGAGCCCTCTTGACCTTGAGCTTTCGACCCGGGTGTTGTTGCCGTTCGTTTGAGGCTTTGGGCTTGGGTGGTCTTCTTTGCATCACTCATCACCATACTTTTGTTCTAGGATTTCGAAGGGCTCATATGTCGGCCCCGATGCTCCCCTCAACTGGCAAGCAGTTGAGTGTAAGGTGTTCATCTGCTCTTCGACCTTCATCTGCTGCTTCGCTTTCGGGTGCCTGTTGGCTTGTTTTTCAGGCCGTAAGACATGAAACATCCGACGCAACATCATGGTCGTCTAAGTCTGACAAACAAGAAGGTTGTGGGGTTAAGGAGAGAACCCAAACCTCTGAAACATGAGCCCTAAATCCCAAACCCTAAGCCGTTTAGGTTTAGGGCTAAAGGCGATTCACAGGATTGTTGATTGTTTTGAATTCCTTCAAAGGTTCCCCTTGAGGCTCCTATCGGTATTCTGCTGCCAAACTGTTTTACGGTGACGCGCTCGACGTCTCAAGAAACATGATTGAGGGATCTTTGCTTGGGTTTTGCATCCTCAACCCTGAACACGTTCATGCATACTGCCTAACCGTAAAACCCTAAACAAACCATATAGTATGAACCCTAGATCCCAACCCTGAAACCTCGACGAAAAAATCCTGGGAAAGAGAAAAGAACTGTGTCCTGAACAGCCCTACATCCTTAAACCCTGAAGACAAACACCCTAAATCCTAAACGCCCCCAAATAAACACACCTGCTCGTAACAACCGTGCTCAGTAAGCTCCCTCAAATCCCATCAGACCCCCAAAACAACTAAAGCCCCGCCCTCACCCTCAACGAGCCCAAGCTTAGAACAAAACATGGAACTCCATTACGCCGTGGCTCGACGATGACACGGCATGTTTCCCTCTTCGTGTCACCTGCCTCCTGAGCAGAAAGAGACTGCAAGGCTTCATCGGGTTGCTATGTGGCTTCTGAGCTATATATCTGAAGCTACACAGACATTCGTAATGTGATCTAAAGTGTTTTTCTTCACTGGTCAGAGCTTGGGATTTATCTTATCGGTGTCTGGGTTTGGGTTTTGGGGTATCAGATGTTTGGGCTTACCTAAGCCCTAGAAAACCTAGGTTTTAGTGCTCCCGTTTGCTGTGCTTTTCGCATTGTTTTCTCAAGAGGCAGGCCTTTGCAGTTTTGTTTTGGGTTCGAACATTTAGGACCTACTAATGACAGAGTCGGTGGACAAAGCACCTTTGTTTACCGCCTTCGTGCGCCTTCAGCCACATCTGTTCTGCGTCGTGAGGTGCAACGCCCTGCGTTACATTAACCACCCTAAACTCGGAATTCTGGTACACCTGCTGTTGGATAATTCGGGATATTGTCCGTAAGCAGTATCCCTACATGGCTACCGCGGTTGTGATGCGTATGGCATGCCTTGAATTTTCCAGCATTGAAGTCACCTTGAAAAACCCTCCAATGTACTTGGACCCCACTTAAGGTCTATTCAGGTCCCTCACAGTAATCTCATGCCAAACGTTGGTCTTTCAGTTCATTTTTCTTGACATTCGCTTTCCTCTAGTCGCATCACGTTCCTTAATCCAGCCAATTTACTTAAACCCCATTTTCTCACCTCGCCAAATTACTTCTAGTCACATCGATTTTCTTTTAAACAATCATTCGTCTGTTCAAATCAATTTTCTTGAGCCCCGTCTTCGTCTGTAATTACAAGTCAACTTACACGCTGTTACTTACTTAATTAAACCCTAACTTCCCAAAGCCTGAAAAAACACCCTAAACTCTTGAAGCATCCTAAACCCTAACACCCGTAAATCAACCCTCAGCAAACAAAGCCTGCGCCGCAAAACTCTCAGGGGTCCTGCAAGCAATCCAAGCAGTTCATGCTTGACAATACTCTAATCATACCTGTGCATCAGGTCCAGGGTATCCGGTTGGGGGCTTCGGTTTCTGACACCCTGCACCGGTGTCGAGGCTTCAACCCAAACCTGATTACACACGGCATCTGGATTATGAGTTGTCTCTGGGAAACATTCAACCCAGATCCATGAAGCCAAGAGTCTGGATAATGGCCGGCGTCTCACCCTTGAATCCTCACAACAACTTGTGCTTTTGTTTGATTCAGGCCACAGCAGAGGACTGCAGTAATAACACTAATCCCGTTAACACGGTGACCGCAAGTGATACCAATCAACATGACAACACTAAGAAGTAACAGTCATTGCTGTAGTGAGAACGATCACCACTTTTCGGGCATGTAGGACACCGAAGAACTCTTGCGATCATCGCTATTGGGAGGTTTAATGTGCATTGTTGTTTTGATACTGTTGCTATCCTGGCCATGCCATTATACTATTATGCTGTCGCAAGAAGAAGCCAAAACGCCAGGCCCTAAACCCTGCCCCAGCCCCGCTTCCAGGGGCTTTGCGTCACCCTTCAGGTTGGCAGCAAATGCTTTTACCATAGCTCAGCGTAAGACACGCTTTCTGATGAAATCTACAACGCAGGTTAATGATTCTTGAACCGCAACCCCGAAATCCTCCTGCCTGCAGCTGGAAGCCTTGGGTCACGGCTCGATCCTTGGCGAGCCCATGATTTACTGGTGATTCCTTTCAGGGTTACTGGAACGGCTCTTCGATATGTAGGGGCACCTTTTTATATTGTCGCCCTCATCCTAAAACCAGAAACCCTAAACCCAAACCCCGAACCTAAACCCGGGAACCCCAAACCGTGACACCCCAAACCCTCAAACTCCAAACCCCTAAATACGAGAACCCTTAAACCCTAAACAAACCTAAAACATCCTAAAACCTAGACCCAGCCCGAAATCTGAAACCCTAAAAACCACGAATCCTAAATACACCCTTGACTGACTCTTAGAGAAACGAACCCCTAGGATTGGCCAGGGATCTTCCCCGCTTGGAAGTTCTTTGCGCCGGAAGCGCTCCGAAGCTGCCTCGGATATGGCTTCAGGGTCCTTTTCTCAGGTTTGGGGTCCAGGGTGTAGGGTTTAGGGTGTTTCGTTGACAAAAATTACAACAGGTTCATGGGCGATTCATCGGAAATCCATAGGGTTTATCGGTTCTAGGGATTTAGGATTTAAGATTGGGAACGAGCACATGCCAATCGCTCAACATTTGCGGTGGGCCCGGCCTCAAGGTACAAAGCCAAACATCAAACTCCCACAGCCGACAGCCTGACTGAGCAACCTCACTGAGTAAGTCGGTTCTTGTTCAGGATCTCAGTTAGAAGGTATACAGTACTATGAACTATGCTTTCCTTCTTGTGGTAGCTTAAACTGCGCTCCCGAACAAGAACCTGACCAAGTGCTGCAGGTGTAGGGTTCCTCAAGAACGGATCCAGGGTTCAAGGGCAATACGGAGGTTTAGGGTTTAGGGTTCCAGGTAGCACTGTTCCTTAGGGTTTGTTTGTAAATAAAGAACACCATGATAGAACTACTCACAGCTCGTCTAGAGCGCTTGCAGTAATCGTTGAAGGGGGTTCCCTAAGGAACACTATTCTGCTTAGTAAGGCTGAGCAATGCCCTATACTATACGGTATAGGAGGACATAGATTATGCTGCTATGCAACAAAAATCCCAGACAGCGAAATGTAAACAAAAACACACACACACACACACACACACACACACACACACACACACACACACACCGAAAACCATAAAAAGTGAGTTTGGGGTTTAGGATTTAGGGCTCAGGCTGCTTCAAACCAGAACTCAGGAAGCAGGCCAAATAATTTACACACAGCAATCATGAACATCATAGCAGAAACAAGCATGCTGTTGAACGCAAGTATCCTAAACCCTGAGCCGGATTCCTAAACCTTTTGCCCTAAACCCCTCAACCCTAAACCCGACAGTTTTCGAGGCTAACGAGCTCTTTTCAAACCTAAGGCAAGCTTCACTTCTTTCGAGGCTCGGCAGACGTAGAGCTCAGTGTTTGGGCATCCTGGGCAATTTAGGGTTCAGGGTTTTTTTGCTTTCAGGCTTTCGCGGCTAATTAGGGTTTAAGAGTTAGGTCTTAGGGTCTGTAAGGTTAGCTTAGGGGTTTTGGGATAAGGGTTTTAGGCTTCAGGCCTTAGGGCCTGAGGGTTCTCTGGGTCGGGGCTTGAAAAGGGACCCTGTTTGGTGTTCGAGTTTCAGCTTTGAAGCACGAGTTGCACCTTCCGAAGGATGCGTACGGAAGAACCCTGTAACCCGTAAGCAACTAAACCCAAATCCGGAACTTCGAGTCATTGACAACCCGGTACCCTAATACAAAACACCAAGCCTTTTATGATGCAGGGCTGCTGCACCCCCCCTCCCCCCCGCCTCATGGTATCCCCCCCTTGAGCGTCAAGTGGGTGCTCTTCTTGTTTGACCTTGTTGCGTTCTCCCTCTTCCTGCATGGTCTTGTTTGGCCTTGTCCCCTCCCCCCACGCTGTGGGGTAGGGCCTGTGGTCGTTTTGGTTGACCCCGCCCGGCATGTGGCAGGCAGCGTGTTCTGCAGAGGTATAGTTGCAACCGCTTGTTAGTGTCAACGTTACGTCCTCGTTGCCATACTGGAAAGTTTGACCTTGCTAACGGTGCCCCTGTCCCTGCTCTGATGCGGTTGTCGCTCTGTGAGGAAGCACTGGCAGGGAGCATTCTCCATCGTCGTTCCTCCTCTGGTTTGCGTTGGTTTGTTCCGGTTGTGCGGGACCGCTGGGAGGGGCTGGGGGGGGACTCGGGAATCGAGAGCATATATCCAAACTCGTAAACCTCTTAAGTCATAAACACCCCCGAAGCTAAGTGCTTCGAGGATCGAGCCTTCGCTCAAGAGTGAATATTTCAGGTGTCGGGCTCGGAGAAGTCTTGAAATGCATCTAAACAAAGCAATGCAAAGCCTCCACGTCATAGAAGTTGGGGTGTAGGCTTTAGTGTAGAATGGTTTCGGGTCCGGGATGATAGGTCGAGGCTTCAGGGTCTACTTCATTTCATAAGAGCATCCTGCCGCAGTGTCCTAGTTTGGAGAACTCCCCGTAAATCCCAACAACTCCTCAAACCAGCATAAACTTTGGCCCTAAGTAAGGGTCCAGATGACGTGTTAAGTAGGTTCTCGGGTTTAGTGTGGAAGCTTTGTAGGTTATTGGTTGGAAAATTTGGAAACTCTACACCCTCAAACCCCAAACAACGTCCCCAAACACGCCAGCCGCCCAGAGTCTCAGCAATCCGGTTATCTCGGAGTGTCGATTGTGGGACCCACACCCAATCGCGTCCAGCTTGCTCTCTTTGTCCTTTTCAAGCTTACTGTAAAGGATGCCAGCAGTCCAACTCATGCTGTGTGTACTAAGGACGAACAAAGAGTCTTCAAACAAATAGCACTCGAAAAAAACTTGAAATCAGGTGCAGGGGATGAGAGGCGAGTCGGACGCACGAGTCGAGAACAGGCGGGGGGCAAGTCAGGAACGAGAACGAGCGGAAGTCAGGAATGGCACGAGGTGGAATCGGCCACAACGTGAGGGCGCAGTCACCAACAACCCTAAATCCTAAACCCCCCAAACCCTAAACCCGGAACCCTAAACCCTAAGTCCTAAACCCTAAACCCGAAGCCATTCGCTACTAATCTCCTGGACATGCTTGACTGGGCGTTTGCCTGTTCCGGACTCTCTCGTTCCGGACGCACTGGGGGCGAGCCTGACTCGACTAACTTTCCAGGTGTAGGAACAAGCCTTGAAGCGTTTCTAGATGAGCTGGCAATTGCAGCTGACTTTCTGGTCCACACCAGTCACGGTAGGGTTCAGGGTTTCAGGGTTTGGGAATGCTTTCTGGGGCTTTCCGGGTGGAGCCTCAGCAGAGAGTCAATTAATTCACATGGCTTCGGACCTGCATCACACCGGCGAAGGTAAATGTCCGAAGTTGCGATAAGGCGATAAGTGGAGGGGCTGAATTTAAGGTTGAAGGACTCCGTATTCACTATGGTCCAAGAAGAAAGGCGCAAAGTGAAAGCATAAAGTCTCGGGCTTCGATCGCGTGGCTGTGCATCGGAGAACCCTCTCTGTGCACGGTACCGGCTTCGTGACAATAGAAGGATTGGGAGAACAAAGCTTTTTAACTGTTTATCCAGTGCATTCCAGTGCAGTATGGACCTCGGCAGTTTTGGTGTCACATACTAGCTGTGCAGACCTCGTCCGAGAAGCACGAGCACGGGTGGTAGGAAGTGTGAAGATGATCGGGGGCCGTTGCAAAACGTGCCAGGCTAAACAAGTTTCTGCTACTATTGCCTTCAAGGCATTTCAAGGCCAGCACCCGCACCACCCTGCAGTTCGAGGGATCAAACATGATCAAAGAAAGCTTGCAGCTGACAAGTCGGATTTAAGTTTCGCATTTGGGGTTTCGGTGCTTTTGGAGTCTTGGGGCTGGGGACTCTCAGGCCCACAATCCCCGTAAAAGACCCTTCCTCCTCCCAGCTGCTTGGAGCGAAGTTTGGGGTTGTCGGACATGGCTCCAGGCGGATTGGCTCGCTGAAGGTTCTTCGGGGCTCTTGAGGGTTGTTCAGGGCTCGCTTGGCAGTTCCCGCTCTGATTTCTCTGGGTTCTTGAAAGTCAACTGGCTCAATGCTGTCATGTTCGGGCCGGACACGGCCGCCTCAGCCACCTCGCACCAGAATCTCAGAGCTGCCCTCTCCAACCACGGTCAGGAACATATGTGTTTGGCTGCACTCGTTTTCTGCAACCTGGCACCTAAACTGAGTAATTGACCACTGCGATCTTCTGTAACTCTTGCGAACTGGGGATTTGGAACACCACTTGCACCGAAGAGATCGGCTTCAATGGAGAATCGCTTGCCAGCGAAAAGCCTGAAGTGCTCCTTCTGACCCCTCATCTTTGTTGTCAGAAGCCACGCGATCCACGTGCTCATGATCACAGCCAGTAGATGCCAGAAGCACTTGTTGGCCCTTGATCGATCGGCTTCCGTTGGCGGTGCCTGCAGCAAAGCAGACACCAAGTACAACCAACACCTGACAGTTCTTAACGGTATGAAAATGCTGCAATACGAAGACACGGATTGTCCTATCTGTCTCACATACCAGCTGCCTCGTTGATCCACCGGAGTCGGAGGCTCCTGCTTTGGCCGTGAACAAGATTCCTCCAGCACTGCTTTAACTTTCTTGTCCTTGCAAAGCTTCTTTGGCTTCTCGATGCTGGCGGGACATCTGCTCCCGAACACTCGATGCAGTCGACTCCAGCATGACAATCGAGATCGACGAGCCCTTGATCGTGTAGGCCGGAGATATGAACGGGCTGTACCTCGCATTCCTCATAGCTGCGGACCTAGTGGTAGGAAGTCTTCCCAGTTTAGCTCTCGTCCAAACACCCATGACTCCAGCCGTTTGCTTGACAATTCGTCATCTGCTGCCAACGATTCGAGGCAGCCACACAGATCAGAAGGAATAGGCATAAAACTCTGATGACCACTGCTCTTGCGATCCTCAAAAAAAAGATGGTACCGATGCACGAAATTGCGTGGGCAACTCGCGAGGTCGGAACCAAAAGTTGCAGCACTTGTATACTTGCTGTCTGACACAGTCGGATGTCCAAAGAAAGCAAAGTGACTGCGAATTTGATGTAGCCGCCCCGTTAGTATGCGCACCAGAACAAGGCTGTGTGATGTGCCTGCATGACCTGTCGCTCTCGCGGCCATCTTTACCAAAGTGCGAGAAGCCTTGCCCTGAGCACCAGCATGTGCCACATCTGTGAGCTTCAGCCGTGCTTGAATCTCCCTGCGAACGTGTGGCACATGCCCGTGGCACAGGACAACATAGTCGCGCAAGAGGCGGCCGCATACCAGCTGAAGCTGTAAATCGTAGAAGGCTGCGTATGTTGCCGCCGACAAGATCAAACCTGAACTGGGAACGTCCAAGCGGTGCAGAAATCCGAAGGCGTGATCTCGGTCCTCATGGATTGGCAGCTCTCCCAGCACCGCCTGAACATGCGGCAGCATTTGCAGCTTCGTGTCACCATAGACTTCCCAACCCGCCGGTTTCGCGGTAACTAAGCAATCTGATAGCGTGAGAAGGACAAGTGGAGACTTAAGAGAGCGGCTGACAGAGGTCCACGGCTGAACTCGCTCTGCGAACTTAGCCTCCTGCCTGTCTGGCGAGCTGACTTCATCCAAGAAAATTGCGAGCCCATTGAAGAATTGTCTGAAGCTAGTGAAATCACGCTTACTGGTAGGCACTGCAAAGTTCAGGGCCCACAGCATGCCCACAAACTGCTGTAGAACTGCTTGTGGGCCAGTTCCTTCATGTCGCTCGATGGCGGCTGCCCGCCTGTGAACTTCTTTTCGAAGAGTACACAGGAAGTGCGTTCCAGCATCGGTGGTGCATGCCCCCATGGCAACTGCGACCATCTCTTCAAGCGTGAATTGCCTCAACAAGCGGGCCCCGTCACGTTCCAGATGTATGAGCAGGGTGGGGTGGTGGAGGCCCAGCGAAGCAGTGGTCCACCACAGTTTGGAGACTTCTGCAGTTGTCATCTTCCGTGTGTTGACTTGCTGCAACACCTCTACAAAGCAGGATTTCAAGTCTGTTAGCATGACCATCTCCGCCATTGCCCAGAACCGCAGGATGCACGAAACATACCTGGCACCAATGACAATGCGTTTCCCAATCTCATCCCGGCCAGAGTGCTTGCAGGAATCAATTGCCGTTGGAAAAGCAACATCAAGTTCCAGATTTAGCAGTTCCATGTGCTGGTAGCAGGCCACAGCTCGCTGCCAATGGTCACTGTAAGTGGCGATCATGGAGTTGTATGAAACCGCATCCGCTTCGAAACCAGCAGAAATCATGCTGCTCACAGCATTCAGAGCTGCAGGCCAGATAAGTCCTTTGTTTGCTATGAATGTGTTCCACACGACTGTGTCACACTGAACAATCCTCGCACAATCATCCAGCAATGCCCTTGCCAGCAGCCACTTTCCTTGCGATCGACAAGAGGTCAAGGCACTGCTGTAGAGAAATGAATCTGTTGCAACTTGTTTTGACCCAACGTGGCGAAGCAAGGCAATGACCTTGCGCCATCCAGCTTGCCTGAATGATTCGCAGAGCATGCCGTTAATTTTCAGGTCGGGCTCTCCAGAAGCTTCGCGAAACCGAGCGAGTACAAGCACAAGAGCAGACCAAGTGACCTTGCTGGCGGATGTTTGGATATACCGATACCAGAATGTAGTCCCAGACTTGTCAGACTTCAGACGGCCACTCATGCGATCTACAGCGAGCTGCCAGCATTGGTCTGCACGACTGGAGATGAGCGGCTCACAAAACCCGGAATCTGGCTGCAGGGTCTCGTCCACGATGCTTTCGTAAACAGAAGCTGCCTCCCTCCAGAGTGCTGCGGTCGCACAAGATGATACCAAAGAATGACACAAAAATTGGCTGCTTGAGACACCCTGTCGGAGCATGAAATCGTAGGAGGCAGAAGCCTTTTCCCAGCTCAAACTGGCGGTGATGGAAGGCAGATCAGTAGCAATTGAGCTTTGCTCAGGCCTGAGCATGGCAAGGGCTGATTGAGCAAACTGCAATGAAACACGAACGAGACGGGGTATCAGAGCGACCAGCCTAGGAGGCATCTGCAATTTTGCGGCAAGGGGCCGCATGCAGAATGATGTCGGAAAGTGCAGGAGCGGAAGCGGACTCGGGGCGCTAAAGATTCGAATGCGAAAATGCTTACTGAACCGAACAACGTCGAGTCGTCCGAGCGGGCACCTTGTGTTGCATATGTTTTGCAAGTACCAGGGTGAATCGGTCCAGCAGCACGTCGCATAATGCAAGTTCTAGGCCCCAAGCAAACCGTCCGCTAAGCATACCAAGCGGGTAAGCAAATCCCAAACAGCACAAAAGCAAATATCAAAGGAATGTTTGGCAGGCAAGCCTAAGAGCTCAAGCAGGTTCAGATTTGGAAGCCACAAGCGGCCTCGCCAGGCCTTCGTGCTTTAATAACAACAAAATCTTTTCAGAGAGCATCCGGTTTTCAACCTTTTGCCACGTACCGCCCACGCACTTGAATGCTATTTCTGCCCGGAAGAGGGTAGACAGCGCGCTGCAGGGTTGAAGGCAAGTCCCACACCGATAGGGGAATGAAACTAATATATTCACAGCGAAACCGCGTGTTGCACACAGATATGGGCCATATGTGAAGACAAGCCGCCTGGTCGCCAGAAAAAGGGCATGGAGCCAGGACAAGCATCTTGCAACTGAACTGGCCACGATTGTCTTGGATGCTGAATCTGGCACCACGGCATGTTCCTGAGCTGCACTCTCAATTGCCAAACCTTAGCAGGTGTTACTTCGACATTCGGAAACGTGCGTGGCATCAAGCACCTCAAAGTGTAAAGTGTAAAAGCAAATGGGTGGTCGAGACAGCCACGAGACTTCTGAGGTTCATATTGCAAGAGACGTTCGCCAACTTCTTCACCCATGTGTGGACAAATAATACTGCTGACGCGCTTGAAACTTGGCAGGAACGAGTGCTGCCATTAATCCAAACTCCAGTTCCATAATTAAACTTTCTGCACAGACGCTTAGCCAAACGAGGCTACATGAAGTACTCCCATCACAAAGCTGTTGAACCTCAGACGCTCGCAAACGCTTCAACGACTGGACCATACTGACCACACCATCATCCTGCTGACTTGTTGGTGAAAACAACTAGGAGACTTAGCCTGAAATCCCAAAGCTTAGTATGTAGGGTGCTGCTTGCTGAAGCGGCCCTTTCTTTTTTTGCGAATCGCTGCTGGAAATCCTTCGGAATGTTTCCCGAATCCGCCACCTGGTCTTGGGACTCTTCTGAAGCCCCAGCTTGCTTTCGGAACCGGGCTACTCTCTCCATGACAACTTCAGATCTCCCAAAAAGCAGGAGCGGCCCAGGGACCACTCGGATGCAGCCAAGCGTCAGCCAGTGCTTGATACGTTAGGAGGGCGGGCTGCCACAGAGACGAGGTGCGGAAAGCCCCGACTGCCGAATTGTAGCTAATGGCGTCTCGTCGTAGACAATCGTGTGGTGAGTGCAAGAGACACTGTGCAACCTGCCATTGATTACTTCGCTGGCATGCACTGATGCCACGATTGCACGAACTTATCCGTGCCGGCAGAGAAATGCGAGCCAACTCGGCTCTCAGAAAAAGAACCAGCTGCCATGAAGATGGCATCGACTCTTCCCAGCAAAGAGCGTCAGTCTGCAGTTTGCACCGCAAAGCATCGCCAAGCAGGGTAATAGAGCTGACCCACTTTCCTTTCTTTTCGCATGCGGAAATTGCAGTGCTGAAGTCAATGATATCCAAAGACACCTGCAGAAATAATGCACTATCCACCAGAGCCAAAGGCATTGCCCAGCTGACGCTTTTGGCACATGCAGTTTTGCAACTGGAAAAACTGATTTGGTCAATGCCATGTAGTCTGCTGAACATCTGCAGCACCTTCGACCAAAGCCCAGATTGTGACAATGAATTCATGGCAGCTTTCGTGGCAATGTCATCCACACAGATTCGAAGCGTCGACATATCTTCAAATTTCTGCAAGGCCACATGCCAGTCGACACAAGCTTGAATTCCGGCAGTGTAACTCTGCGAGTCAGGAGCATTCTGGTCATTGGAAGATCTTCGCAGAAGGCTCCCAGCACGTTCCCACAGCATCTGGCGCACACATGAAGTAGTTGCCTGACCCAGCACGACATCGCTGACCCTCATGGACGTAGTGTCCAACGTCTCAATCATACGCAGCGCTGTATGCCAGCTTTTGCATGCCCCTAAAACGGTCCCAAAACAAACAGTGTCTGGCTCGAGTTCCATACGGAGACGCCTCAGCAAAGCAACAGCATCTGCCCAGCGGAAGGAGTACTTGAGACTGCGAATGCTCTTGGTGTAAGTGATTAGGTTTGGACGAGCCAGCAGACTTCCTGCAACTTGCAGCAAGCCCACGGCACTTCGCCATGCTGCCTTGCGGGCGTGTTCCTTCAGTGTGTTCACTAAGGAAACATCCCTTGTCGGCAACATGCGCACAGCTCCACCTCCCCAGAACCGCAGTCAGAAGGCTGCACAAGCTCCATGTATGCCACTGCCACATGCACTTCCAGCTCGAGCCGTGCTGCGGACAAGGATGAGACGAGTGACAAGCAAGCATGCACATGCTGCCAGAATTGGCTTAGTGCTGTTGTCTGTAGGTCAATTGAAGTTTCTGGATTCAGAATTCTTGAATGGCCATGCGCGACACACAGCTTCAATGAACACTGTCCGGTCGGCTGGCTCCCTTCTTGATGCATTCTTTCTGCAAGCAATGACAAAAAGGATGGTTGCGGAGGGCACAGCTGCTGGCTTTGCCAATCAATGCATGCCGAGTCTTGGACATCAGACAAACGGGCCACTGCACGGTGCTGGCACTCATGTCCACACTTGGCTGATGTATGGCCGTTGCCTTGCCGGTGCAGGGGTAGCTTCAGCCCGTGATACTCTGCTAGACTATCCTGCTGCTGTCGCGGTCCGGGACGAATCAAGCAGATCTCCATGCAAAGCTCGGTTGCTTGCAACTGTGGCGTGTCTTCGAGCGTGGCTACCTGCTCTGGTGTTACTCCAAAGCCGAGGCGGCAGCCTGACCAAGACGCTCTCCGATCATCTCCCTCAACGCTGGAACAATGTGTGCCAACCAAACATCAGTTCTAGCATCCACGATCTGAAAATGATCTGCACCTGCAATCTCTAACACTGAAACTAATGCCGGCGCTGAAGACTTAGCATCTTTGGCATATGTTCTCACTAAGTCTGGCGGCACGTCAGTGTCGCTGTCCCCATACACCAGGCACAGTGGAAAAGTCACGGGAAGAAGCGCAGAAGGCGAGGCTTTCCGATATTCTTCAAGGCCAGATCCTGTTGGAGCTTGCTTCATGTAGCGTTCCACGGCATCTCCTTCATCTGAAACTTTGAGCTCGTATCCACGTATCAGATCTGCTACAGGTGCAGCGGCAACCACAATGGACTGAAGGCCACGAGCTGCCAGCTGATGCGCCGCCCACAGCGCCAAGCATCCACCAGCAGAGTGTCCAAGAAGAATCAATCTTTCAGAGCGCAAAGATCGCAGCGCAGCTGCTTTCTTATCGGAGTCAGAAGATCTCTGAGCTTCGCTGCTCAAGCGACACAGGAAGTCTATAGCCATCAATACATCCTCGTTCGTTCCAGGCCATCCTCCGCCTGCATGGTCTCGTCTCCTGTACTCGACTTCCACAACTGAAAAACCCCGTGACCAGAAAAATGATCCCAATGACTTCGTGCCAGCATTGCCATATTCATCGTCCAATCCGAACTTGTTTTTCCAATAGCCCCCGTGCAGCACGATGACCGTGCCATGAACGTCGCCTGGTGTTCGTGGTGCTTCATGTACGCGAACAAACTGGGTTTTTGGAGATGCCGATTCAGCATATGGAAGGTCCCACCATTCCGGTGTGTCCATGTCACAAGCCCCCGGGCAGCTAGCAACCGGATGCTGAGCTGTTGGGTGCGCACACAACAAGCAGATTGCACATCAGGTGAGGCTGGATATTCCGTTTAGGTTTCACGATGAGAGTTCGGTGCTGGGTATTTGCACGAACAGTTCTCTACGTCTCGCACATTTGAAGGCGTGGCAGGAGCAAGCAAAAAGGCTTGGTCATGTTGTGGCTGTGAGCGCACTAGTCCACGAGATCCAGGACAGTGCAGTGCAGTGTTCCCCTCTCAAGCAGTATTAACTCATGGCAAGCCGACGCCCACACCAGAGTCAGTCAATCCTAGTGGTGAAAGGCTGCTGGACTGACGGGCAAGCTTGAGTAAAGATAAAAACACACGAAACGCATTTCAATGGGTACCATGGTTTGACTGTTGCTAGACCACTCCTGCCGGCACAAGCAAGGTCTTCCCTGCTCCGTGGCTAAAGTTCCATAAAAATTATCCAACAGCACGTTGGATCAAGGAGAGAACCGCGCAATTTATTCAACTTCACGTGTGGAGTCAACAGCATCCCCAGCATCTACTCGATAGCTTCGCCCGTACCTGTCAAGAGTGGTAATGCAGAACTTGGGGACAATGACGAACTCCAGCTTGAAAGACTACCCCTCAAGAACAGCAGCTAAATGTGGGTAGGCACGGGAAGCAAAGCACTTGCCGGTAGTTCTCCATGCAGGTGATGTCGAACGGGTTCCTGCGAATATGCGACCAGCCGTCTTTCCATTACAGCCCGATGGTGTTTACAGGTGGCCTCTCCATGTAATAGTCTCGAACCTTCGGCTTCTCATCTTCGGATGTCAGACTCACCAGCTCCCATTCAACACAACATTGCATTCAAGATGCATGTTCATTCGTCGTCAAATTGCACGCCATGATGATGAGATGGTACCTGGCTGATGCTAAAACCGAAGCAATCTTAACCGCTGACACGGAAGGGGCACAGCAGAAGTATGCTGAATGCCAAGCACATCACGAGGGCGTAGGCCGCGTACAAGAACTGAGAGAACTCTGTATACAAAATCAACAAAGTCACGGACTGCCGAAAACATGCCTCTGTATCCATGCCACAACAAGACAGCTCTCGCAAGAAGCAAGAGCCGCTGAGAAAATCCTTGTACAATAAGCTTTCGAGAAAAACATCGTCATGAAACCGGTTGATGTCAACTCTTGATTTTGTAACACTTTCTTTGTTCTGGGTTTGCAGAAGAACGCTTGATGAGAACCGTCTTCTAAGTCTTCTACCTTCTCTTACCCGCGGCTGTTGCGTCTAGGGTCCTGCGTTTCCTTCCCCGCTCTCATTGGAACACCGATGAGCGCTTCTCACATTGCGAATGCTATCCGTTCTTCTTCGCTTCCAAGACATCGGTTGACTGTTGGTCGAAACAGCGGTCTTACTCTCAAGGAGTGTTGACGAGACGGATGCAGGTCAGCCGAGTATCTCTGCTGAAACCGATTCCAAGGCTCCGCTGGAACCCACCCTGTTCATCGACGGCTTCTCCGCACGGGCTTTCTGTTGACTGAGGCGTGGATACCGAAGCCCCAGAGCGGCAGTCACGCTGGAGACACCTGAGCCTGAACTCGGCCGAACTCCAGTGCGATGACAAAACTAGGTGCTGTTTACACTTTACATGGTGGGCTTTGTCCCCACGGGTCGCAGTGGCAGCTGACCGTGCTGCTGGGCAGCTGGTGAAGTTGATTGTAAGCAAGACACACATGCACATACATGCACTCTTGAGCCAAGGCACCTTTCCTCCGTTGGCAACAAGCAGCCTCCGGATAACCTTGCCAAGAATGGTCCGTTCGGATGATCTGACTATGGTGCAAGTGCACAGCAACACATAAGCTCGAAGCACTTGTTTCGCTCGCCTCCAAAGTCTTGAAAAAGCTCGAGTGGCATGCAGATGCAAAGATGCAAAGAGTAAAGACGAAGGCTCCTCGCGACGAAGACATTGCCGTGCAACCTCCGAGGGCAGCGAATCGCGACGCTGCGCGCTGCAGGTCATACTCTCATTCAAGCCAAGCAGAGCCAATCAGGTCAGACAAAACTCTCAGAGACCTGCCTGCGACTTTTGTCCATGCGTCCAACAAACCAACACTAATGCGAGGTGATGCAACCCCACGCTCGCTTTCCTCCTAGCCTTCGCACAAGTGTTGGGGAGCCTTTACTTTGGTCTTCCCTTGCGGCTTGAATGCTGAGCAAACACAACCCCAGAAGTAGTGTGAATCCCGCTTTTTCTCCGGGAAGCGATGAGGATTGATGATGCCTCTTCCCTCCTAGCCTTCGACATCGTTCGACACTCTGTTTGATACTGCTGTGCTAAGCCGTCCTTGGCATCCTGGAAAGACGCAATGTCTGCTGTGGTTGACCTTTGACTCTGCTATCCATCAGACGCTTGCATGCCCAAACCTTCGATTCTGCACAGAACTCGGACACAGAGATAACAGATGAGACCATGGGAGTGGCATCCCACCGATGGCTGCTGCCTTGAATGTGATCACGGAGGAGTGCCCGAAGAACAACGTCGCAGTCTTAGCCCATGCTGTCTCCAAAGTGTCAATCTGGTTGTCACACGGGTGCTCTGGGCAACGGACAACGACGAGGAGCAGGAAAGATCCTTACACACGTCGAAGAACTGCTTCGGGCAAGGGCAAAAGCGAAATCAGCATTTGCCGAGGTGCTGTAGTTACCCAATCCCACACAATTTCCTGCATTGACAAATTTCAAAAATCTTGAGCTACAAACAGTTGATGGCAAAGTGCCTAACCACGTGCAATGATGATCGAATCGAAAGACCTTGGCTGGCTCTTGACTGCGTGTGCTCCAACTGAAACTCTTTCGTTCTCATTCTCACATGCAAGCGCTCAGCAAAGTGCATCGGCTTGATCTCCCTCTCTTTCTGTCTGCGAGTTGGAGAGCCGTGAGTTCTCTACTCCTGCTGTCCGAGGACGCTCTCGCCACTTCAAGCGAGTTATGCACTCTTTCGCACACGTAGGGGTACAGTCTCGGTTGCTCGTTAGCGCCGATTGCCTTGAGAACTGAAATATACTTCGGAGATCTAAAACACACGCCTAGAATATTGGGGTTTATGGCGGAGTCTTCTCATCTGATTCTAGCCTGGCAGCAAGGTTGTCCGTTACATTAAAGTTGTGCATTTATCCACCCACATCAACGGGCTGGGATGTGTCGATTGTATCTGAGAAACTGTCGGTATGGAGACAGATGCGTTATTGATATCACTGTGACAGGGACTTTGGTCGGAAACGGAGCAATCAATGCGATTAGCTGCCTCAACGAGGCAGGATTCTGAGATCGACCGGCTCGATTGGGAGCACTTGCATGCCGATGGGCATGTGAACACATAAGCAGGCTCTTTGCTCCAATCATTAGGATGCTGGAAAAGTCCAATCCAATCTTTGTCAGTATAGTTGTGAGGGGGTTGGAACTATTTTCGAGGAGAAGGCCCGCCAAGCATTCAGTGGAGCAATCCGCAACTGAGGAGTCAAGGACCCTATGGTAACATTTTTTTTGCAAGCGCAGGGTCCGAAAAGGTCCCGTTTGCACCGACCGTGTCAAGTGCGCTTGTGTGGTTTACGGCTTGGCTTGTGAACTACAGAAACCCAAAGTGCTCTATTTCTGGCAACATTCGAGACTTGGCGATACAAGGGAGTGTTGCCCATCCATACCAGAGAATGAGAAGAGTGTTCTTGCCGAATGTCGGCTGCTGTCGGGATGGCGAAAAAACCATGCTCTATAAAGGAGTGTGGTGGGGCTGCATCGGACTGTAAATATGAAATACGGCGGGAGGCTTCTACCAAGCATGATTCGGCCCAGTGTGTTTTGGGCCGACCTACCCTATTAGGGCCTATTGTATGGCGGTAGGCTGCTGAGGGCATAAACGTAGACTGGAATTCAAGAGAGTCTGGGTGCCGATATAGGTGTCCTAAGAGGTTCAAGCGATTCTGCGAATACTGTTGAGAAGGAGTGATAACACGCCTGGAGGAGAAGGCCAGCTCTGCAAGATACTGGTCGGAACATGGAGCCGAGGACGGGTTGATAACCCTATGGTAATAAGAAGATTTGATCTTAAAGATCCTGCGCAAACACTTGTAATGAATAGAGTCCAGCTTGGTGAGTTGAGGGGGAGTAAATAGAAGGTTGTCCATCGCATACATAAAAATAGACTGTACAACTGAGCGATAGACCAAGAGCTTCCAAGTAGGGGGAAGATGGCCATGTTTCACAAGCGGAGCGAGCTTCTTGGAAGCTTGCATTGCTCTTGATATTCGGGTGGAGATGTTTTTGTGATTTGTGGATCGCGGGTCCAAATATACGCCGAGGTACTTAACCGCGTCGGAGAGTGGGACTTGTAAGTCCTCAACTGGGGCAAGGAGATAGTTCGGGTCAAATAAGATGCGATGGGCGGAGTTAACGGAGAGGTGATCACACTTATCATAATTGAAATACAGGCCACGTCGGGCTCCTTCTTTCTGTACCAAGTGAAGGAAGATTTGTGCTTGGGAAAAGGAGTTAGATAAGAGGACCGTGTCGTCTGCATATTCCAAATCCCATAATGTGGCGCCCAGGCGCAGGACGCCACAGATAGTTCCATGCTCGGCCGTATACTGTCTTTCGACATCCTCAAAAAGGTGAGTGAGGACAAAGCCGAATAAGTAAGGGAAGAGGGGGGGCAACCCTGACGGAGCCCCCTTGTTTGCGTGCTTCGTTCGGAGCGCTGGTTACTGTCACGAACAATGAAGGTGGGATTATTGTTTAATGAGGAAATGGCCTGCCGAAATGGAGCCGGTACGCCCATGTACAGAAGAGAGGCCTGTATGGCGGAGAATGTAACAGAATCAAAGGCCTTGGCCCAATCAAGGAAAATGGCGTGAAATGGTTCTGTCTGCCTTTCATGAACCTCCAGAAGGCGGCGCAAAATATGTATAGGCTGGGTAACTGAGCGGCCGGAACGAAACCCAAATTGGGTATGGCGGACTCGGTGATCAAAGTGCACCGCCAGGCGTTTCTGAAGGAGCGAGGCATATATCTTATACATTGTATTGGAGAGAGACATGGGTCGATAGTTAGAAAGGAGCTTAGTATCTTTCTGGTGGTTTTTGACCAACATGACAACCTCTGAATGGAGCCAGGAGGTTGGGGCCTCTCCTGTCATGAAACGACGATTGTAATGGTCTAATAAATAGAAACGAAAAATATAGGGGGCGTTTTGAAGTAGCTCGGCTGGAACGCCGTCGGGGCCTGGAGCCTTGCCCTTACCTAGGGCGCGGAGGACAATATTAAGTTCCTCCATGTTGAATGGGCGGGAAGCCTCTGGAATTTCGGGAAAAGAGGGAGTATCTGGAAAGGTTTCAGGATTCAGGAGAAGGAGCCTTCCAAACTTGGTTGGCTAAATAGTCTGCGAATGATTCTGCCCGGCGCGATTTGGAGACCAATTTGCCTTGAGAATTAACTAAATAGGTAGGGGAAGGGCGAAAATCCTTTCTCATGGAGCGTGCGGTACGCCACTGTTGTATGGCGGAACCATGAAAATCCTCCTGGAGGTTAGCCAAGATAAACTGTCTCTTGTCGCGTCCGGCGAGTTTCTTAATGCGATTTCGATTTCGATGTTGTTTGACCTCCTGTTCGGCTGTTCGGTGAGATCAGTCTTATTTTGGAAAGAGGAAATACATTCCAAAGTAGCCGGAGAGATCCAGGGCTTCTTAGGCGAAACAGGGAGCGTTGGAATAAGAGGGGTGTGTTTTTGTAAGTAGGCGTTTTGGGCGTCGGGGGAGAGAGACAACCACGCCTCAGAGGAGTAACCAATGTCGGAAGGAGAGAGCCTGAAAATCTACCCAGGGAGCCGTATTCAGTAACGCCCTTTTCTGCAAGGGAGTCCGCTAACTCATTGCCGATAACGCCGGAGCGTCCGGCAACTTTGGCGAGCGTCACATAATGGAGAGTGCGCAGAGCAGTATAGTACTGCTGCGCAAGAGTAACGAGTTGTTGATGCGTATTGGGAAGAGAGTCACCCAAAATCACCCGGAGCGCATACTCAGAGTCCGTATAAATGGTGATATCGGCAAAGGAGGGAAGATTGGAATAATAGAGAAGATAATCAAAGAGCTCGATGAGGGCTTTGAGTTCGCCGGTATTATTGGAGCCCCAAATTTCGGGCAGTACATGAGTATCTGTAGGCGTAGTTTTAACCGGGCCAAAGGAGAGGTCCCATTGTGTGTTCTGAGTGGCTTCTTCCTTAACTAAAGAGCTGGTGACCGCAAATCCCCATCCAGCGGGATTCTCAGGAGGGGCTACTTTATTATTCGGGCAGGAGCCGTCAGTATAAGCTGTCACATATATCTGCGGAGGCGTAGCCGGGTGGTCCGGATCAGGAAGCTGATTATCGGTAGAAAAGAGAAGATCGGCCTCGAGGGCCTTGTAAAAAGATTGGGTTTGCGAAAAGTCAAGTTTATCTGTAGAGTCGGGTTGAGGTCGTGCCGGATAGTGACATGATAAAGTCCCGTAAGTGGGGAGGTGGCGTGTGTTTATGAGCTGTTGGAAATGGAGCCATGAAAGGTAAAAGAATTGGAGAGGGGAGTAAAGTATGGTCCAGCGCTGCCCAATCTTCGACCGTAGGGTTAGTAAGGAGGGGTCGGCGCACGTCATTTCTTTATAAGTAACCTGCTTGGGAAAGGAGATATGATGCTGGGAAGGAGCATGGAGAAGCGAATGTGAGTTCATAAATTCAATGAGATATTCAGCATTGTCCCTATCGGGGTCAACGAGAGCTTGGCGCCTGCCCCACACGTGTGGGCCGAGGCCCGGGGCATCTTTTGTCATGGAGGCGGAAAGTCGGGCGTTGAAGTCGCCCAATACGACTAAGTGATCTGCACTGGAATGAGAAGAGATTAAGTGGTCCAGGGAGTCCCAAAAGTTTTGTTTCCGTTTGAGATCCTCAGCGGAATCCTCAACTTGACTGGGAGCATATACACACATAATAGTGACGGGGTGGGGAATAATATGAATAGTGAGTTCACAGAGGCGGGGGCCGTGGACCAAAAAAAATTGGAGATGGCCGTAGACATGGGGAAACGAAGAAGCCCACGCCATGGTGTTTACCAGCGGGAGTGCTGGAATGTAGAATCTCCCATCCTGATCTGCAAAAACTGTGACTAGAGTCGGCCTTGGTTTCCTGGACCGCTAAGAAGTGAAAATGGTGTTGCTTAGCAAAAAGGAGAATCTGATCATACTTGGCGACCTCCTTAAGGCCTTCAATGTTCCAAGTGGCGATGTTGAGTCTAGTATGCGGTTTAAGGGAAAATGGGGAAGAGTGCTGATGATATCGCCAATTTGTGGGCGCGCTTTGGGTCTTTCGAACCTTCGACTGGAGGCGGCGGTAATCGGTCGGTCGTGGACCAGACGGGGGTACAGGGATAAGTCCACCGTGAGTCCGCAGGGTGGTCCCTTGAAAAGCGGTTTCCAAGCTCTATAATCCTGGCGCCGAGATCTTTTATTCTGAGTCCACTGTTGAAAACGGCGTGCCCATGCCTGAATGGATCTAGTTCCGCGAAAGGTTCCCCCGATGGTGTCGCGGTTTTGGTAGCCACTTGGATCGGGTTTGGTGCGAGTGTTTCCTGGGGTTTTGGGGTCAGAGCAAACCTGCTTCCTCGGCAGTGGCTTGCCTGTCTGAATCCCCAGACTTTTCCAGAGCCTTCTTTCGGAAGGTTGCGTCCAGCAGCTTCCCGGCTCGCCTCCCTTGGAGGCAACCGCTCGACTTAGCAGCCCATAGAGCTTCGGAGATTCTCCACGAGAGAACTCAAGTTCTTTGGTAATTCCTCTTCTATAATACCTGAGCCACACATTGCGTCCTTTAACGGAGTACGAAAAACTATCATCCCATTAGGCAGTGTGAGAGAGAGTGCCCAAATTCTAGAGGAGGTCGGAGTATACACTTCGTACTCGATGATGTTGCCATTAGTGAGTGAGTGAGTGAGTGAGTGAGTGAGTGTCGACCTGGGGTGCTCTCCGGCCTACGGAAACGGTCCCTCTCGCCTTCTTTGCCCCTCCGCATACGTCATCGGGGCTCCGGTGCAGAGTTCAACGCTCCGGGCGAGCCGGGGATTAGGGGAGGGATGTGCCACCCGAACCTCCATGGGCCCGCCCCCCCAAGCCGGGCGGCTTGGGTGGAGGGGTGGTCGACCAAACACGCACGCACGCACAGCACCGGCAGCGAGACTAAGGGCAAAAGCACATTCAGCTAATGCCCTTGTGGCTGCAAATACTCGAACAGTGTCCACTTGGCGTGTGGGACGATGCCTGATGCTGAGGGCATCACCCCTCGACCAAAAAGGGTGTTGATGTTGCCATTAAGAGCATGCACTAACCTATTTCTAACCTTAGCCGTAAACCCTCTGGCGCGCACTTTCATTTGGTCGTTCGCAGAACGAGACGTCTCGGGAGCACGCTTGGTGGAAAAAACTGAGGCAGTGAATCGATCGGTAAGCTCTAGGCTAGAAAGCGGCAAAACGATTGTCTGGCTACTCTCGGACTTAGGCCTAGCAGAGCGTTTTATCGGGAAAAGGGCTTCCGCTGGAAGCCTTGCGCACTGACGCGCGTCCAAAACTGTGCCCTCTGTTGGGACACCGAACTGGCGAAAGAAGCTCCTACGAAAAAGGCTGTCACGCTTTGTACAAGGAAACGCACGCAGCGAATCCAACCAGTGGTAAATCGGTTCCATTGGTAAATCAGACCATTGGTAAATCGGCTTCTGCAAAGGAGTGTCTTCTCAAAAGGAAAAGGAGCGCTCCAGAAATGAGACCATTGGTGAAGGTGACCATTGGTAAATGAAGGCGCGTCAGGACTGCAGTCCGGAGCGCTGTCTGTCTGATTCCAAGAAACAGGAGGTAAACCCTCGGCCGCGGTGCTGTGTGGAGAGGCGCAGCGACTAGCGGTAACCACGCGTAGGTGAGGTGCTTGTCGGGGAGGTAAATCACCTGAGCCAGGAGCTGGGTTTCCTCGGGATCCCAGATTTGGAGGGAATGGAAGTCGCATTTCAAACATCGTGAAATGGAGGGATTCTGAGGTTTCGTGAGCAAATCCATCACAGCATGGCGCAGCTGCAGTGCTGGAACGCGCTCAGGGCGCTCTAATACGGGGAGGTCTCTTTCTATCCGAAGGGGAGAATCCTGGCGCTCTTGCGAATAATACCAACGCTTCTTTTGCTTGAAGGCTTGAAAGAAAGCTTTGGGGGACTGTTCCTGTAAAATTGTGATTTTCAAGAAAGCATTGGTGGAGGTACTGACATGACTCGAAGTGTTTTGCACATCGTCTTCGGAGAGGTGGACTTGCTGCGAAAGGTGTGGGAGATTGTGGTCTACAGTGGAGTTATTGGTAAAAGGCGACAACCCATGAATCAAAACTGCGCGGCGAATCACATCGGCTTCAACACTCTGAAGAGCAAGACCTTCAAATCGGGCCAAGGAGCCTTGCCTATCCAACCTAGGAATCACTTCTTGCCTAATGTGATTGGAAAGAAGATCCAGGAAGGGCTGCACCGTGTGCTCGTAGTACTGTGCAAGTACCGTGCTGAGGTTTTCCATGGTAACTTTCACAGGAATACCTGGAGCTGGCATGACTGTCTGTATAGGAGACGTCTGCTGCGTGTCGGGAGTCTCTGTCGGCGCCGGCGAAAGGGGCTGCGCTTCCGTCTGCTCGGCAGCCATGGCGGCTGCATGATCACTGGCCATTGTCCGAGTTTTCACGGAAATCTGAGGGAAAATGAACCAATCAACACAAAAATCGAGGCAACAAGAAGGAAAGGCAACCACTTGACATGCAAAGGGCTGCTATGTCTCACCTCGAGCCTCCCTATGGTAGCAGGAACGTGATATTTTAAAGAGCCGTGGATTGTATTAGTTGAGATTCTGGGGTTTCTAAACGATTCCTCCCAAATAAACTCTTGATAGCGGAACCGGGGTGACACCGTGATCATTTCCGGTGCAAAAGCGGCAATCAAATGGGTGTTCAAGGTGGCGGGAGTATAAAGGCGTTGAACGGAATGAAGCCTTAGGTGCTCGCAGTTGTCTTAGTGAAATGTAACGCTGCGAGAGTGACCATGGGAAAAGCTGTTGCACCATGAAAATAAAACCGTCTCGCTTGCTTATCCTTGATCTCGCGAAGGGGAGGGCACGTGGAAAATACAAACACCTGAAACCTCTCCAGAGCGATGCTACGATGTTAATAGTCAGCTTCTACATCAAAGACAATATGACATGGAAAGAGGAGGCATCCGAGAGAGGAGGCATCCTCAGTGAAGATGTTTCGGTTTTAGAGCACAGAATGGTCTTCCGAGAAGAGTCTCGAGCAATACAAAGGTGAGTTTGTTGGACCAAGCGAGAAATTGGGTGAGAAATCACGTGCTTGGGCGCTCAAATACTTCCAAGAGACAATGCATAATGTGAATGGGTTGGGTAGTGGAGCGGTTTTGTCGAGAACCAAACAATGTTTCCCGAATGCGGCGGTCTATGCGACGTTAGTAAAGGAAATGGGGGGATAGTTGGAGAGAGAAAGTGAACCTTATTGGCGATTATTGACTAACCAATAAAACCTCATGTCCGAACCATTCGCTCCGATTCTAAGCCCTGTTCTACTGGACTACTTAACATGCAAAATAAACTTACCATGACAGACCTCGGCAATGCGCTTCGTACATTTAAACCTCGCAACTTCCCGGGACCGAACGACATCCCGGCCAAACTCAGCAAACACCCCCCGCTTTACCCTGAAAACTCCGCCGCCTGCACCCCGACTCCGACATCTCGCTCATGCGCAAGACTGAAGTTCACCTTTTGGATGCGTAGCGGCAGGCGGCGACATGCAACCGATCTCGTCCATCGAATCGAAACGTCTCAGACGCAATCGATGCGAGGCGGTGCGAATCACCCCAGCACTCAAAGACGCTCGAGAGGACAGCTGCTGCCGCACACGCTTGCAGCTGTCGCTCGTACATGTCACTCTGTGCACACGTGCACTACACGACATCTCGCTATTGCGCAAAACCGAAGTTCACCTTTTGGATGCGTAGCGGCAAGCGGCGGGTTGCATCTCGTCCATCGAGTCGAAAACGTCTCAAACGCGATCAATGCGAGGCGGTGCGAATCACCGAGGTGTGCTGCCTGCCCCACTACAGCACACCGGAAGCCCTAAAGCCCTCAGAGCCCCTCAGCAGTTCTTCGAAGAGGAGCTCTCAGTCGTAGTGAAGCTCTGCCCAGCCTTCAGCCCGAGTGTGGTGTAGGTCTGCGCGGCTTGCGGCATCGCTGACGTTGGTTGAAGAAGTAACTCTCTGCCAAGTGGGGCTTGGAACGACTTTGTCTCCGCAACCTTTCTGACAGAGCCTGGCGGGCGGGCTCGTCGGCGACGAACATGATGACGAAGCGGTGAATCATGTCCTGCACGGCGAACAGCGGGAGTACTGGTGCCACTATTTCGAACATATAGATGCTCGTTCGACGACATCGCCGCGCGCCTCAAGGCGATCCTGCAAGGCACACATGAGGGACCCCGAAGAATCCTTGCGACCGCCCGCGAAGTGGCGCGCTCGCTGCGGCTGGCCTTAGGTACTCCAGCTTCACCTGGGCCCACGACGACGGGACACAGGTCCTATGCTTGAAGTGTTTCCCTAAGACGGCCACGAAGAACAAGAGAAAGCCCGCCGGAAAGCAGCCATCCCGCTCCGAGTCGACTGGTGGCTACGACTACGACTCGTCATCCTATTCGTCCTCCAGTTGAGATCGCAGCCTCGCAGCAGCCGCTATGAAGGTTCAATACAGACGGTACCTCTGTCGTCTTCCAAGGAAGATTTTTTGTTTCGCGCCAGTTACCGGTTTGCCGCTAGCCGTTTGATTTGCAGAAGGGTGCCCAGTCTTCGCAGCATGAGCATGGAAGCCTCGCTGAGATCGATCCTGATTTCCACGGGGGCCCCCGACGACCTCATCGCCTACGCCGAGGCCAGAGGCATCCTCTCCGCCGATATATACGCCGAGCTGGGGAATGATTTCAGGGAATTCGACCAGGCCGCTCGCCTCTTTTTTTAAGTTCTCCGACAGCTTCCACCAGGATTTTGGCAGGAACAAGTTCGAAAATTCGAGGCCGGTATGTCAAGTGGGCGTGCCGGGGCGAGGCTTTGCCGGCGTAGGCCCATCATTGATTGCCCTTGCCCACACCCTTCTTGCTGAGCGCCGCTCTGCTGAGAGCCTGGTCAACTGGCGAGATGCGAGCGGCATAGCGCGCGTCGGTCTGCATGAGCACCGAGCGACCTATCCCCGGGAGTCGGCCCACCTGTTCGCTTTCCAAGGATCTCAGGAGGACCCTCAAATCGTCGTCCTCCAAGCCAAGGCAGCGTCTCTGAAAGTTTAAAACCTTTTACCAACGTCAACTTCTAATCCCTTGTCAACACACGGGCGGCCCACACTATTTTCCGGCTGTGCTTGAGCCGTCGTTTGACCTACGGAAACACGCAGTGAAACTAGCTAAATTGGGCATACACAGGAAATTGAAATGTTTGTTACGCCCTCATCGACTCAAGTTGTATTGTACGACTTGATTCGATCTTCAAACACTTTCTACCATCCATCCACTTCACCATTGTCTCATGCTCACTTAGAGCCTTGCCATTTATCGCATGCTCCTTTGAGCGTCATCTTCACTTTAACCATAATCCTTCTCTTCATCTTCGCTTGTCGTGGATGTAGTTGACTTCAAGTCCTGTAACGGAGAATGTTCAGTGAAACTGTCGCTTCAGAAACCTACACTCCTTTCCGAAACTAAAGCAGGCTGCGCGCACTCCCTTTTTCACGTCGTGGTCGGCCTTTTAGCTGTCGTTGTGCTTTTGTCGTAGACTGGTCGAACCAATCGTCGTTTTGCACGGCCTTTGTTCATCCGTGGAATTGCGTTAGCATCTGCAAGTAAGCATACAGCCTTTCTCGCATGCTAAGTGAAACTTCTTTGGAACTCACTCCCCCGGGTGCCGGAAGCCGCCCTGCTCGTCGTACATGGCCGCATGCATTCTGCGGCGACGGTGGCTGCTTGCCCGTGCGAGGTCGGCAGCGTTGTTCTCGGTTGCCCCCCACATCTCTGGCTGGCCCCCGTCCAGCTCCGAGTTCATGTCATCCATGGCAGCCATCATGGCTTGTTCCCGCGCTTCTTCTTCTATTTGGCGTTCATAGGCATCCATTGCTGCTAGCAAGTCCTCGTCCGTGGGCTCCGCTTGGCTGTCGTCTCCTCCGGCTCTGTGCCCGAGGAGGGGATGCTGCCGGACCATTGTGGCATGCCCAGCGGTGGCTGCCACGGCCGCGTGTCCCCGGACTGGTCCCCCTGCGTCTGGAAGAGCGATTGACTGCACTCCCCCTCTTCTGTTGTTTGGGTGTCCACTGTCACCGGCGCTTCCAGGGCCCCGGTCACCATCGCCAGACACATGCGGACTTGGTCCCCCTCCGCAGTCAGGAACGGTACCACTGCGCGTAGGTCACGTAACACCTGTTCCGCTTGCTGCTTGTGGGTTCCTTGTCGCGGTGGAGGTTCCTCCAAGGCGCCCTCGTTGAGTGCCGCCACGTCGGCTGCGTGCGCAAAGTTCAGCAGGAGCGTCTCTTCGTAGAAGTCAACCGCCGGCTGGAGCAGCAACTTGAGCGTCTCCCCCCAACTCTCGGACATCCAATCGAAGTCCCCAATCTGTGCCGCAGCTCTGGCCGCAGCGACGGCATGTCTGACCTGCGACAAACCTTCGAAGACCGAGTTGATTTGGTCTCCCCCTTGCTTTCTCGCAAGCGCTTGAAGGACGTCCGTGGCTCGCTTCATGGTCCCCCGTGCTGCAGCAGTACGACTTTCTCCATGGCTCGAGGCACTACCCCCTGACCCTGAGGCTGCTGTGTGCTGCATGTACGTAGTTCATCGGTGTCTTCTTCTGGCCGTGTTTGTCTCGACCCTCGTCGGGATCGTGGCGGTGGTGGGTTGTCCGTGCTGCTTTGTTGTGCGTTGGGGTCGTGCCCCCCCTGGTCTGGTGGTGCTGGCGCTGGTGTAGGTGTTGGCTCTGTCCCTCCTTGTGGTGTGGGTGCCACGTTGCTGTTGCTGTTGTGCCCCCTGGATTGCCATTAGCTCCCACTGTCCTGGTGGAAAGGTTGCTGAACGGGGGGGCCAGGTTCCCCAGCTTCCAAGCCCCCTCCTGCGGACCCCCCTCCCTCCGGGCGCAATCCCCCAACCTTCTCCGCAACCACCTCCCCCATACTTTCCTGCCACACTATCAAACGCTTTGCGGACGTCCAGTTTGACTATCCAGGTGGGAATGTTCCAGTCCTTGGCGTGCATCCCCCGGAATGGATCCTTGTAAAGGAAGTCGTTCATCATGTAGAGGATCCTGTCCCCCCATCCCTGCTCCGCCATGAGCGTCCACAGCAGCTCGTGTGTGATGGCGTCTGGCCCGGCCGCTTTGCCCCTTTTCCAGGTGCGGGTTGCTAGCTCCAAGTCCCACCTTGTGAATGGCCCCCACGGCGTGGTTTTGCAAAGCTTCTCGAGAGCCCCCCTGGTGCATGCCAGCCGTTGTGCTGTGCGGCTCGCCGGTGCTTTGGCGAAGATGCTGGCAAAGTGCCCTCGAAGTTTCCCCCTCCACTCCGGGTCGTCCACCAGCTGGTGGTGCCACCCTGTGCGGGCGTGGTGTGTGTCCAGGGCTCGCTTGGCCCGCCAGTTGGCCTGACTGGCCTTTGCCACTAGTGCTTGGTGCCATGCTCGCTGTTCCTGCTGTCTGGTTCTCGCCACCCGTTTCCATGCTTCCCTCCTCTGGTCCGGCGGCGCCCCCCTTGCTTGCCTGCGCATCCCCTTCAGCACGCTGCTCTCCACGAACCTGTCTGTCTCCCTCCCTGGCACCGTAATTCTGCGCGCAAGTTGGCTGATTGCTGTGTGTGTGTCTGTCTGGCCGGGCGGTAGGGCCACTTCCTCTTGCACATTGACGTGTCTGGCGTATCTGCGTGCTCCCCACGTTGGCTTGGGCTTTGGTGGCGGCCCCCCGAGCATGATATCCAGCCACACCAGGTCGTGGTCCGACCGGGCAAGGTGTCGGCTGTCCCTGGCCACCTGGCCCTGCTGCGCGTTGAGCCCCCGAACCACTAGGTAGTCCAGTCTCCTGGAGCGCATCGCAGTGTTGTAGGGGTGGTATGTGGGAGTTGCAAGGTGTTGCTCCGGTGTGTTGAGCCCCCGATCTGCAAAGGCCGCCAAGATTGCCTCCCCTCTGCCCGTGTGTGCTTGCCACCCCTCCCCTGCTCCCTGCGTGAACTGCTCATTGGCGTCCATGCCCAGCACCACCCTGGCTTTGCTAAGCGTGTTGCTCCACTCCCCCAGGTAGTGCTCTGTCTGTGCAATCGTGGCGTGGTGCGGTATGTGGCCTGACAGGTAGCGCACCCCCCGCTTGCCCGAGGTGTTGGTAAGGGTGGTTGTGAGCCCCACTGGTAGGAGCTTGGTGTTGCTGTGGTGGGCGTCGCTGGTTTTGTACGCCACCCCGTTGCCTCGCCAGTCCCCCTCATTCTTGCCGAACGCAACTGTCCAACCGTACTGCTCTGCAAAGAAAACCCCTGGCTCAGTAACGACTTCTTGCAGCAAAAGCACTCGTAGTAGCTCAAGGTCCGGGTCCCCCGAAAAATGCTGGGTGGTTTCCAGCACGCTTTGTGCCGTGAGTCCTCCCACATTCCAGGTTGCCACCCGCATCGGCTGGGAATGTTCTCCCCTATCTCGCTGGTGAAACTTGCCGTTCAGTGGCCCCACATCTCATAGGAGTTCCGCTTTGCGGGGCTCCCACGCTGCTTTGACCTCCTGCACCGTTTTCTTCATGGCCTTCGCGATGGCTGCCACGTCAACCCATCCGGCCCCCGCCTTCTCTGCATTGGCTGGCTGTTCCGCTGTGGCGCTCGAGACCTTGATGCCCCCCCAGCCGTCCACCATCCAGACGGTCCCCGTGGCGAACTCCACCTCCATGTCCGACTTGCTTCCCCCAAGCTCCAGCACTGTGCGCTTGACTTTCCCCGCGAGTTTCGCCCTACGGCGGCGCTCTGGGCTCTGTGATAAGGCGATCCACAACTTCCTCATGGCTCCAGCATCGTCGGTCCCCGTGGTCACGTTGGCATTGCGGACTCGCTGCATAGCTTGTTGCACCCTAGTGCGGCGTTCCTCCTCCGATTCGAACGGCTTGGGCTTGATCGGGATAATCGCGTATCCCCTGCGGACCCCCGGAACGAAGGCATCATCGGGGTTGAGTTGCACGTCCAATCGACGGAGTACATCACGAGCGGCCTGCAACGTCTCGTCAGCTGGCTGATCAGGGTGCCATCCCCCCATGATGAGAGCGGGGGGTTTGCCGTTCCCCCCTTCCGTGTCCGCTGTGGTGCTCCCCGGCGCAGAAGAGAACGGTTTGTGCTCCATAGCCTCCAGCCTCTTTTCCAGCTGCTGCTGGGCGGCTTTAAGCTCCCCGAGGGCTTTCGACTGGGCGTCATAGTTATCCGTCACCTTGCTCAGCATGGTCATGGTGTTCTGCATCTGCATCGTGACCCCCGTCTCCACCGCATCCACGCGCCCCCGGATGGCTTTAACATCCCCCTGCACATGCTCCAAGCGCTGGGCGAGGTGGTTGCGGTCGATCTCTCTTTCTTGGGCCAGCACCTCCCTCAGCAGCGCCAGCGTCAACGGCTGTTCCTGGGTGCGCCCCCGTTTCTGCGGAGACCCTCCTTCTCCCGGCGCCTGCTCAGGCTCGGCCTCCACGTGGCCCTGCATGGTCTGATCCTTCTGCTCAGCTCCTCCCCCACCACCGGAAGATGCCATTCTTGATGCTGTCGGGGTAGTATCACGATCGTGCCCGTGTCGGACTTTACGACCCCTCGTTCTTGCGGCGGGTCGTGACGGTGAAATTGTCCCCCTGTAGGCTCGCTATGCCGTACCGGTTGCCGGTGTCAGTGTCCCCCGCACGCCTCCAGCAGCGGTCCCCGAGGTGCTCCGAACTCACCGAACTCACGGTAGACAACCCCCGGCAGGAAGACGCAATGAACTGCGAACGTGCCGGTCTGGTCGATGGCTGCATGGGACGCTCCTCACCTCGCTCTGGGCAGCACTTTCTCTGCACTCGGTTAGGAGGCCCTCTGCTGTCTGGGCTGCGGCCTTGAACCGCTAACGGCTTGAGCCAAAATGGCTATCTCTCTCTCTCTCTCTCTCTCTTTCTTTCTTTCTCTCCTCTCTCTCTCTCTCTCTCTCTCTCTCTTTCTTTTTTCTTTCTGCCGGGCTTAGGGGTCGGCGACCGACCCGCAGGCGTTACGCCCGCCCCCCACACTGTACTAGTGAGTGGACGGCTTTGGGGTAGTCCAGATTAGGCAAAGAAAAACAAAATAGGCCCCGACATGTAATCAGGAAAACCCCCCGAACTCTAAACACAACACAACCCCCGCCTCATCCCCGCGCCCCTACGGCAGTATCCTTAGTTGTGAGCTGGTTCGGGGGGGCCTGAAAAGTGCCGGTCGAATTGTAGCCCCCCCCGCCAAGGCAGGAGGAGGCACTGAATTTTGGCAAAGAGGCGGATCAGACTTCGTCACCGAAGTGACGGCGTTGCATGCGAATTGCACAAGGGCGGAGTAGCTCTGCCATATTGGCAAGGTGGCTAAAAAAGATTCTGCCATGTTCTCTCTCTCTCTCTCTCGCTCTCCCTTTCTGGGTGCAGCCATGCCGCACATCGATCGCAATAAGAGCAATGCTTCGAGCGCAGAGGTCTATAAACCCTGGCGTGTCAGTCTGAGCTTCCCATGGCCAGGTTGTCAACGCGGCCGCCTGCAAGTGCTGCACCACCTCTGCTTCACCTGCACGCCATTCACCACCAGAAACCTCCAGGAGAACACACAAATCGTAGGGAACATGGAGACTCCGCCACGCCAACTTCTCGCCTTGCTGGGCAAGAAGCAGGCGCTGTGTCGCAGGCACGCGGAACCTCAGCCACTCAACACCTTACCATCAAAGGGGTTACAAAGAGTTCGTTTGGGTGCTTGTCATCTCATGTCAAGTACCTCCTTGCCAAGGTCCACACAAGCCCCCTCATCCGGAAAAAACAAGAACCGCTTACACGCTTGGAAATTAGGCCTTATCATATTTCTCGAACCCCATCGACAGAAAGAACTTAGCAGCTCAACGAAGGTCAATGTAGGACATGTCGGCTTCATAATCCCAGGGTTATGCTCTGCCAAGTCCATGCGACAAACAAGGAGGCATTGGCACCATCTTGACTCTTGACCATTGCGGAATATGCAAGATGGAATGTTTCACGAGCTGACTGAAACCTAGTGAGGGATGTGTCTCGACTGCCAACAGATGGAAAACCCGCGTTGAGGCACTGGCAACTCCAGGGTTCCTCGATGCAGAGCTTTGTCGAACAAATTCTCGGAACAATGATTCTAGCAGTCCTGCAGGCAGCCGCACCCAGAGCGAAGACACCTGAAAGCCCGCCGACATCAAAACAATTAAAATGTGTGCTCTACTGGTCGTAAGCCGCGTGGGTCCGGACATGAACTACGCTCTACCAATGGCTACGCTGTTGCACTTTGAGCATGCCTTGGCACAGTGAAACTGTCTTTGTCTTGATGTATCGGGGTGTGCCCGCGGCGGGTGACACACAAGGAAACAACAGAGACTCACAGTGTGCCAGTGCCATTAAAGCTTCTGATGCATGTCGTTGGAACACCTGTCTCGCTAAATATACTACAGTCATTACAGCTTAGTGTCCACTGCAACAATTCCTGACTGCTGCTTTCGTGTAATGTCCTTCGCAACCAGCTTCTCCATCCAACAAAGAAACTTGCGGAAATTCAGGCCTTTCTGCGAGTCATCGCTGTCCAACAACCCTGTGCACACAGAATATCCAACATGAAGTCGAGTTTAGCGGTAGTTTAGCCCAGTTCTCGCACATGCTGCACAAACACCAGGCATCATGATCACCACGTGTTCTCGAAACTTGCTGGGTTCTCTCGACAACTTATGTGTCCGGTAGTTCGTCTACGGGATGCGGGAGGACGAGCAGAGTTGCAGTATGTTGCAGTGTTGTTCGGTATCGTCTACACCTCGTTGTTCTTGCAATGTAAAAACAGAAAGATGTGCAAGTGCTGATGTACCATCCTTAGCGACAACTTCGACAAAGGTGTAACTGCAGCAGAAGCGCACAACGCAGCCCAGATTGTGCAGACTACCTGGCACGGAAAGATCACTAGAACACGCAGAATGCTGCGGACGCAGGCTCATACGCAGGTCAGACAAGAATGAAGCAGGTCGCACCGCCGATGCACCTGCGTCGCTCACTGCCTGGATGTGTCAGTTCATTCATTCTAGTGCACAAGGGTGGATCATGGTGAACCTCGTCACGGGAGCAAGTGGGCAGAACATGGCCCAAAAAATACCTTCAGAACATCTGGAGCAGATTTCATACTTGGATAGTTCTCGAATTTGCCAATGACACAGCAAGGGTCACAAACTAGGGATGACGGTGCAGAGAACCGTCCTGCAGCCAGAAATGAACGCATTGTCCATAGCGCAGGCTTGGGTCCTCTTCAGACTGGCCACATCAGGACCTCGAAGCAGACTGCAAGAAAAATTCACATGATTCCGAATCCGATTCTGCAAGACCACAGAATCGTCTTTGCTCTTGAGTCTTGACAGGTCGGGACAGGGCCTGTTACCTGAATGACCATTGCTTGTGGTTGACCCATTCGCTGTTACATCACGCATGTGCATTCATTTTCATGCGAAGCAAACTGACACGCAACTGAGACTTCGGCAGACAAAGCGTGGCTGGCGAGAGAGTGCCTTCGACGGGTGTCAACCACGGAGCACACAGGCGTAAGTTAAACCTGTCGGTGGGGTTCAGCAAACAGGAACGGCAGTAGCTCGAAAGCCACGTAGAAACGCTGCGAGAAATGCGCATAGCTCGCGGGAGCATGTGCAGAAATCGGCCACCCTGTGCTGCCGCCTCCTGAACGCGCGATGGTTCCCACCAGTCTCTGACTTCGAGATCCGCCTCCAATTTGGCAAAATGACCGGTGTGTGGCTGCTAGCAACGCACTGAAACTCCATTGCAGTTGCCTGTACCAAAGGCAACTTCGCCATGAGCTCATGGATCAAAAGGCGATGCTGCCCAAGAATAACAGAGGTGCCACGTTCATGCAGGTACGCTGAGCCATGCAATTGGTCTTGGTCTGAAAAAACGCATATGCCATGCAATGCTAGGTAAGCTCAGGTCTCGCAAGACAGACGGCATCGATATGGAAGATAAATCGAATACTCCCGTGCTTTCCTGAAGTGTGTCTTCGAGATTCGAGATGTATCAACGAAGTCTGAGAACGTCGTACTCACGCTGTGCACTTGGAAAATATTGGGTGCTGCGGCAGTGATCCTCCACCCGTACGAGCATGCTTCTCTGCATTGCGTCCTACAGTTCTACGATTCTACACGCTCCAAGAGCCAAAAGCGACAATCCGAAAATGGATGCGGGAAGTCTGGTCTCAAGCTTGCCGCCCTAAGCTTTACAAGTCAGGCACCGCGCAGACCTGCAGCCACGGATGGCGGAGGACTTTGTCCAGCTTGCACTGCTTGTTTTAGGATGCGAAACAACTCTGACTCTCACCCTGTCTCCAAAGTTCTCATTTGGAGAACACCTGCTGCAGATCTGCTCAGCTGTGCTTGTCACTGAACTGATCGTTGGTTGCATGCCAACACCGCGCACTCATGAGGCAGCCCCGCCCGAGCCCCCACCCCCCCAGCCCGGCCCCCGGGCAGCACAGTTGCCGTGTCTCACTGTCACATATTTATGAAAGCACGGAAGTCTTGCTTCAATATTTCACAGCACAAACCACTTGGCCCCTGACCTGCCGTAAACCGAATACATCTTCTTGGAAAGGACCTCGAAAAAACACTTGTCTAAATAAGCGCTGATTTCCACAACGCCTCTCAAAATTCAATTGCTGATTCTTTCATCTAAGCTGCCTTGCCTAAGTTTGGCCGTCTTGGCGAGTCGCTCACCTGCTTGTACAGGTGGGCGTATACCCCTCAAGCTTAAGTGGGATTGGACAGTCCCTGCCTGAATCACAAGCCTGGCATCTGCTAAGATCCAGTTACGCAGCGCCTGCCACTTTTCGCTCAGCCGGCATCTACTAGAAGCTCCCACAAAGCCAAAGCGCCTGTCCATCAGAAAGATCAATGGACCATGCCTCGGCACGATCATCAATGTCCTCAAACGGCTCGTCTGCTTCTGTAGACACATGTAGGCACTGCCCTGTGTGTCTTCATGCAGCCATTCTGCAAAAGATTAGGTATCCCGGCCGGGATTTCGACAGCTCGGTCATCCACCTCACTCCCTGCCGTCATGTCGGGAACCTGCAAACAACTGCAAAATCAAGCGAGGTGTGGAGTGCGGATACTACACCCAAACTTTGCGAAAACAGATTCTCCTAACCTCCGAGACAGCTTCGGGTCCCAGTTCCGAAAAGCGCAGGAGACACCCCTGATTGAAGAAAAAACCAATCAGTAGCAGAAAGTAGCGTCCACGCTGCATGCCCTGTCGGGCATCCCTCGAGTCGGGAGTTTTGGGAGTGAGGTTCGGTGGCTATGACCAACGACTCTGAGTAACACCTACATCGCACGTCCACGTTAGTTCTCTTCTCCCTCTGCAAGTCAAAAAACATAACAAGCATGCTTCCAAGCGTGTTAGATTGTCGCAGAATGCTCAACCGCCCCAGAACACACACCGCTGGCGCAGCGTGCTTTGCAGTGTGCAGCATTCACAGTGCCCTTTGCCTGCTTCAGCGCTTGTGACAGTAGTTTCGGGGACGAATCTGATCTTTTGGTTCTGACTCACATGAATCCGGACGAGCCCGACAAGCCTTGGCCAAGCCAAGGATCGTGTTGGAGACCAAAAGTGCTTTGTAGCCAGCGTTGAATGCGTTTGTAGCCTCCGAAAGAACTGTCACGTTATGTTCTCACACCTCCGGCTGAAAGAGCCATGTCACGGCCTTGTGCCGAAAGGTACACAGGCCCCGCTCAACTAAGAGGGCCAAACTCTCAACCTAGCCAAAGCATGTCGCACAGCGAGGCAACTTACAGCTCCAACGACCTGCGGAGTTGCTGCCAACTCACCACAAGCAAGGCTCCTGCTGCCGAAAATGTCCATCACGCATGCGCGACTGATGCACTTTGTGGCGGTCTAACTAACCTCTGGGACCTCGTCTCGTTTGTGGAACCAGGCTCCATCACGACCTCGCTTGATCTGCTGAGCTTCAGTTCGCAAATCTTACTACGACTTGAGAGCCAGATTTTCACGGTTATATCCTACACAAGGAAGTTCGATGTGTATGTTCCCTGTTGATAGTACAAGTATTGCTAGTGCAAAGGCCTCCTTGTGCAGTTGCATTGCACTGGTGACTACTTAACAGCTCCGGATGCTCGCATCTCAAGGCCGCAGCACGTCCGTAGAAGGACGGCTGCACATTGGATGCCTCCCTGAGAGCAATTGAAACCACTGAGATACAAGCGCATTGGCACAGGCACCTATCCAAGGGCGCCCTGTGTGATAACTTTGGCAGCCCGAAGTTGGGGAGAAAGACGTTCCATCCGGCTGGAATCCTGGTCATGTTAGCACCCGTGCACATGATCTCTTGTCTGGCTCATGTTTGCCAGCGAAGTAGGAGCCCTGCGCCACAAAGCTTTGGACCTGCTGCTCCCCGGTGACCTGTCAACTTGGCAGCCGGAGCTGCCCGACTCAAACAGCTTCAATGCTCCCATTCCTTCGGAGGTTGGACAGGTCCTGTGCACATTACCAACAACACATCGTCCAGCGCCCGTTGTCAAGAGGGTTTGGGATTCAGATGGATTCAGGCCAAGTATGGTATCTGCTGCTTGCCGCCTTTGGGCGCTTGACAACTGTGATGCTTGGACTGGTTGTGGGCTTCCGGTTCTGGTTAAGCTTCGATTCTTGGATCTTGGTTTTTCGGGTTTCAGTGGCTCAGGGTGCAACGAGTAATTAATCAACGGCAGTGGGTACTTGAGCGGCAGAGTGAAGGGTTGAAACTGCAGGTTTCAACTCTTTTCAGTTCCCGGGATTTCGTTCTAATGGTTCTGAGCACGGGTGAAAGAACCCCTTCTTTGACAGTATCGCGTCGGCATGCAGCCCTTACAAACAGAGCCAGGACAGGAGGTGAATAGGCAATCGGCAAGCATTACCTAGATTCAATGGGCACTTGACGTGCACCTGCCGCAAATGAAGCTACCGAATCAAGCAATCCCTGAAGCCGCACTCCCATACAGAGTGTTGGTGCCGAACGTTTCCTGAGCCCATTGCATAAAGTGTGGAATGGGCAGCACCGTGGAAGCTGCAGCTCACGATGCTGAGCACCTGATTGGGCGCCAAAGCCCGCAAGAATCGGAAGCTGTAATCGAAAGACTCCGAATAACAGAAGCTTCTGTCTCACATGCATCAACAGATACGGAAGACGAACGGAAACGGACAGAAGAAGGAGGGCAGACGGACGGACACATTGACATGCAGAGACGCGCAGGCATCTCCGGAGCGATGCACCACGAAGCTCAGGCAACACCGGCATGGGATGCACTGGCTGCACAAAGCAGAGAGACGAGCCTGGTGACAAAGATATGTTCGTATCGCTTCTCCCGGCATAGAGAACTTGTGCCGAGCAAAGTCCAGCAAGTCGTGCTGATCGCTTCCCGACCGTCGCGGGCATGTGTCTGTCTAGCAGCTTCCGAGCAGAACAAGCCGCTAACGCCAGTTCCTCGCAAACCACAAACACCAGACGGAAAACGAGAGCGGCATCATGCTCGCTTAGGCCTTAGGCCAACTGAGTGCATGCACTCCCTCCCCCTCCCTCAAAGCAGATATATCATCACAACGACAAGATCGCTACTTGTAGCAAGCTCACTTTCGGTCATCACACTGTGATCACACTCGGTACTGTCACAAACCACGCTTCATAACCGTCGTCTCAAGAAATACATGCCACGGCCTTGGAGATGCGACAATGCATGCTTCATGCCGTGTTTTGCACAGGCAACATGTCACAACTTACTTGGCCCGGCACATGCAAGTATCCCGCGATTTGCCGCATGACATGCTTCTCAGTCAGCTGCACAGCTGACTGATGCGTAGAGGCGCAGAGCAGCAAAGATGGCAAACGAAGTGGCCCATGGTAAATCTGAGGGAGCTCCAGCACCACTTCGCAAGAAGTTCCGCCCGTCTATCAAGTGACACCTGGACAGTTTGCAACCCGATCTCCTAATTGAATAGATTGGCAACGACATCATCTCTTCTTGTCTGTCACTGTTACTGATGTGGAACTTCCATTACGACAGCAGGGGCGACCGGGGCCGTGTCATGGTCAGAGAGAATGGCATGCTTGGACCAACGCTGCACACGGACCTCCCGCACATTTTGCGCACGGTCAGTAGCGACCGCTTGTTCGCAGCTCGGCTTGTGGTAGGTCAGCCTGTCCACGCAAGTCAGACTTCTCATGGAAGCCTTGCATGATTTACACGCACGAGCAGGCCCTACCACAGCTAGGCCCCAGACCACCAACTTGCAACACCTTCGTCGTTCAGAGGCGCATTCCATCCCTGAGAATGCACAATTGACATGCTAGTCTTCCATTGGCTGACTGCTGTGCCCGGGGATCCGATCGCAGCTCCTCGACACGATGCCTGGCACTTACCTGCACTCGCCAGTGCTCATACGGTTTGTCCAACAGGGTGCTCGGATGGGTGCCAGCTCTGCTTCAAGCTGCCCATGCACTCCGTGAGCCTGCCAGGGCTAGTTTGTTTGTCAGAACATTTGTAGACTTCTTCCGAAAATGTCCTCGATCCTGGCCAGCTCGCCCCTGACACCTTCCGTGGTCCAAGCTTGTCAGGGTCTCCATTGAAGTATATATACATATATCTGAGACTCCTGCGCTCAGTTGCTTGCAACCGTTCCACTTCCAGTCTGCTCCTGGTAGCACAGGTTCAAATCAATTCAAAGAAAGCGGCAGATGAATAGTCTGGCTTTGTTTGCTTTGCTGCATTCAACAATATCATCCAACGTCAACAAAAGCCGCCGCCCGGAAGGTAAAACTCATCAACTCGGATGGCCGCGTAAACACCAAAGCGGGTTGCCACGTTGCGCCAAAGTAAGACGAAAGTCACTGCATTGCGCAGGAGCCCCGAGGCCCAAGGCAAGGTGCTCCTGGATTCGGCCGGCTCTGAGCCCAAGCGTGAGCTTCGCGTTCCCGCGAAGATGTCACTTGCATTTTGCTGACCCGCCTTGTGCCCTTCCGACCGATGTGCAGGCTATCACCGGCCGCCGGCTAGACAATGAGCAAGAGGCGGCCTTCATCTCAAGTTATGGGGCACCACAGAGATCCAGCGAGCCTGCGAGTTGCTCATCACCTGCTACTCCCCGAGGACATCGCCAGCTCTCCCACAAGTAGCATTCATGATTCAATCAAAGTCGTGCGATTTCCCTGACTTCATGCACTATGCTCTTTGTCCACCTTTGTCTCGGGCTAGCTTTGGCCAATCATTGGGCAAGTTCATCAACCGCCGCACACTCGTAGCTTCGGGCTGCACTGCTGAACCCATCCTGTGCCTCTGCATGTCTTGAGTACCTTTGCCTTTTTGGTGAATGTCTCGTCCCAGTTTGTTGGCACAGATGCTTCCAAACTGAACGCGGGTTCCGCACAGGCCACGTTTCTTTGCAGGCGCTCGATCGTGGGGCCTCTACGCCCTAGGACTAGGAGCCACACGAGTGCCCGAATACGGTTCTGTTGCATGTTGATAGAGTTTGCCAGCATGGCAATGACCTTGAGTAAAATATTAGCAGCGGGCTGGTGGAGCCCACTGATGTAAGATCAACACATGTCAAGGTCGCTTCCGGGCTACCGCGTGGAAGAATCTTTGAGTCTGAGCAGGAGGGCTGGGGTCGCAAACCCGAAAATTCGAACGTGTATCTGGTAAAGTACTGGGGCACCGTAGGGAGCCTGAAGGAATACTAGCACACATTCGGGGCTTAAACCATCTCCTTTTTATAAAGTCTTTCTTTCGTGACCTTGGAACCGAATGCCGAGCAACGAAACCCCGCTCTGAGAGCGGAACGTTTCCTTTGGTGTGCGTTCGCGGGTCAGGCTCACTTCCTGCTCCCCCTCAGGGCCAAACGGGCCAAACGCCCACAGAAAACACTGGCTGCACACTATATTTTGCGATGTCGTTGGCGGCCTAGGGACTCACTTACTCACATGCTCACCCCCTGCCGGGGTTAGGACTCGAACACACAGCAAAAAAGACACGGGCGGCGAGCGTTCGTGGACACCGGGACTCCTTCACTCACTGACTTCCGCCGCCTGCTGGGGGAGGACCCGCCAAAGAAAACACACAGGCGGTGTGCTAATTTGTGGCTTTGCGCTGCAGGCCTCGGGACTTGCTCATTCAATTCTTTGGCCGCCCGCAAGAACCCCACCCCGCAGCACACAATGCACGGGCAGAGGCTGACCACGTAATTACGCAATCCCCGCGGGCGCATGCACGGCTGCCACTGCACCCGTTCTATGCCACATGCCATTCGTGAGTTGCTCTGGTTCCAGTTGCTTGGCTCCCCCTTGCTCGTAGCAGGCACTCTTGGTCTCCTTGCTGGTAAAACTTGGCAACACGGAACTTTGTTGTTGCAACGCTTGAGCAGCCTTGTCGGGAGGGCAGGGGGAAGAAGCCAGGCGCCGGGCTGCACGCTATGGAGTTTCTTGATCTCTTCACTGACATCCTGAAACGTGAGGAGAGAAAGGACCTGCCTTACACGGAAAAGCGCAGGCCTCCAGCAGTTCTCGGAGGTGCTTGGCTTCACGTTCCAGCTCCTGCTTTTGGACCTGGACGCCGGACGCCCCAGGCAGAGCGAACGAGCGAAGTTTGGGCTTTGAGTGCCTTCTGCGCGGCATGTTTCTTTGCCACTCTTTCACTCGCCTCGTTCAAGAGCCATGCTGGAAAGCACACGGTGGCTGGGCAGAAGAAACACTTCCCACATCTTCCCACTACCCGGGCTTGCATCGGAATTTACGTTCAGGCCGTCGACGCTGCATGCAACATAGTCAAGCATCAAGCTACAGGGTTGCTGATGCTTCTGCCTCCCGGGCATCTGCAAAGATGGCCTGCCAAGCTGCGACCTGCAAAAGCCGACTCGAGACGAAAAGATGAGGGCAAGAACGGCCACATGGTCAAGGAAGTCTTTCTTGGAGCCTCCCCTTCAGAGCGAACTTTGGAGGCACCCATGGAAGCGTGGACTTCCTCAAAGGCTTTCAACTTCGTCGTGCAGAACTGTTCCCGGTTGCAGATTGCCGAGCCTGCAGCTGCTGTTGTATGTGCTTCATGCTTTGGTAGGGTATTCGGATTTCCGCCTTGATCCCAAGACTTCCACGCCACGGCTAGCTAAAGAGTTGTGAAAGTACCCCATCGCGGCTGCCACTGTGCATTGCAGAACGCTACAGGCGATGCTAGTCAGGTGGGAGCAGTGGATGGTGATGCGCTGCCCTGTTGAACTCGGAGCCCGCATGTCGTGCTTGCGAGATGGAGCAGCGGGGTAAAGACGACATCCAACACCTGCTATCTGCATAAATGATGAGAGGCGGCTACTGCATCACAGGTCTTGAATAATCAATTTTCCGAACGGAACGACCAGGCACGGCAGATGCTCGGTACACAGGTCTAGCCAAACAAATATTTCTCCCGACACCAAGCATTTCGCCCGGTACAGGACGGAGAGTGTCTCAGACTATCCAGAAATGCCTGGATGGTCCAAGTCCTTTCAAGAGCAGCGGAAGCTCTGTTGTCACGTCGTCCGAGACCGAGAATGGGGGCTCAGGTTGGCAAGCGCTGAACAATATCTCAAAGCGCATCAATCAGGCAGGAAAGCACCAATTACACGTGCAGCTCCTTCGGCACACCTTCAAGGGGATCTAAGTCCAACTTCTTGGCCAAATTTATCCTGGCTTGCAGGCAGAGGCTACACCACTTGCTTGAAGTACGGCACGGGACTGCCGCCTCGCAGGCTTCCCTGTCGGACCTTTAGGAATGGTCGGCATCGTCACCTTGATAGCTGGTAGCTCGCTGCCATACAGGGCTTGCGAGCTTTTTAAGGTCGGAGCCAACATTTCAGGAATCCATTTCGCTTGTAGCTTATCACCTGGCACACGTATGACTCATGAAAAAATTAGGTGTCGCGATGTTGGACGACTTGCACTGGGGACGCGGCATTTGTTGCACCAGCTTCTGAGCTCTTTGATGGTCAACCTCTCTTCTGAAAGCAACAGGCATAGCCCTGCACGGCAAGTCTACTGGCACGAGAACAGTAAAAAGCCCGTGGCGACTTGCCATCCTTCAAAACCGCAGCGATGCCTCCGGCCAAGAACCGATGGACACACTTAATGGACAATTGCGCGGAAGCCCCTTGGCGAAAGACGGATGCGCCTACAACTTCCCCCAGGGACTTGTGCGGAACAGCGAAGGCGATGCAGTCTTTAAACCTGGAGGATTGTTACGATTCCTCAGCAGATTTTGTTAAGCGGAAAGGTTGTCGGCACAATCATCACAAAAGAAACTTGTAGTAGTGATTGACTTTGGCACGGCGAGGGCTCCGAGAAAAATCTGGAAAGTGGGGATGGCAGAACAGAAGCACCGATCCGGATGCTGTAGAAGTCTAATCCCCGATCACCGCCGCCACGGCCCAGCCAACACTACTGTCATCGCTGCCGGCACCGTTCCTGCTACGCCAGCACCACTATCACAACCACAACAACGACAACACTCGTGATAACGACACAGTCAAAAAATTGTGTTTGGTCTCAATCGCGTGCCACGAAGTTCAAGATTGCTTGTCTGTGCGACTGGACAACTCTGGTGCCCGGCGCGTCGTTGGCGCGCATTGCATCTTCCACCTTGCATCTGCGAGCACCAAGCACCGAAAGCACCGATGCAGCGGCGACAAGACTTGCACAGGCCACCCACCTCGAAAGGCGAAATCTTCTCCCCAGCTCTGTTGATGATCTCCTAGCAATCTCTAGTTGCCAAGTACCCACTGCCTCCTCCGCTCTGCGTTCATCAGGTAAAAACATTGCAACACTCCTTGAAGCGTCCACTCAAATACAGGTAGCCGTCAGCATCAAGCCAACCCTTGTCGCCTGTCCTCCGTTCCAAGGGATCTTGCGTGAAGCACGAAAGAAAAACAAACACTCTAAAGCTGCAGGCTGTAACTCCTTAGCCATCCGTCACTGAAGGCTTCAATGTTGGGATTCGCATCCATATGCTCCCTGAACTCATATCCTGAGAAGAGCAACTGCAAGCGGCTGCAGTGCCGAGCGCAACATGATCAGCAGCTGGCCGCTTGTGACAGGACCGCCTTTCACAACGACCTGCAGACTTGATAAAAGAAAAATGCTTTCTGATGTGCCCACTTGAACATAAACTCATCGCCGCCTCTCCCTCTTCACCGACATTGAGGAACGTGCCGTCCTGCCAAGTGCATGCAGCGCCTGTTACCAAAGTCAACGGGGCAAACGGACTTCTGAGGCTCCGAGCAGGGTGCCCATTCATGATGCCCATGTTGGGTCCGGCCTTGTCACGGGAGGCGTGTAACAAGGTCAGACAAGCTACGTGCAGCCTCGCCTTCATCCCCACCGAGCGAAGTTTGCGCTTCCCACATCGGGGGTTGGAGGCAATGGGCATGGACCTGTCAAGTTCGCTTTAGTGATGTTACAGACCCACGAAGCGACAAGTATCTCGTCTCAGGGAGCCGCTCTGTCATGGCGTATGTGGGCATCACATGAACCTGTGGGGGACGGCATACCAGATCGAGCATCTGAGCACCAGTCCTGCTTGCACGTGATTGTTTCTTGGCCTTCAACACTTCCTCCATCGCAGCGGCCACAGTCGGGACCAAAGCGGCAGAACCTCGCATGTCGTGGCTGTGCTGAGTCACTCCCAGAACACATCTTGCAAGCGCATTAGGCTGTCTCGAGGCGAGGCGGCCACAGTTTCGGATGAGCTGGAGCTTGTTCTCCGGTGGCTTACCCTGCTTGACATCTCCAGCACGCGGGAGTTGCACGGACATCAGAACGTGCCTTCTCTTTCGCGACTTCCTCTGCAAACTGAAGTATCTGCAGATGCATGGTAGGAACCTTTGAGGCAGCAGGGGCTCAGACAAAACGCAAGGACCCTCAAAGCCGACTGCTGCGAAGAAACAGCAGAATACCAATTCGGCTCTGGTTGCGAGATCAGGGCTGCATGAAAGTTTTGTACCTGCAGGCTGGCCCTCATCTTCCCTAGATGCTTGTCATAGGGGTGCACGGGCCTGGAAAACACCAGGCAGGCACACCACCTCGGACACATGCTGGGCCAAGAACAGTATGCTCCAGAGACCTTGGAGCGCACCTGAGATCCTGCGATCGCCGAAGCCAAGACCTCAGAGATTTGGACCGCTCATCTAGAGACGATAAGCATCCGAAAGCCTCAGAATCCGGCGTTAACAATCAATCCATGAATGTGGAAAAGCCTCGGACTGAAGCAGCTCATTCAGCCAGTGATGCAAATTAAAGTGGAGTTGGCAGCAAATTGGCTCTCAGGCTGCGGCGGCATCGTGTTCAGGCAAATATGCTCCTGTAGTTACTAACTGCAGAAACTGCCAGAGTCCAGATGGATGACCGGAATTCTGTCGACTATGCTCCAGGCATGCTTGAGCTCAACCTGAACGCAGCGAACACCACCCACATATGCAAGGCTGCTACAGATTCAAGTCTCAACCCATGGACTGCTCTACTTTTTGTTCTAGGCCCCTGGCTGTCGAGGCTATGCACATTGCACCACTGGCAATGTTCGCGTGCCTGGATCACCATGCTGGCGTCTTCACAATATTCTAGATTCTACACTGCTTCTCAACCTAGGTTCCTCACGTCAGCGGCACGATCTTCGGCTTTTTCGTTGTACCCGAGGTATGCAGAACCAAGGCAAGGTTATCACCTGCATCGAAGTAGCGAAACACCAGAAAGTCCGTGATTCAGCTGGTTCTCGTGCACACGCTCTTGACTTGGGCAGGTGCGCTTCACGGATGCTACTGGGTTGCCAAGTGCATCACCCTGCGGCTCAGAGAGGCGCACACTTTGCTGCAGCAATCAAAAACAACCTTCAAGGGCTTCCCAGCTGCATGCTTGCCCAACTGGAACAAGCCGGCCACTTCCTGCACATTGTCGAGGAAGCTGAAACATCTGAAACTGATAGGGCTAGGGCATATCGCCAGTCCACATTCCAAAAGTTTTGCCTTCGAAGGTGTCAGCTCTAGCAATTTCTCTACCTGGTCAGAACACACCCAAGTGAGCACAGGCTGCAGCAGTCCATGCACAAGCAGGCCTTGCACTTCCGAGCAACGCTTACGGCGTTGCCGGTATTCTTCTGGTCTTCTTCGCTGAGACCGTCCTCCAGCGAACGGATGATGAGCATAAACCGAGCAATGGCAAGAAACCCGTGCGTGCAACTCCTTGGCTTGTACCACCAGCGCCTGCAAAATCTGGGGGAGGTGACGTTTGTCGATCGAAGCCAAGCGGCAGTGCTCGGATGTGTAGCCACTCAACCAACAGCAGGCATTGGACTTGAACAGATGTTAATGAAATCCAATGGGTTTAGCGAGGTCTGCGACTACCAGAGAACCGCCACGCTCAGAGGGGTAAAATCAAATACATGACATGCCATGACTTTAGATTGAAGCCTTCGTCCTTTTACAGCATACGCACAGCCAGCACCAGACAGATGTACGCTAAGAAAATCTAAACAAAACATCCATACACGACACATGTGATCGTTGGATGAAACATCTGAGAGTTCATGGTTCCCATCCAACCGACAGACAGACAGACAGACCGACCAACCGAACCGACGACCGACCGACCGACCGACCGACCGACCCACCAACCGCCCGAGCCGCCGACCCACCGACCCACCGACCCGCCGTCCCGCCGTCCGTGCGGACGGACAAAGGAAAAGAGACAGAGCGAGCAGTAGAGAACAGAAAGAAAAAGATAAAGAGAAAGAACAAATGACTGAGAAAGAGACAAAAAACGAGAAACAGAGAGAAAAAGAAAGAGAAAGAGAAAGTGAAAGTGCAAGAGACAGAGACAGAGACAGCGAGAGGGAGAAGGAGAGGGAGAGGGAGAGGGAACAAGAGGAGCAAACGGGCGAAATCAGGCACAGCATTCAGCTGGACATAATGGTCCAATGGCGACAAGACATCCCCATTCAAGCGAGTTTACACTGACAAAGCCGACTAAAACTCGAAGGGTTTATGACTCTCCGGCCAAAGACAGCTATCTCCCCGCCGTGTGGTCTATGTGCTTAGAGAAACACCTGCACTTTGAGCGATCAATGCTGGCCAAAGGCCAAAACCCAGCCCCTGACAGATATGTCGTCGCCTTCAACCCGGGCATCCGTAACAGATGCTCTGCTCCCAACCTCCTTCTAGGGGCGCTTCAGGAAAGTCAGCAGCAACACCACAAGCTTGTGTAAGACGGAAATGTGGAAGGCCCGGCCGATAAATGGAAAACTATGTATGAGCAAAGGACAACCTCTTTAACACAGCCGGACCTACGCAATCAGAACAGAGTCGAACAGAGTGTTGGCGTATCGAACCCAACCCTGATATGGGGTGGTACGATGTGCATATTTCACACATCTTGTTGCTCCGCAAGCCGGCCGCATCCAAACGCCACCAGGGGATAGGGCGGAATAGCTCTTCACACAAACTCGCAAGAAAACGGAAGATACGATTCCAAGTAAAGCTAAGTCGAGCAGTTGTCGAAGCGTTAGCGACCGTTAGCGCAAGTCCCGGGACCAACTTGTCGAGCCAAACCACAAACTCCATGACTCTAAACATCAATCCGTTGGTTGATGGTGCGCAGGATTTAAACGATGATCCAGTGATGATCTAGATTGCCCGCTTCTTTATGACCCCAGCGCCGTGTCTGCAAGCGACAAAGTAAAACCGATCACTTGCACACCACAACGCCGGAAAACAGTTTCCACGCCAATGGCTGTTTTCCGGCTGCATGACAAACAACGATCATTGTCATGAGCTTCTCGATACTACCCCGGTTCAGCTTTCCGAGCAAGTAGAAGAACGAACGATGAATCGACACAGGTGGTGCACCCTCGTTTCACAGCGCCGACATTTCCGTTTGCAAGGGCGACTTGCACCAGCCGATGCTCAGGAGCCACATCCTGTGACAGGGCGAACAAGGCAGAAGGAAGCCGCAAGTCGCCAACTGACAAGTTTGCGGAACTCCGTGCGCTTACTAGCACAACATCTTCTTGTCAGGCAGCACGCCTTGCCAAACTGCAAAACGATAGTTTTTGCTTCTTGAAGCGGAAGCGGGGCTGGTGAAAGCGCGTCACAAAACATCGCGAAACACGGGTGCGAACTTGCAGATTGCATCGTTGCAGCCACTTTGCGTGATGCACTTGACGTAAGACCGCCTGGATCCCGGAGTGTTGGACAACTTTCCCCACTGGCGATCCCACATCCTCCTGCCTTTCACGTTGTCACCTGTTGCTCGCTGCCACTGCCGACGCACGGAAGTCACATTTGGCACATCATCGACGTTGCCACTTGTAAAGCGGTTCACGAAATGCTTGTTCCGCGATGTTCCGCGTCACCAAAACACTTGCACTGACCACCGTAGCGGTAAACTGCTTTGCGAGGCACAAGATCTTAGTACAACACCATCGCGACCACGTGCCGGCTTGACCACATGCACTGCGAAACCCTGCAACTCCGATGCATTCAGGAGCCCATGACTTGACCAGAAAAAACCCGGAAAAAGTCTGAACAGTTGCTCGGAAGTCAGTGGTGCAGTGCTGCGACTTCAAGAAACTCCCATGCCAAGCCCAGACGGTGCTGAGTCCGAAACTCCTCAGGGCCTTACTTAGGGTTGCTCGGAGTAACAGAAGCGGACAGCTGCGGACCCCGGGCCCTACCGGGGGTCCATCCGAAAAAGCCTTCCGCTCAGAGCCGGGGCCGCCCGCCAGGCCGCAGGTGCCGACTCTCGCAAAGAAAAAGCAAGTCAAGTCCTGCAAAGCGCATATTTTCCTATGGAGCTGTCACCTTGTCATGAACCTTGCGAGTGTGGATGCCTTTCGGTGCCTCATGGCACTTCAAGCAGGATGAAAACGTGAAAGTTTCTCGCATTTCCGAGGATGCGAAATTCTTAGACTCGGATACGTTGCACTGCTTCTGTGTGAAGGTGCCAAAGAGGTTTGCGCGCAGAGTAGCGGTCCTGGGGGGAGATGCGTGCATGTGCGTGTTCTGCGAGCATGATACTATCCTACACTTTCTGGACATGTTGGGGGCCAAGGACACGGCCGCGGCATGCTGTTGGAACAAGAACACCCCAGCAAGCCTGCTGAGAGCACTTGGGGCTCAACCTCCCCCCAACGACGACATGAAGAACAACCTTGAGAACTGAGACTCCACCCGACAACGCAGAACACACGGCGAAGGCGAATCCGAATCCTGTCCGGCCAGGCCGCCCTGCTTCTTCCCAGCTAGAGGGTTCACCAAAACAGGTTGAACGAAACATCCGCACGAGGAGGGATGATACACAAACCCGTCCTAAAGGTCTCGGAAGTCAGTACAATCGGGAGTGGTACCACTGCGGGTGGCGCCATTGAAAAAGATGGAAGCACGAGAGTGCAAGGAACGGTCATGGCTCGAAGTCAACACGAAGCGAGGAACGCCACAAAACATCTGACTTGCGCGGGCAATGGAGCTTTATTTTCCTAACCACAGCAGAGCTGGAGCTAGGCCGCTAGGCCTAAGCCTTGCAGAGTCCACGCCGTCGGCCAAAGTTTAACGGACCTCTTCGGCAGCGCCTACAGCACCACCGTCGCCTGTCGAAAACAAAATGCGAGGCAGGAACGTGCCGCCCTCGCATCACCCCACGCCGAGCAGCTCCTCTCACTGAGGTGACTAGCTTTAGGCAAGGTGAGCGCCCAAGACAATCGGAGGCTGCAATTACTGCAAGTGACCCCGCCCTTATAAGAGACCCAAGCAAGCCCGCCAATACGGCTCCCAAGGTGCCTCCGATGAAAGTGCACTTGGACGGAGGTTTGGGCAACTGGCTCTGAACAGCCTCTAACACCGCAACTTGGAAGGTCAGAAGCTTCTCAACTCGGCCATCAATCCAATCGTTGACAGCACGATCACCGGAATGCACCAACTGGAAAGCACGCACAGTACCCAAACTGTCCGCAACTTGATTGGCATGAAAAGCCCACATCCGATCGGCTCCATACTTGAGCAGAAAAGCCTTCACGGACATGTGCGCCTTGACCTGGTGACGAGCCTACGATCAACCGAGCTATCGGCAATCTCTTTCCAAAGGTCAGGATGGGTCATGATTGTCCCCAGGCGACGTGCTAACAGCTTACGGACACCACACACACCATACATACTGAGCATATCTGAGCATCGGAAGCAAACTCAACATCACCCGAAGTGGCCTGCAAGCACAGCCGGAGGGCAGCTGCTTGTCCGTAAGGTACAGTTTGGTTGTGGCTGTCGTAATTGCCCACCATGGCGCCAACCCAGCGGCACTCAGTGTGTTCGGGATCCCATTTGACCGCGACAACAGCATAGCTGACCTTCCCCAGGCGACGATCTTTAGCAAAAGGCCCACCCGAAGCATCGCCAGCGAACCGGAGACCTTCAGTGGGAACAGGGCGCCTAGTGAAGACACCTGTGCAATCAAGACACAGCTGCGGAAGGTTCAACATGGACGTCCAACCCGCAGGAACTGGACAAGCCCGCCAGAAACTTGCCTGTTTGCCAGGCTCGCGAACTCCCTGCTAGGACTGAAGGGGGCATCAACAAGTTCAAGTTTGTAGTTGCGCGACACATAAAACAGAATGGCGAGTTCTGACAAGCCCCAACTCCATGTAAGTTTACAGTTCCCATCAACACGAAGGTGAGCTGAGGGAAACATCAAGCACAAAAGAGAGAGAGAGACAGGGGAACAGCGAGATGGAGAGTAGCGAGGCCCACAACAGCGGGCTGTGCTGCTTGCAGGAACCGGCGCGTTTTAACGACCAGTCCAGCTCGCGCGATGTCAAAAACCACGTGCTTTCCAGGTGGTCGGGTTCGTGGTTCCACATTTTAACATCTGCCTTGTAAAGTCCAGCAGGGTTGCACAACGCTTGAAAGATTGCCACTCTTCACACCAGCCTTGGCTGGAAGGTCGGTGAATTCGAATTCAAACCTGAATGCAGAGTTTCCGTGAGTCGCAAGTCCAAGCTCTGTGTTGTGGCTCTTGTTCACGGCTTGATAGCGGTACTAGTGATTTGCGCCGCTGAGTTTTTGACTCGTCCCGGCTGAGACCAATGTTGAGGGGCGCCTTGGCTTTCACGCGGCGTGCCGTCAAGCGCTGGCAAGCTGCTTCGCCATGCACTGAGCGAGTGGCAAAAGTACATCGCAAAGCAAAAGCGAAGAAGCACACGGCTGCTTCGGGGCCTACAGCTCGGCATGAACTGCATGCCGGGATTGCTGCAAAGATCTCTGCGGATGCTTCCCCTGTAACAATGATTAACCGCCCCAATTTGGAGCATAGAAAGATCAGGTCCCAGCCATTGGGTATGGCGGTACACAGTCTGTCCTTAAACCCGTGAGCTCATGCAGCACGAGTGACCAAACTAAGCCGTGTGGGTTTTGGCCTCGCGACCAAGCCCTAGAACTTCGACCTGCGGCGAGCTCGAGCTCGAGCTGACACGAGACTTGAGAGAGCCGAGAGGGCCTGATCGCTGGTGACGAACTCCTTGAGCTCCTTCAAGCCTCCAGGAAACTCCCTGTGTCACGAGAACTTTGGCTGCTGCTGCCGAGGATCCGACTCAGTGGTCTCCTTCCATCTGTAGCATGGAGGAAAGGCGTGTCGGAGCTTGGGATCAGATCGTAAAAACTTGCCCACTCCTGAACATGTGCACAAGGAAAGCCGCAAAACTCAAGCAATACTGCTTGCCAGCCTTCTTTAGCGCATCGTCTGCGAAGAGCTGTCTCTTGGGATCGTAGTCACTACTGGCTGCACCTAGGTCCAGCCACAAAGCAGACGAGCGCAAAAGCACAATGAATTCAGATTATAGACAATATTGATCGCCCCAGGTCGGCACGAACGATCCCTATTTCGTGGGTCCCACTGTGAGCATCTGTGGAGCCCTCCATGACCTGCAACATCTGGCCAGACACATGCAGCATGTTGTCGAAGAGAAACACTAACGTATTTCAAGCCTTTCGCCACGCCGGCTGTGAGCATCAAGGGCTGTCTTCTGATCCGAAATGTTCCGTGGAGATCGTTTGGGTGAATGTGCCGATGTCATGCAGAGCCGCGAAAGAAAAGATCTTCTCGAGATGAAGTGGACGCCAGCCACATCGTCTGCAGTGGCTCAGCAAGCTTACCTCTTTATCCGCGGACTGCTGCCTCCAACGCCTTACTGTACACTGCAAAACAAGCAATCCGTGAATTCTGTTTCTGGATGCAACTAACGAAACAGCACCGACGTTACATGTCACGTCAATGCTGGACACCAGAATTCCAGTCCTCTGCACTGGATCTCAGCATTTTGCCTGAACAGTACAGTACGGTACGCTTACCACACACAGACAGCAGCTCACCGTCTGTATCCGTCTGTGACAGGAAGTCAAATTGTCAGGAAAGCTTGCAGAACCTGGCACCTCCAAAACTCAACTTTTCGTGATCGGACAGCAGGGCTTTTCGTCTTCCTTTTACTCTCCCTTCGACGTGCTTTCATCTGCCGCGCAGGACTCCAGAGCCTAATCTGTCATGTCACTGTCGTTTGCGACTGCAAAGCCGCTATTCCGACAAGAAGCTTGCAGGTGCAGCAATGCTTTGAACGCGTCAATCTTGGCGGAATCCTAACACAAGCTCACAGCACGAATCGAGAGTAACTGGTTTAGAATCAGGGAAGGACTGACGAGGCAAGAAAACTTCACACACACACACACATGCATCCGTGTAGTGTAGAGTTTTGCTGCCCGGCTTCTGGAACGCGCTCCAGCAGCAATCTACCTAGGTGGCTGCTGCATTAGAAGGACTGCTCACGCTTGACAAACACACCGGTGTAACATTCTTCAAACCTTCCTCAAGACTCATCTGAATCGCAGCTTCTGCTTTGTAGGCACCACTCCATGACCGCCAGAGAGGATCCAACTTCTTTGACGGAGTGCGCTGTGGATCCTGGCTGGGATAATCTGGGATATGATGCATTGATTGGCAACACTATTTCAGACGCAGGCCCCAAGAGCAGACTACAGCAAGATGAGAACATCATCCCACAATGCAGCTTCTCCTCCGCGCGAAAAACGCATCTGCGACCCGCGTGGTCTGTCTCAAACCACTCGACATGAGAACCTGAGTGGTTCAGAACGACAAGAGTCGGCTATGATGGAGACAGCAAATGCTTATCGTTCAGCCCATCGAGCCAGTGCAGACATCCCATCCCACCCAGGACCAGACAGCCTCGGTGGACAGCCCATCGAAGCCTCGCGCGTATAGCCCCTCCAGCCAGTCAGCGCAGACACCAGGACCCGGAAGCGTCGTCGCGGACAGCCCATCCAAGAAACAGGGAATCAGAAACAGAACACCAGAAGCAAGAAATGGAATACCAGAAGCAGACACAAGAAACGGGAAGCAAGAATTGAAGCACAGAAACCAGAAACAGAACGTCAGAAACATCAAACCGGAAACAGAAACACTAAATAACAAGAAACAGAAATATTAACTTAAAAAGTGAATTGGAAACAGAAAACCAGGGACAAGAAGCCGAACACCAGAAACAACAAACTGAAACATCAAACACAACCAACAAAGAACATGAAACAGAAACAGGACACCAGAAACAGGAAACTAGTCACCAGAAACAAGACGCCAGAAACAAGAAACGGAAAACAGGACCCCGGAAGCAAGAAGCAAGGAGCCAGAAACTGTGATCAAACAGGAAACAGCACACCTACAACGGGAAACAAGAGCCCGGAAACAGGAAATAAAGACACCAAGAAACATGAAACGGGATACCAGAAACGAGAAGCAGGAAGCCAGAAGCAAGAAGCATAACTTTTCTGATTGAGTGAACGCCTAAACCCCAAACTCCCCGTCACTTTCTGCAAACGTCCTTTTGCAAACAGGACTGCGAACTTGTTGCTCGGTTCCAGCGCTTGCAGCCTAGGAGCTGCCTCAATGATGGTTAAGCGATGTGAAGCAGGTAAATTGACTGCCGAAGCACTTGAGGCCACAAGCGGTCACAAGACTTTCCATGATGGAGGCTAACCAGCTAATCGAATCTCGGTATGTCGATAAGTGCGAAGTTGTTGTCGCCACCGTCTGAAGTTGCAGCCCCTCCAGACCATGCCAACACACCCCATGCTTCTGCGTGAGCCTCGAGCGTGCTGAATGAAGGACGTTGTTGGACGTTGCAGACGAAACGAGGGGCCAACAAACCACCACCAAATGCGGAAAGCAGGAGCAGACGACAGGCTAAGGATGGCTAAGGACTGGACTCAATCGTTTCCCAGCGCCAGCTGCCGATCCTATGCAACTGTGTACAGTTGGTGTGACGTTTTTGGACCCGAAAACTACATTAGCGGAGGACTGATACGGCAGGCAAGGGAAAAGATCTCGTAGCAGCTTGCAGCTGCCTGTTGGCAGCGGCAGCTATCAAAGATTTTTCAATCTAGTCACATTTCACTTACCCTGCAGCTCTCAGCACCGAGGATGGTGAGTACTGTCAATGCTTCTAGGCTCAATCTGTTGTGGCTTGTCGCCCTAGACAACTGGCACAGGCATCGGAATGCCGAATCAGCCAGGAACCTGCCTCGAACTCCGGTTTTCCATCCTGGCCATTTATTGCCGCGACGCACGATGACCATGTCGGTACCTCAGGATAAAGTCAAAAGAGCTAAAACTGGACCTTGAGGAACGATTGCTAATGTACTTTGGTTGACACCTCTACTAAAATTTACCATTAAGGCATGACACCCCATGAATTTGCTGCAATTACCTTCGGCAACACGCCCTGCTCGAAGTCCTGCCATCAGCATTTGTACTTTCACTGTCGGGTCACAGGAATGTTCGCAGACGGTCTATCATGGCCTCCTACAGGTGGTACGACCCAAGTTCAAAGACCAGGGGCGGACTCGAAGAAGTGTCTGATCATTAGCAAGAACTTTCTGCACAGCAAGACGCTTGCCAAGCGGAATGGCAAAACCATCCCAGTCAGCCTGCTTCAAGAAGCCCGACATGCTGCGATGCCGGGGCAATCCTACCACTTACCACAGTCTGCTGTCTTTTGGATCCCAATCCTGGCAAACTTCGTAGGGTTTCCTCACAAAGATGTAGGCGCAGGCACACTCGTCAATACGACTGAACTCGGCTCAGCTGCCAGCCAGCGGGGATGTCAAGCCAGTTGTCGTCAAAGTCCTTGACCATATCCATCCCTAGGTGACACGCAGACTGCGACAGAATGCAGACGGTCTCCGGTGAATCTCTAGCGGACTCTAGCGTAATACATGACCTGCCCGTTGTTTGGCAAGTGGTTCGTTCGGCATTGTGCATCTGCCGGTCTGCATATTACCAGTAATGTCTACGACGAGATTTCAACACTGCTGAACGATATTTCCCCTAACGCTCGGATAAACCCAAGAAGTACATTCTTGCACATGCGTATTACCTGCGTGATACCTCTAAACTCTAAACAAAGAAAGAGGTCCTGAAGGCTTTGCTAAGCCCTGGGTTCTCAAACCCATTCGGGGTCTGATCCACACTCTTCAAACAGAGGTATTTGCTGTGCGGACACAGATCTCCCTCTGAGGGTTGCTTCTTTGTTTTCCTTGGCTTTTCAACCTCGTCGGATATCTTGATGCTTTAACTCCTCTGCTGAGTTGGTCCCGCAAACCTCGCGGCCCATCTTCAGCCCACTCTTCATCCGACACGGCCGTTTGGCTCGGCAGGATTCATTCCGCTACCAAATCCTCCAGAATCGCCCTGTGGTGCTGGCGCTGCTGCCACAGTAATGGTGTGCTGCTGATGCTGTTGCTGCTGCTGCCGCTGCCACCACGCTGCTCCTGCCACTGTTGTTGTCTGTGCCATATCCGCCCTTTGTCGGCCATAGCTTGCTTGACCCTTTGCCTGCGATCATGTGCGCCTTTGCTTCCACCGTACGCTAGAACTGACACCTGGTTGAAGATCACGATCAAGCACAACTTGCAATGAAGAGACTAATGGCACGTTCCGTTGCACCACGCCTGGCTCCTGGTAATCCCGATCATGGGGCACAACCCCTTGCAATTCCGAGAACGCCTAAAGTGCCCAGGTCTACCGTCGACGGAGCACTGCACTGATACGTTTCTCATAAGAACACAGTTAAGGTACCCATCTCGGAGTCACCAGGCGCTTTCCATGGTAGGACTGCAAAGCATCTTCCGTTTTGGTAGACCTTGGCATGCGAAGCATAGCTACAGCAGTGCGGTCTAGCAGCCAGTCTCCGAGCTCTTACCAGTCTCATGTATACTACTGCATGTTCAAGCATCGTGACAAGCTGAGTGCCTCGAACTCTCCTACTGCCCATTGATTGAGCTAGTTCATGTGCCATCAGCGGTAAAACTCAAAAAAAAAGAAGAATCCGGGGTACCGAATGGCCAGGCGGAGGATCGCAGCTTGCTCTGTCGAGCAACAGCTCGCCAGAAATTGCACAGCATGCTCCAGGCGGACCTGAGAAAAGCAGATGTACGAGGTCAGAGGAATGGATGAGAGCCCAGAACATCCCGCACCTGCCTAAAAGACCACCATGCTAAACTACACGCCTCCTATGAAAGATTGAATTCGACCACGAAGCCGGACCATGCACGGTCAACATCACAATGCCCTTCCATGTGCTGCGGACTCCCTAGTTCTTGCACCGGCTGTGTCGCAAAAGAGCTGATAGTTAAGTCGGAGCTGCGCAACCGTCAGTGAAGTGCTACCGACAATTACAAGTGACGACTCGGATATCAACAAGGGGAGAGGCTGAGCGTTGCCCGACCAACATGAGAACACTTCAGCACCAAAGCCTCGACTTTCGGCCCAATGTCCTATACCGACATGCCATGCAGCCAGTGACACGGCTCATCCTCAACTGTGGAGATATGAAGCATCTGGAAGAGCATGCACAAAACGAGATGCAGACGCGTCGCAATAGCAGACCTGGGCTACACACCACAACTGAACGCAAATCTGTCCCACGATGTCAGAAGCCTGTGCATGGCGAAGGATACGCCAAGAAACTAGAGTTGCCTGGATGGTGCGCCTTCTCTTGGCCTGAAGACTGCACAGCAGCGGAAGTCTGGACAGAATCTTGTTCCTGTCCTGCCTGATCTTCCTGCAGAGTGGACGGTCGTTCGCACCAACCAAGCTGGCATCCACCGTTTCCCTGTCAAGATTCGTGTTTTACGTGTGTGCTTTTGGATACATCCGTCTCTTGCATCATGAAAACTGCAAGCAGTGCTGGCGGAGCGCAGGAAATGACTGCACCGTCTGTTGCGGATCCAAAGCAATTCTGCCAAATTGAACCAACGTGGTATCCGAACCATGCTTCAGCATTCAGATTCGAACTTCGACACTAGGCTCTTAGGAGGACCGCGGACGAAGCGGGATTTGCAAGTTGGTGATCCGACGCCACGGCATCACGGCCGATGACCCCTCCTGCTTGAGTACAGTTCGAGAAGCGTCTCCATCTAATTGGAAGCACACTTAGTGTGGACCCCTGGTTACACTTGCAATGCCTCTTAAGGGGTGGAAGTTGATGAATCAAGCATCCACATTATCCTCCGCTTCCAAGGACCCCAGCAGAAAGCATGGCCTGCAAGAAGGCTTCCCAGGAGGCCATTTTGGAGGGTTGAAGTCGAGACAAATGGTCAGATGAAATATCGAGCGTCCGCTGCAGCTCCTCAGTATCGCAAGTCTGCACCTCTCAGAGGCAACTGAAAAAGACAGAGTCAAATCTTGTCTGCCTCCGGGACTCACGCACGCGGTCCTCCCCTGAGCTGAACTGTCTCAAATCCTGGAACTTTGCCTCGGATGACAGGAAGAAACAGAAACAAGCCTTCAACATCAGATCCTGACCCACACCTTGAACTAAGGCCAAGATAGGCTTCCGCCGCAGAATCCTGTCCAAGCCATTACAATCGGCGAGACTCTTTTCCGGCACAGCTCATTACGCCCACCCAACAACAAATGAATGGCTTGCCTCCCTGAGGGTAGTAGTGTGTCGGCCATGGTCGTCAATATACCTAGCTACAATAGTAGCATGCCAACCAGCACCAACAGACAAGCAGCAGCAACAGCAGCAGCAGCAGAAGACGCTGCTTACACCATACCACCAAGCAAGCAAAGGATGACGAAACTGCGGGAAGTCTCAAATCAACCCATCGTGGCGCAGAAGCCGGAGCCCCATTCCCCAAAGCCAACGGCGACAACACACTCTCAAGCGCTGCTCTGATGCACAGCAAAAACGTAGTGACAGTGATATTTAGACAGACTGGCAAAGACGGCCGGCTCAGCCGAGCTTCCGGGCTGATCTGGACTTCACACCCGAACTGCTCGACGACGCTTCGAGCTTCTTGAATCGTTTGGAAAGGACTCCTTGCAAGGACCGCACAAATATGCAACTGCAACCCGGCCCACACTGCACATATTGCCGCTCCTGTTGCAACTCGCACCAAGAAACTTCCGAAAGACGGCACCACCTGGAGGGTGAAATCTGCCGCTAGCACAATTTACAACATCTGGCCCTCCAGCCACAGTTACCACCAACGTGAATCATTCCAACGTTGCACAAGCTACCTGCCTTCGGTGCAGAAAGAACGGGGAAGGTACGAAGCTTTCACTGAACTCCGACATGTCCTGATCAACGAAAGTCAGGCAGGATACTGCTTTTACTGCGGATCTTCTGCCGAGGTTCGTCGAGAGAAGCGGTGGCTTTCCACATGGGATCCGGCGTATGCGAATGGCTCCATGAGTCGCTGTGCGCATGCTTTCAGGAGTCATCTGTTAACTTTCGACCCTTCAACTTAGGTCACAAGCCGCAAAATCATAAATCGGAAAATGTCCATGCGAATTCGCGTGTCCTCCGTGCGAATGTGTCTGTGGTATAATCTAAGCAACACAATCACTTTTTCTCTGGCAAACAACAAGGAAATGACCAAGCGTCATGTGTCACAGGAATCCATGCTGCACCCTCGGCCTCGGCTGGGCCTGGGTTCCGCCTCGGCTCGGCCTCGGCTGCAAGCAACAGCAACAGGCAACGCAAAGCCACCGGCTACCTGTGTCTGTTGTGTCACACGTTAGTGTGACCACAGTCCGCAGCACGAATCCCACCCCCAGCCGTACATCCTTTGCCTTTGCACGTGACATCAGCGTTTGGCTTGGGCATGATATTGGAACGGCGAAAGCTGAAAACCCGACAAAGTGCTGCTGATGGCAATCATACAGCCGCATGCCTAATGCAAGCCACTCCTTCGGAAATCATATGGTTTTTTTGTTGGTTTTATTGTGGCATATAAAGAATTCCATCTAGTTATAAAACATATGAAATAGGAATCTCACGCAATCACTCGAGCTGATTTTACTCCAAAGTGGGGAAAGGTCCAGTGCGCTGCTCTGCACCCCAGTCAAAACACACTGGACTTCACATCCCACCGAAGCTTTGACGGCTCAAGGATTAGCGCAACATGGAATTGAACAAAAGACAATATGCTAAGAGCGTCATTTTTCATTCACACGCTTTATAGTCGAGTCGACTATTCAGCAGGCGCTACGGAATCATACCACCCGGTGGGTACGATAACGGCCGATATGGCGCGCCGGACATCATGCCAATGCCACCTTTTTAGTGGCAGGTGCATGGTACAGCTAAAACACGTAAAAAAAAAGGCGTACTTACACATTGCGGACCAAGTCACGAACATACTGCACAGGCTAACTCTGTCAACAAGCGCTCTGAAGAGCTACTGTACACATCGCAAGTGCTTCTTAAGGCCGTCGCGCGGCACCCTGCTCCTGAAACGGGCCGTCAGGTGGCTTTACACGGGGCCGTCAAGCGGCACCCAACTCCCGAAACGGGCCGTTATGCGGCACCCGTCCCCCTAGGGCAGACAGTCAGCACCCAAAGCACAAGCAAAAATGCCCACGCAAGCATCCCCAGCACAATGCTAGCAGTCGCCCCTCTTCCAGCTGTGAAGGGACGCGACGGGGATCCGGAAGAGGGTGAGGGCTTTCGTGTCTGGGAGGAGCCTGTCCATTTCCAAGGTAAAGAACCCCCGAAGCATAGGCTACCACAGGCCCTATAGTAGGCCCTACGCGGTCCTGTCCACAGGCCTATAACAGGGCCCATGCACCCCTGTCCGTAGGCCTACGACAGGACCTACACAGCCCCTGCACAGGCCCTGTGCGCATAGGCCCTGTCCGTAGGCCCTGTCGACCCCTGTCGTAGACCCTTTCCGTAGGCCCTGTCGACCCCTGTCGCAGGCCCTGTCCGTAGGCCCTGTCGACCCCTGTCGTAGGCCCTATCCGTAGGCCCTGTCGACCCCTTTGCGAAGAAATAAACGAAAGAAAAGACGAAGAAACAGATTATCAAAGAGGAATCCTTCTTCTCAAGGCGGCTTGAGGAGGGGCTTGAAGTCCTCCTTGGAGAATTCTAAAGCCGCGAGTAAATGAACGTACACGTAGGCGTCCACTCACAAGAAGCACGGAAAGCGGGAAGACAACGCTCTAGGGAGGGTGAATGCACGAAAACACCAGCAATCGTGAAGAATTTACGAGCGTTGCAATTTGGGGGGGGGGGGCTAGAAAAAGATCGCCAATGATCAGTCCCTGCCGCAAAAGAAGAAGAGGCCACACGCAACCGCTTTGTGGGGTTTTTCGCGAAGAAATAAAGGCAAGAAAAGACGAAGAAACAGATTATCAAAGAGGAATCCTTCTTCTCAAGGCGGCTTGAGGAGGGGCTTGAAGTCCCCCTTGGAGAATTCTAAAGCCGCGAGTAAATGAACGTACACGCAGGCGTCCACTCACCAGAAGGACGGAAAGCAGGAAGACAACGCCTTTAGGGAGAGGGAAGGAGAGGAAGGGAGAGGAGAGGGAAAGGAGAGCAAGGGAGAGGGAGGGAGAGGGACAAGCAAGGGAGGGAGGGGAAGGCAGGGGGTGGGAGGGAGGGAAGGGAGGGAGGGCGGGAGGCAGGGAGGCAGGGAGGCAGGGAGGCAGGGAGGCAGGGAGGCAGGGAGGCAGGGAGGGAGGAAGGGAGGGAGTGAGGGAGAAGGAGAAAAAGACTGCCAACGACTAGTCCCTGCCACAAAAGAAGAAGAGGCCACACGAAACCGTTTTATGGAAGGTTTTTGCGAAGAAACAAAAGTAAGAAAAGACAAAGAAAAAGATTGTCAATGAGGAGTCCTTCTTCTCAAGGGGGCTTCAGAAGGGACTTGAAGTCCCCTTCGAGAATTCTAAAGCCGCGAACAAATGAACGTAAACGTAGGCGTCAACTCACAAGAAGAAAAGAAAGCGGGACGACAACGCTTTAGGAACTGTGAATGGCCGCAGGCTCGTTCTCCGGCTCCTTGGAGGCTACCAGGAGCAGCTTCCCCGATCATGCTCCCAGCGTCAAAATCACTTTGAAGCTTTTCTGAGAAGCCGGCCTCCCGGGCTGCGCCGCCCCAAACCTCCCCCCGCTGTTTTTAGAAGCTTGTCGATAGCAAAGAAAAAGATTGCCAATGATCAGTCCCTGCCACAAAAGAAGAAGAGGCCACACGAAACCGCTCTGTGGAGGTTTTTGCAAAGAAATAAACGAAAGAAAAGACGAAGAAACAGATTATCAAAGAGGAATCCTTCTTCTCAAGGCGGCTTGAGGAGGGGCTTGAAGTCCCCTTGGAGAATTCTAAAGCCGCGAGTAAATGAACGTAAACGTAGGCGTCCACTCACAAGAAGCACGGAAAGCGGGAAGACAACGCTCTAGGGAGGGTGAATGCACGAAAACACCAGCAATCGTGAAGAATTTACGAGCGTTGCAATTTGGGGGGGGCCTAGAAACAGATCGCCAATGATTATTCCCTGCCACCAAAGAAGAAGAGGCCACACGCAACCGCTTTGTGGAGTTTTTGCGAAGAAATAAACGAAAGGAAAGACGAAGAAACAGATATTGTCATCTTATTTAAAATAATGTTTATATAATTATTTTTTAATAATATTTGTATGATAATAATATGAATTTTCTTTAATACTATTAGAATTTAACTCTTGCATAATTTTATTAATTTTCTTCGCTGATATATTTTATTATAATATTTATTAAATTCTTTTGTAAATTCTGATCTTAATACTTCATAAACTTTTTTGTTGTATTCTTATAAAATTTATTAATAAATTCTTTTATTAAATTTTTAATATTTTCTTTTGTATTACGTTTTGTTTCTTCTTCTTCGCTTTCAATTTCGCCCCCTTCATCTTCTGGTTCATTATTATTTTCATTATTATTTTCATTATTATTTTCATTATTATTTCCATTATTATTATCATTATTATTAATATTATTTTGTTCTTCGGCTCTTCTCATTTCTTCCATTCTTATTTGCCATTCTAATTGTGTTCTTTCATTTATTGTTAAATTATCTTCTTCTTATTATTCTTCTTCGCTTTCATTTACATCTACTTCAGTTTCTTCACAACTACTATTAAAATCAGTTTCATTGTATTCATCATAATTTTGTAATTCTTGTAAATCTTGTATTAACTCATTATTTGCTTCTATTTCATCCATATAATTTTTAACTTATTTTTCTAATTCTTTTTTATAAGTTAATAACATTTCTGTATGTTCTTCTTTCACTCCTTCATATTTATTTAATATATTATCTACTTTATTCTTTCTCATAACTAATTTACCTGCTTGTGTTCTATTGTCTGCATTGTCCATAATTAGATCATCTATGATTTTATGTATCATTTTCTTATTAATATATGTAGTTATTATTTCTTTAAGACTATTTTGTATATAATGTTATTTATTATATATTAGTCATCTTTTTTAAGAAATAATAAGTATGTTATTTCTGACCATAATTCATATAATATAAATTTTTGTAATTCAATATTTTTTTCAAATTTTAAAATAATCTTGTAAAAACTTACTTAATATACTTTAAATAAGATGACTAATCTTTTTTACTAAAATATGTAAATTGTTACAAAAAACATGCTTATAAGAAGGTGGCGAAATTATGATAAATATATAATATTATTGAACAAGTATAATAATATTATAAATTTTTATTTTATATTAAAAAATATTCTTTTCTTGAACTATTATTATCATTATCAGAAAAAATCTCTTATATATCCTTTCTCTTGCATTCTACTATAAAAATCTTGATTACTTAATATTTCACCATTATTATTATATTTTTAGTCCAATTAGAATACCATTTAAATAATTCTGTTGTATTGATTTTATCTGTGTTATTATTTGTTGTTGTCATATCTTCGTCTAAAAATGTTTTTACTGTATCCATTCTATTAATACATAATTTTGTATCTATTTTAACTTGTTTAGAAATAGTTAAATATTCATCGTGGTGTGCTTCTGTTCCATATTTAATAAATAAATATGTAAATGCTTTTAATAATTCTTCATCATTGAATATTTTTCTTTCAGTCTTGGATCTAATACTCTGTGATATTTTTCGTTAATTTCATTCGGTTCAACAAAAGATATTGGAAAAGTTAAAACAAGTAATCTATTATAAATACTTTCTGTTTCTAGTCTTGTAAATTCTGGCAATTTATTAATTTCCATAAATGGGTCAAATGTATTTTTAAATCCTTTTGTTTCTCCATTTTCATAATTAACTCTTGCAGTTATTGCATCATTGCCACTAATTCTTTTAAATGAATCAATATTAATAGTATCTTTATTAATTCCAGTTTTGTCTGTATTTGGTTCATTAATTCATAACATTCGTGATCCTTTTGATTGTGCGAGTGTTATATTTCTCAAATCTCCATTATTGTTTCCACTTGATATAAAATTTTGTTCTGTTGGTTTATATAAATCATTAGAAATTCTTTTCATAATAGTAGATAATAATCCTTTACCATTTCTACCAGCACCATATAAGAAAATAAATTTTTCGTGTTGATTACCAGAAAATGAATAACCGTAAATATAAAAAATAAATTTAGTTAGTTCTTCATCTTCAAACATTTTATAAACAATACTCCACGCTTCATTAATTTTATCATCTTTTACATTTATAGGAGCATTAATATTACATACTTTACTAATATAATCATTTTTATTAATTCCACGATATTTTCTATTAAATAAATCATATAAATAACCATTACTAAATCCTATAATATTAGTATCCATATCTAAAATATTTAACCCGTCATTAATATTTAATGGATTTTCTAAATGTGTTATAGTTGCATTAATCACACTCGCCCCTCCTGATGTTTTATATGCGTCTTCATATATTTTAACTTTTTTTGATAACATTTTTGTTTTTTCTTTATTATCTTCTCCTGTTGCTTTATCTCTTTCTAATATTATAATATTTTTATTGCTTTCTGTTAATTGTCTATAATTTTCAGTTAATTCATCTTTTAATAATCTTGGTATTTTTCCTATTGTTATTAGAATAATATTTTTATCATAATAAAACCACCTAACAATATCACCATCAAATATATTAGCATATTTTAAAATGTTTTGTATTAGTTAAATAATGTTCGCTTATACTTGTAGCATCAAAATCTTCTGTAATTAAAACATCAATATCTTCATCAATTTTAGTATTTTTTAATTCTATTAATTCTTCTAACGATAAATATTCAATCATTGGTTTCTTAATGAATTTGATAGGTTTTTCATTTACAGCTTCAATTTGTTTATATTCATTAAAAGTATCATTATTAATTAAATATGTAGGTTGTCCCGCTGTTTGAACCAAGAAGGCTACGGCTCTAGGGTGGCAAGGGGTTTCAGGGTTCACTGGCAAGGTTAAGGTACAAGGTAAAACAAGTTCGCAACATTCCAGACATGTTCAAACTGAATGCGCACTCACTCGGACTGGTCTTCATTTTGCGACGTGTGTCGGGACTCTCCGGATTCGGTCTGCACAGCCTACGGGCTTTAAGGAGAATGCATTGCACTTACGGCAACCGGCTGATCGAACAACCGGCAACAGCACCCCCTTCCGTGCGATACAAGCACATAGCAGATGTTGGCATGCAAGAGTGACACTTGAAACACAAGTGATGCCTTCGGCAGTAAAGGGCGGCGTGGGTGGGACACAAAATTTGTCCTCGTGCCAAAGTGGCAACGACATTCGTACAGTTGATCTGAGCTCAAGCAAAACGCAGTTAGTGCAGACAAGCAAGAGGAACTCATGGCATTGCAAACTACGAAATTACCAAAGTACTTTCCAAGCGGCGCGAAGCCTGACGCAAAGTTTTTCACTTTTCCCCCGGCCCACCCTCCCGGCTCAAACCACGAGACAATCCTTTTGGGGAACCCAAACCGTTTGTCCCGCTGTTTGAACCAAGAAGGCTACGGCTCTAGGGTGGCAAGGGGTTTCAGGGTTCACTGGCAAGGTTAAGGTACAAGGTAAAACAAGTTCGCAACATTCCAAACATGTTCAAACTGAATGCGCACTCACTCGGACTGGTCTTCATTTTGCGACGTGTGTCGGGACTCTCCGGATTCGGTCTGCACAGCCTACGGGCTTCAAGGAGAATGCATTGCACTTACGGCAACCGGCTGATCGAACAACCGGCAACAGCACCCCAACTTGAGACCGGCCGTGAGAGAAGCCGACAGTCTCACCATTCGGTTTTGTCAAGTAACTTCTGTCTCTTCGTCACTTTCGGTTCAAATGCCTTTACACCTGCGAGCCTCGCCTTCTCTGACAAGAAATCGGAATGGGCCTCCCGAAGCATGTAGAACAAGTCCAGCGGGAGGTCAGACAATGACAAGGGAACCCGCAAGGCCTGATCAAAGTTGCTGGTACGAAGATTCGTCAGGTCATCTGCATCCTGGTTCTCCTCCCGTGGGCGCCAAGACAACCGGCACAACTTGTTGGCGTTCCTCAAAGACAGTGACAATTGCATATGCAAGCCCTGCACTGGCCACTTGTTGCTGATGCCCTTAGCCAACACTGCTGGGGTAGCAGAGTTGTCCGTGCCAGCATGAACCTGCAAGCGAAGCGAATCGCGGCCACCTGAAGTCTCAAGATGTTTGAAAGCAACCAAGCCGGCATAAGAGGCCAGCAACTCCGCAGCTGTCGATGCCCATTCAGAAGATCCATCTTCCTTGAAGAGTGCCGGAAAATCCGCTGGAAAGATTTCCAGCGCAAACCAAGGTGCCCGACGCGTGTCCATGCCATGATCAAGTGACCATCCCCCTAGCACGATCCGTCCAGATTCACATTTGGCATCGGTCCTGAAGGCCTGGCGCTCGCACGACGGCCAGCACATGTGCACGGCATCAAGACGGGCCCCATTCAAGAACTGCCACCTGAAAAACCGAAGGACATGGATCACCATCTCAGGGACCTGGGCAGCCGTGCTCCGGTTCAGCACGTTGTTCCAAGCATACAGCGGTGCAAGAAATGGCTTCAACCAAGTTAACAGCCGTGTCACGAAGCACAGGCGTCCCGTGAACTCCGTAAGCGCCCGTCCGGTGACCACCCAATTCGATGACTCGACACGGTTGACCCATTCGATAATCCAGTTGGCTCGTTTCTCAGAGATGCCAGCTGCCCACTCGTAGTAGCTGATGTGGTAGCCAATGTAGTCCACACTGACGCCCCCTTTAAACTTGTGGAACGAGAAGGGTGTCCCCAAAACTTCCATCGCCAAGAACAGGACCCACAAGGTTTCAAATTTCTCGGCACCGTACACCACCACATGGAGGTCATCGACATAAATAAGCATGTAGAACTTGTCGTGGTGCAGCACACGGAAAGTCCACCTCCCTACAGTGGCGAACAATCTGGTCCAGTAGTAGGCCGCTGAGCTGACCCCGAAAGTTCCTACCTTATTAAGCCACAAGACGCGTGAGGTGCTGGAAGATTTACACGCTAGCCGTGCCCAGTCGCACTCCCTGATTTTGGCATTCCGGTGGGCTTGGCTAATGTCGGCACAAAGCGTAAAAGGAGCTTCTTTACTTTCTTTGACTCGGGAAGCCACTTCTTGAAGATCTTCAGGTCCCGGAACTTGTAGCTTGTCAAGGATTTTAATAGAGTTGTTCAGGTTTATGCCATGGGTCCCATCGTGTAATGGGCGCACGTCACCGTTTGCCTTGGTGACAGCTCCCATAGCTCATAGCTGCTATGAGCACTGCGTCCTCCCCATATTTCCGGCGAGCCTCCGCTTCAGTGGTGCAGATCATCAGACCTGCCTGCTCGTCCGCACGGAACTTCTCCTCCAGCTGGGAGGCATTCATCTCGGCCGATCGGTAGTTCACCATCGACGGATCAAAATCGGATTCATCAAGCTTCCTGAAGTGGGTGCGTTTCGGAAACACCTGTGGCGTGCGGGGGATCGGTTTATCCCATCCCAGCGGCACACCTTCTGCGAAGCATTCACTGCCTTGATCAAGTATTGCATAGTCTGGGTCTCCCAGCAGCTTCAAAGACTGAGACAACATGTGCAACATGAAGGGCTGCCCTTCGGGTCGACACAAGGCTTGCTCGGGATCTGGCAAGGTCTCGGCAATGCGTGCCCGGGTGTTCTCAATCAGGTCCTTGCTGAAAGGAGAAGATGCCATGCGTCCTGCTGCAAGGAGATATGAAGCTTTCCGAAGATCCGGAAGGGACGACCGCACAGCCTGCACAAGAATTTCTCGCAGCTCCACAGCATGATTCCATTCCCCTGAGCTTGCAGTTGCATTCCTTGCGAGTGGCCTCCATCTGCCCGGAGAGCACAAGCCGAAGCCATCGACCAGCTCCCTCCATTCGCGAGTGTGTCTACACTTTATCGGTGGTCCCCTACAGCGACTTGTAGCCGGATCAAAATCCCTTTCATCATCATCTTCTTCCTCACTCTCCTGGAAGCTTGGTTCGGGATTAGGAGGTGCAAGGTCGGGAGCCGAAGGAGTGGTCCCCTCCAACGGGGTGCTACTGGAAGCCTCTTGGGTGGTCCCTCCCAAGGGGGTGCTAGCCGGGCCCGGGGCCCCAGAAGCGGTTGCCTCATGGGGGGTGTTATCCTCTCGGGGGAAGTCCAGGTTTGTGTCAGCTTTGTTGTTGTCATCGTCCGCGCCCCCCTGCTTCAGAGTTTCGGACGGAGGCAGGACAAAGCCTAAGGCACGAAGAATTGCTTGCTGGTCTGTGGACAAGTTGGCAGTGCGCTGCACTGTGAAGCCTACAAGCAGTAAGCGATCGCCCGTCCAAGGTTCTGTCTGGTGGAAGACTTCATGCGCCATCAAAACCTGCGGTGAGTCGGCAACAGGCAGGAGGATGCCTGGGCGATCAACTCCCCGAACTGAACGATGCACCGTGCCGGTGGAGGACTCGCACCACACGTGACCCTGCTGGAATTCCGTTAGGGCCACCAACAGGTTCGGGAACGGTGCATTCCTGGTGTCCTTGTGCATGGCAGCTGCCACGTTGTCGAAGATCGCCAGCGAGCTGAAAACCTTCCCTGGGAATGTATTTCGCAAGAAGGAGGCGTAACACTTGACAGAATTCGGAAATGCGGTGCAGCTCTGACGCAGGCCGAAGAATGGGCCTTTGGAAAACGCACCTGCGAAGAATGCACGGCCTGTGGCAGGCCTTCCCCCAGTTGCCGCCGGATGCGGTGTCTCGAAGGGCAGCAGTCTAGCTAAAGCCTCGCAATCATGCTTATGCAATGGTTGGGATCTCTGCATCAAGGACCAAGCGAAATCCTCGGCCCCTTGAAAGGACGAATCAGTCGCTCGCCCTGTGGCTGCACGTTCATGGGCAAGCTCGGCCAGCAACTCCAGAAATGCAAGCGGAAAACTAGATTTGGTGGCCCACGCAGTTTCGTGGCGCCCTGCTGCAGACGGATGCAAATGCCCACAGCGCACAAGTGGTCCAGTGTAATGGCCCCGATCGTCAAGTGCGGGCCAAGGCATGGCCGCTGGTCCTGTTTGCAGGTTTGTGATTGCCCGGGTCGGATGCGCCGCATCCGCCCCATAACTGCACATATGAACTGCCCAAGTCCTTGTGCCGGGCATGCCTGCTAAAGTAGATTTAATCTCATGCCGCTGCCAAATGCTAGCGGGAAAGTCCTCGTTCTCAAGCACGCCTAGGTCCTCGGGATGCAACAGCAGCCACCCAATCTGAAGCTCCCCCAACACGGTGGCCAAATGCACACAACGTGAAATCAAGAAATTCTCATGCTCAACGGCAGCCATATGTGGCTTAGCAAGCCATGGGAATCCATCGGGAAAATTACGGGCACGCAAGGGTTTGGGTCCACTCCGTCGCCCGTCATGTCGATGCCTCGCGCGGCTGTAAGTGCTGCTAGGCGGAATCATTAAACACACATCCCAAGCACGATGGCGTGCTTGCTGTACCACAGCTTCCCAGGTTGAGGTCTTAGACCAATCCAGAAGGCTGCCATCCGAGTCTGCATAATCGACACTAATATCGCATCCCGTGCGTTCAGCTAAATTCTTCAAACACGCATGCAAAGAGGCACCCACTGTAAAATCCGTAGTCATGAGCAAGACGCTCAGTCAGCTTTTCGTGTCCGTTGTCTTGCCATCGTGATGAAGCTGCCAATGCTTCCATGTAGGATGCGAGCCCAAGCACCCTTTCACCATGCAGCAATGCACCATGCCGCAATTGCCGTCGCAACCTGGGCCAGAGTATGCGAAACATATGAACCTGCCATCCGGGGTCCGCGAAGTGGTGATGCTCTGCTGCTTCCCCTTTCCTTCCTTTCCTTCCTTCCCTTTCTGGTTTCCTTCCTTTCCTTTCTTCCCCTTCTCACCGCGATGTCCATCCTTTCCCTTCCATCCACTTCCAAGCATTGCGATTCCATTTATTGTAACCCTCGGCTTCCCACGGCTCCCATGACTCGTTTGCTCGTTTCCCCCTGTTCTGCAACGCGATCGGCGAAGTGAAGTACTGCTCCTTAATCTGGGCATCATCTACCACCTCCCTCAAGGTATCCCTCAAGGGCCGCGAGTCACGGTATGCCCGCTTGATGGCCTCCTTGCGAAGCTCAAACTCAAAATTGAGAATAACAACCCAAGGCGGCCGTAGCGGAGCCTGATCCAACTTGCCACCCTTGCCACCGGCAGGAACCTGCATGAGATAGACCTTCTCCCCCAAGAGAAAGTTCACATAACTCAGCCAAACCTCAGGCGTCATGTTAGCAAAGAATGGTTTGTTCTTGAACTTCGAAGCCAACATAGTCCACATGTTCCCTTCGACACGAAGGACTGTGCGCAACTCCTCAGTATGCTGAGGCATGGCCCCTTTGTTCTTCTGCTTCACGATCCGCACGTGGCCCCCAGTGTCCACTGTCGTCTGGATGCCCATTGTTCTGACCCGCTTCCTCGATGTCACTTCCGACAAAGCACTTGCTGAAACCTCCCCGTTCTCGATCTCTTCTAATTTTGCCGAAATGTAATCATCTGAAGGTTCAAACGCCTCCTCTAAGGTGCCATGTGCAGTCTCGAATGCAATGCGCATCGCCTGTTTCTCCGTCTGAGTGACTGGCCGACTCACTCCCAGCATGCGTGCCTCAGCTCTTAGCTCGGACTCCTTGCTGGCATAATCCTTCGAAGTCTCCCACGCAGAAACAACAGAAGCAACCGCCGCTCTGCTCGCCTGATTGGTTGCCTCCAGCAAGTGATCATCCTTTAATGCAACTCTCACGTCAGCACGAGTGTCAGCATAAGTCGAAAAACGCTTCACATTCTTGAAGTTCTGTGCCAGCCGAAACTGTAACCCCAATGGTACACCACATTCTTGAAAGATGTGCACCAAATCGGAGCTGACCTCTTTATCCAAGAAATCCAGTGCAGCTGCCTCGGTGGTTCCCGCCGGCAACTCAGTCGGCGGAGGTGCGGCCATGCTGGACTTGTTCCTGGACTCAACAACGGACTTATGAGCAGTGCAACGCAGGATAACTTAAGCCGTTCTCAAAGCCTCTGCACACGCAAGCTCAGTTGACATCTAACATGCATGTTCATCCGATTGCATGACTGAAGCTTGAGTGCCTTCCGCCGGGCAAGGACTTCCGCTTCATGGTGATGCACTTCCACCGGCATCACTCTATCATTCTGCTGCATTCCACCCGCAGCAAGCTCATGAACTGTTCACAATGCACTGCTTCCACCTGCAGTCTGTAAACTCAGCAGGCTCTCCCCGAACCCTTTTCAAGAACACAGCTCCATCAAGTAAAACTCGGTACTGATGGCTCAAGCGCTTCTGGCTCAGTCCCTTGCCCTTCCTGCGAGTCCTCCGACCCGCTAGTGGATGAATCATCGCAGCTCTCAATCTTTGGGCGACACAACTTGCATACAGCATCAGCAATGCCCTCGGTCAGTTTCATGACCGGTATGGTCTCAAGGCAGTTCTCCCGTCTCACAGCACACCTCTTTGACAAGTGAAGACGGCGGAAACCCCGCCTGGAGACGGTGATGAAGTACGGAGCCTCATCAGTATCTTCCCCGCCTTCAAATGCCTCATAAGGCCCAGGCAACTCTGCATCAAGATCGCCTGCTGAAGCCCGGACCCGTTCAGGCCCCAACGGGATGCTGGGAAACGCGCCCCCTAGCTTGAAGGTCTCTTCACTTTCATCCCATTTCAAGACAGTGCACGCATTCAGGATTGCAACACTCTCAAGCCCCAGGCCCTCAGCAAAAGTCTTTATCGAGAAGAGAAGCTCTTCCTCGATGTAGCCTCCCTCCGGACTTCCGATCAGCAGGCTCTTGCAAACAAAGTTCTGCACTGCTTGCACCACCTGCCTCGAAGTCAGCACATAGTCCTGCGAACCATGCTGTGCGTCGGCCTAGATAGTCCCGCCGATCCTTGCTTATGCCTAGTGCTGCTGCCAAGCTTGTCAGCACATGCCTCGCGCTGTGCCCTGACCAGTAATTTGCCATCTGACCTGGCAACAAGAGCTCTCTCGAAACTTTCCAGATTCCCTGCTGCCTGACAGGAGTGGGGAGATGCTGAAGGAAACGTCTGATCTGCAATGCCAGCCCTTCTGCCTCCATGTATTCCTTTGAAGCCCCGTCCCAGTCTTTCGTGAATGCAGGACAGAGAAAATCACGAGGCCATGCGAGCAGTTCAGCAGAGAGAAGCTTGTGCCCTTCCATAATCCAGTCAAACCCACTCAAGCAAGCAGCGCGAGAGACAAATCCATGAAGTTCCCCAACCTTGCGGCCCGGTCCACTCGTTTTAGTCTTATTCAAAACGAATCGCAGACCCACCTGGCTGAGCTTCACAGACGTAGGACTGATGTTTTGCACGTCATCAGCTCTCAGGCTGGCCCAGCACATCAACAGCAAGATGAAAGCCATGTATCGCAATCCCACCTCGTAGCTGGGCCGGCAAACCACCAGCTCGCAAGCTAGCAGCACCACCACGGGCAGCATTGGCGCTGGTTTGGCCGGTGGTGCACCAGTCTCAAGCTCAGCACTCCATGACCGAATCGTTTCAAGCAAGAGCTGGTCTTCACACAGCCGCCGCTCAGACGGAACCATTCCCACAACTTCAAGAAGAGAGATGCTCGCCAATATTGCCCGCGGCACTGTCTTCCCCATTGCCTTCACAGCATGTCGCTCCTCAAGATATTTCAGGATTTGTCCCACATCTGCCGGCCACGGTGCCCCAGCAGTCACCATTAGCCATTCTCTCACTGGCATCCAAGAACGCGCCCGATTCCGAAGTGTTTTGCCTCGCCGATTTCCAAAGATCCTCAACCACGTCGCCTTGCTGTCGCCCAGTGCTTCCAGGCGTTCTGAGCAAGGCAACTCTGCTTCCTTGATATACACTACGAGCTGCATCGCCCATCTTTCACGGATCTTCGTTTCCATCTCTTCCCGGTTCCCACTCGCCTTTGAAGTTCTCACAGCCCTCTTCAATTGCGACAACGCAACAGCTGGAGTCATTTGCACCTCGTCTTCAAACACCGCTGTGATGTCCCTCATCTTTCTTGGAACCTTCACCGGAAGCTCGCGGATGTGCTCCTGCAAAATGCGAACACTTGACGGCCCACGATGCAACCGCTTTTCCTTCCAGTTCCACAAGCTGCTTGCCAACTTGTTGATTTCTTCAGCTGGCTTCTTATCCCCAAGGAGCTCTTCCACTGTATTTGCTGCTTCACCCTCATCATCAAAAGCCCCATCAAAATGCACAATGCTCGAGTAACTCTCACGGATAGCAGCAATCAATGCAGGATCAAGACCATGCAGCGCCGACCAATCGGCATGTCTCTTCATGCCGACTGCTGCTGAGCTCGCTGCCCATGCCTATCGAGCCGCAGGTCTACCCGCCCCTCACACACAAAATTTGTCCTCGTGCCAAAGTGGCAACGACATTCGTACAGTAGATCTGAGCTCAAGCAAAACGCAGTTAGTGCAGACAAGCAAGAGGAACTCATGGCATTGCAAACTACGAAATTACCAAAGTACTTTCCAAGCGGCGCGAAGCCTGACGCAAAGTTTTTCACTTTTCCCCCGGCCCACCCTCCCGGCTCAAACCACGAGACAATCCTTTTGGGGAACCCAAACGGTATGATGGTTAATTATTTTACCATTATTTAAATTGATATTTTCTTTACAATTTATACCATTTAATCTATTATCGGGGGTTGTGTTAAATTTTAACTGTAAATTACTTTTTAACATCATATTATATTATATATAGTTATATAATATAATATTTCTTTAAGAGTATTTTAAGAGCATTTCCAACAAACTATCGATCTTTGATGCTTTACTAATCCCTTTTGATGAACTGTTCTATTACATAAAGGACACTGGACTTTCAATCCCGTTTTTTGCATATCTTTGTCGTTGATATAATTTAAACTATTCTGGATCGGTTGGTTTTATATTATATGTTCCATCTTCATTATATCGCCATAATGCAGTTATCGGTCTCCCTTCTCCTTTTACTCTCCCCCTTTGTCTTTTCTTTTCTTCGTGTTGCTTCTCTTCTTCCGATGTAGTTATATTTTCATTATCAAGATCATCAGTTGTAGTCATTACTTTATATTATATATTATTATTTCTTCATGACTATTATTATGGACAAGGACAGGGCTGACAGGTCTCGGGACAACAGGGGCAACAGGGCCTGTGACAGGGCCTATGACAGGGGGCGACAGGGCCTGTGACAGGGCCTACGACAGGGGTCGAGTCCATCCACAAAGCTGCAATTCCCTCCACCAATAGGCACTGAAAACAAATATTGCAAACCAAACAACGCATTGTTCCAAACATGAAAGTGTAACAGAAGCCGATCAACCCCAAAGGCGCCTTGAGGCACACTTCTAGGGTTAGTACAAAAGAGCACAGGTCAACCAACTGACTGTTCAAGCCAAGCAAAATTAGTCCCTACAGCAGTGATAGCTAACAGCACCTTTGAATGCTTCTCGCAACCAACTGTTCACACGCGCTTTGCACGTGCAAGACTTGAGCTGAAGTGAAACGAGGCAGGCACGGCCCGAGACGTCAGCGCACTCACTTCCGTGACAAGTCCTAAGGACTCCTATCGGCTTCCGTGCACTGGCAACTCTGCTCTACGGCCAAAATGTTCCCGGACTTTGTCTAGAAGTCTGTACTCACAGCAAAAACACTGAAAACACTCTGGTACTCATCATGCTTCAAGGAAAACTTCAGAGAAACACCGTTCTTCGTGACTAAGCACTTTCCAACAAGGTGAGACAGGAGGCATAAGCGCAGCGAGACAACTTTTCCCTACTCCTACCGTTCACGGCACATCTACTAAGGAGAAAACATAAAGTATTTTTTTTGGCGTGGGCGGGCCTCAATGACAGCAGGTTGCTGCACTCGGTCGTCCCAGCAAGAACTACAAGAAAGCCAAGAACAAAATCTGCTGTACAAAGAAAAGAAGACATTCACAGGTGATACAGGCCGCGACAAGCAAACTTAGCCGGCAGACGTCGTTCGGCAAGACATGCTTCAAAGCTAACAACGACCACCGCTCAGATGCCCCGCTTTCCAGTTGGACTGAGTTGCGCAATGGTACATATGGACCAGTATCCAAAGACAACCCTCCTGTTCAATGTGCACTTGGCCCAGCTTTCAAGAGGGCCTCGCAAGGGCAAGACAGAGAGGCCATGGCGTGGTAGATAATGCCCAAGCATCCCTGTAGAAGCGAGATGCCACAGCAGCAGCTCCAAAACATGAATTCAAGCCCAGCTTTCCAGGTGGGTCTCGCAAGGGCAGACACACAAAATTCCAAATGCAGCAAGCCAGGCCAGTATGTACATCCATGGACCAAAACGGCGGCAGACGTTTGGTTTGAAGAAACGCCGAAGCACTCATTTAGAAGCGCGTATGCCATATCGAAGTCCAGCTTCACTAACCATTCTCTGACTGCCTACTAAACTCTTGGAACGTCGCCAAGTATGATCAGATTCTTTTTGCTAAGCAACACCGTTTTCACCTATTAGCGGTCCAAGAAATACCAAGGCCGGCACAAGTGACAGTTTTTACGCACCCATCACATTATGTGTGTATATGCTTCCAGCCGAGATGAGGATTCCGCCAAGGACCAAACGGAAACAAGACTTTTGAGACTTCCCTACTTCTCTACTGCCTGGTTTTCTCTTTCTCCAAAACTCCAACAAAAACATTCTCCACGCTATTTCTCCTGAAAAGCTCTAGATTCTCCGACCTGGAAAAATACTTTCTGTTTTCTTTGATCGGTGCGCGTCTGCGCTCTGCTGCCGATTTGTGTCCCACTGCGGCCGATTGGTTTCCATGCTCACAAATCCACCTTACTTCAGTCTCCACCGCCTTCGTGCACACAAGGGGGTGGGCTTGAAGCACCAAAGCGAGCCTATACGAAGCTCGCCGTCAAGCCAGGATTCTCTTTAGTCGGGGCGCCATCCTCCGGGTCGGGCAAGGCAAATCCACCTGTATCATAGAGGGCACGCGGCAGACCGGTGGTGGCGAACGGCAGGAGAAGGGCATCAGGTAGGTTGGATTGATAGTAGCATCGACATAAAGTGTTGGCCTTGAAGCCCCCCTTTAAGCCCCTTTAAAGCCCCCTTTAAAGGGGTCTCCCCTAAGGGGGGGGGTGAGCCGATACACCCACAAGGAAATGCTCCTTGTTAGGAGGTGTATGACCAGTTTATTCCCTAAGGATCAAAGGGCAGCGCCCTGCACACGGACAGTAGTTGTTTTGTCTTGCTACGCAAGGAGAGCTTGTCTTGTCTCAATATGGTAAAACCACTGTGAGCCAATGGGCAGCGGAATGTATATGTATGAGCATGCAGCCATTGCTGTAGGTACCTGTTAGAGCTACCCCTTTAGAGGTTTACGCAAACAAACAGACACTAATTTTCTTTTACCGGAAGCATGGCCGCACATTCACACATATACTATTATGCCCACTGTCACAGTTGCGGAGTTTGGACTCATGATAAAAACAGCATATTGTTTATGCTAGGTATAGCACTGAAGTACACTGTTGAAGTCACTCTTGAAATCACTCCTTTTGAACTCTTTCATGCACATTGGTCAGAGAGATCGTCTGTACAGGATCAGGTCTGGTAATGTTCTTCTATCGAATTATGCAGCCCTTCACTGTGCTCTTGTTAGAGCCTTGTGAGTCACTGTTGTGAAACTCTGAGATTTTCCTTATCTCAGATTTGGATCCAGGTTTGGATCATAGGCTCGAGCATAGACGTTCGGATGTGGTTCATCCGGGTCTGAGTGATCTTCTTCGGAACTTGAAAAGATTCCGAGTAATCTGTTCTCAGCCCTGGTGAAGGCGGCGTCTGCAGTGTCATATCCATGGTTGGATGTAGTCGCCTTTGGCTCGGCCTTTGGTGCAGCTTGTGAGCTGATTGGAGTTGCCTCGGCTTTAGCCGGTTGTGGCTGCTTAGCCTTTGCCCGTTCGGCCCTTCTTCTTTCAAGCTGTCCGTCTGAGGACGCCCATGATCTTTCACTTTCATCTCCTGAGGGAGATAAGGCGTGGGCATGAAGGCTGTTCCAGTACTGTGCTGCAGAAGGAGTTAGGACTTCTTCATGGTCAGATTCTGACTGGTCTTCCTCAGAGCTTTGGTCGTCAAAAAGTGTCTCAAGGACATTTTTGAGGTTTTTATGTCTTCGCTCTATCTCTAGTGAGGAATGGACCAATTGATTGAAGACTGTTTTTGAGTCCTTCAGTGCTGTTAGAAGGATTTCCACTCTGGATAGAGTATCTTGGATGGTGTCAAGATGATCCTTTCTTTCCTCCTTGTCTCTCTGGATAGAGTTTCGCAATGATTGTGCGATTCTGAGGAGGTCGAGATATTTCTCAATAGGCATAGTTACCGTATGATTGTCATGTATGACAGTTGTTTCGTCGCTGCTCAAGTTCCTGAATAGGACTTCCACGACTGGTAGAAACTCCGTGCTCCACGGTTCCTCTTCATCATATGTTTCTACGTGCTGTTGCACGCGTTGTGTAAACTGCTCGGCTGCTTCTACCGTTGCATCGATAGAGCTGACGTGTCTTACTGCCATGTTTCGGCACATAGTGTTAATGGCCTGGCCTTGATTGGCTTCGCCAAGTGCAGCGTCTGCATGGTTGCAGAGTCCACTGTTATGGGCTTCTCTAGCTGCTTTTCGTTGAATGCGCCGATTTTGACCTCCTCTTCTGGTAGGACCTTTTGGTCTCGGAGGATCTGAAGGTACTGTTCCTTTCGCCTTTGGCGGAGGAGTCTTAGGTGGAGGTGACATGTTTGCCTTGTTAGGCACTGGTGGCATTGCCTTGGGCACTGACGACGATGAGGCACTTGCGAGTGCAGATGTACCTCTGGCTCTTGCCGAGGATCCCTTAGGGATTGATGTATAGGTAATCTGCATGGCTTCTTCGGCCATTTGTGAATGCAATGCATCACTGAATAATTGCCTCATATGAGGAGTAGTACTTGCATCGTCATAGGTTTGAAACCGTTCAATGTCCCTTTCGGTGCCACGTGATCGTGTATCACCTCTTTGAAAAGGATCGTTCCTGCGAATCTCCGCAACTTGTACTGCCTGGAGGCAGGTTTTACACAGCACCTTCCTTGAAACATCTTTTGCTTGCTTGAGCTGGTAACAGCTGTCTGAAAGATGGTAGACTTCGCTTCGGGAAGTGTGCCACACAGGTCGCAAATCCGTTGTTTCTCCAGAATTGACCCTGTTGGGTCCTAAAGGTTCACGCGTCTGTGGTTCATTCTCGGGTTCGAGAAATGGTGGTGGTCGTTTCGCTGCTGCTTTTGCATTTGATTGTTGGCGGTCCATACATCTGATGGGAGCCCTGGTGAGCTGCTTCCACATCCAGTGTAGGCCCATTAGCAGCAGAAACACATTCCACGCGATGCTGAAGACGGAGAAGTCTTGCTCACTGGTTAGTGAGTTTGGAAGTGAAGGTTCATCAGTCTTGATAGACTCTCCCTTTGCACCGCCTTGATTAGGGTGTCCGAACCAGTTCGACAACCCTGCTGCTGTGGCAGCTGTTCGGAGTGCCTTGCTGCTCGGAGCAGACGGCGGTCGCGATGACTTCCTTCTTCTTCTGCGACTGGAAGATTCTTCCTCCTGTTCGTCTTCATCTCTTTGAGCCGACATCAGGTTTGATGTTTCTCGTTCGTGCTCTTCAATAACACTCTCCATCTCACGGATCAAATGTTCTTCCTCTTGTTGTTCCTCAAGTGTGTCCAGTTCCTCTAAAGACATGTTGAGCTTGTCAACAAGACTGGCTCTCTGAGGTCTGGATCTCGATCTTGGTAGATCTTGTTGTGAAGAGGACGATGATGCCTGGCTCCTTCTTGGAGGAGAGCCTTCAGGCTCGCTGGGACGTTCAGGCTGTGGCCTTTCCCAGAATCTTCCATATCTGTGATAGCTACCTTGTGGTTGCTGTCTGTCGTACCAGCTGTTGCCAGATGAATACATAAATGAGTCTTTGTAATCCCAGTATTCAGCATTACGCTGCTTGTAAGCCTGTCGCTTGTCAGCGATCTTCTGAACCTGGGCATCTGACCGGTTGTGTTTCCCTTTTGTAAGGATTGGTTGTATCGTGAAGCCCAAAGGGCTGTGCCAATCTTTGTCAGAGGGACTCAACCACAGGTCAAGGTTAGAAAAAGTTGAATAGTACTGCTTGACTGAGACAAACAGACGGATATCGATATCCCTGTTTCTGTTCATGTCCTGCCACATATCTGAGACTCGTTCCCAGTATGTTCTTTCGGCGGCAGGTGTAGCATCTCTTGGACTAGGTGACGCCGTGTGCGGCGTTTTACTCCAGTCAAGGATATAACTGTTGATACAGTCGAGGTCAGCAACTTTCTTCGCCGGGTCCGGCGGTAGACGATCTGCACGTGCCAGTCTGTGCTGGTCAGAGTTGTTCAAGCAGAGGTGTCGCACTTGTGAGTGCCTTCCTGCTATTCTGTTGAATGCTGCAAGTTTCTTCTCCAGGTATAGAGAAAACAAACCGTTTCGCGGGTGAACGTCTCCACCTTTTAAGGTGAGCCTCGACGCAATATTATTGAGATCCCCCGCAATTACATCCGGTTTGAAAGGGAGAACCTCGTTGAGGAACGCGTTCACCAGTTCGCGCCTCTGTTCTTCCTTATGAGTCATGTATGAGTTGAAATGGACGATCGCGATGGTGATGACCTTGTAAGGCCCTTTTGTACACCACATCTCGTCAAGATCGTTTGATGCTTCTTGTGAGAAGATCTCTGCGTATGACTCAAAGTCTTCCTCTGGTGGCTCATCACCCTCGACATGGCCGTTCCATTCACAGAGAACCGGCGAAGGGTCGAGGTCCGACAGTGTCAGACACGCCTCTGGTGAGAGGTAAGAGCCATCAGTGGGTCCATCCTTGTCAGGATTTTTACCCTTGAGAGGGTCATATCCGATAATCTTCATGTACTCATCTCTCGTCATCCTCTGGCCGGAATATGGGTGGACCCATTCTTTTGCCTCCTTGATGGTACTGTGGTACCCAAAGGTGAGGCGGCATACCGCACCGTGGCATGCCCACAGTTGCTTCTTGGGACCACCAGCCTTAGGCTTCATTGTTCGGTGACGGTAAAAGTGGTGGACGAGAGAGATGTCTGTTGTTGGGTCACCCTTGACTCCAATATACATTGAGGGTGCCTCAGGCTCCTTGGGAGGAGAATGGATTAGCATCCCTCTGTATTCATGTTGTCGCATGGTTGCGATCGAATACTTTGACGCAAGTGCTCCTGCCTCGAGTACGAGGGTAATATGTGCTGAATTGTTGAAGCACATGTCAATAAGAGGGTGGTAATCGAATCCCTTCTCAGGTTTGAGTTTCTTTTTGGGATTCCCTGCTGGCACCGGCGCTCGATCCATATTTCCCCAGTTGCATACCACTAGGCTTAGTGATACGCTGTCTGGGTTTGAGCCCTCTATGTGTTCTCTCTTTTCGTTAACACCGGCCATCCTATTACGAACTATCTCGTAATGTGCGTCGAGCACCAGTTTGTCTTCGTAGCCAGTAAGAGAGAGAAAAGACGCCGGGTGGCTTGTTCTGGAGTCCTTGATATTGATGTGACCCTTGTTGATGCTCTTGTATTCCTCCAGGGTTGGAGCCTCTGTGGAGCTGGTGTAAGTATTAGGAGGATTATTCCTAATATCATCAAAGCTACATGGATCAACGCCTGGATGGGCTCTCATGAACGAATTCCTTGCGTGGTCGCAATACATGTTGATTTTCTGGACTGCCAAATCTACGTCCTCATGTGTGAGGATGGCCTCGTATAAAACCTGACGCTCTTCTGAGATCATTCCTGCTGACACTTTAGAGGTCTCGAGGCAATCGATTGGCAAGATGCACTCGCACATCTGTTGTTTACCCTGTGGGGTAAGTCGACAGTCTGCACATACAATCGTACCACAGGAATAGCAAAAATAGCCTGTAGGCTGGTTGCAAAGATCGCAGAGAGGATTATCTGGTCGTGTCATCAGCCGTATCCTTTGGTTAAGACTCATGGCTGTCCTGCGTACTCCTACAAATCTCTCCTTGGTAGGAGGTGCAGAGGAGGAAGATGCCGAATCTCTGGGTCTGTCCCACTCCTCTTCGTCAGGAGCCTCAGAATCCTTGATCATGAGTGGACTTCGGATTTTTCGATTCCATCGACTAACCCAGATTCTCTCTTTCATTTCCTGTTGCATAGCCGGGTTAGACGATGACTTCGAGATTCGGTGCTTGCGATTTTCTCGAAGTCGAGCGCTGATGCGCTCATGTTCTCTTACGAGATCTTCCTCATCAGCAGGTTCCTCGTATTCGAGGTTGAGCTTGCTTCTGTTGACTCGATAATAACTTTCTGTTTCAGGATCGAAGAGAACTAGGAATTTCTCCTTCTCCTTTTTAGGAGATTTTGGTTTCTGTGGCTCTTCGTCTGAACTCTGAACATATTCTGCTTCAGGCTTTGGTTGGTCAAGTTTGACCTTCTTAAGTTTCTCTGTGATCTCTTCCGTGGGAGATTCTTTCTTCTCCTCCGACGCTGCAGGTGCAGAGTTCGTCTTGTGAGACGGATTAACATCAACTCGGAGTTCTGAGGATGACGAAGATTTTGAGCTCTTTTCGCTTGATGCCGACTCATCGTCTGATTCTTCGTCACGATCCTGGTTAGGATCCGGTTCCTCAGGTTCCGTCTCTGTTCCAGAAGATTCTTCCTTGGGAGGAACTACGTTGGCGGAAGTATCCTGAACAGGTTCTGGAGGTTTGTGACCTGTCGTTATCTTAAGAACTTCGGTGGCGCTTCTGGTGCCGTCGGAGTTCCAGAGCTGTCCCATAAGACTGTCCGGATCCTTGTCAGCCTCGGCCTGCCGGGCGAGCTTGGATCTCGGATGGATCTCCTTTGCAGTAGTCTCCGTTTTCGGAGGTACCTCACCTGCAGAAGCGGTTTGCTCCAGGTTTGGAGCTGTGTCAGCCTCTGTCTTTGGCAGAGAAAAAGACTTCTTGTGAGAAGATCTAGCCTTGGGAGGCTCTGGTGGCAGATTTCGCCTTGCCACTTTTCGAAGTGCCGATTCGATTTCTCGGCCGTAATTTGCGCACCATTTCTTCGACTCGTAAGTCGCTGACGGCATCTGTTCGGAGCAATGGTCTGCCCACCATGGTCCGATGCTCTTGAGCTCATCGTATTGCGATGATACCCAGAGTGTTTCAGAGGGTGCGAATACGGCGCTAAGAGTACGGGCATGCACTACATCTGGTGTAGCAAACATCCCTACTTGCGACTGCCACAGGTTTGTGACCTCGTTCACTACGTTATTTGCATCGAATACCAGAAGCAGTGCCTTATTGGCACGCAACATGGTCGGATTGGGATTCGCCAGGTTTAGCGTTGAGAACTGAACAGTGTCCCTGTTGGAACGACTGTTTTCATTCACGAGAGCTTGGAAATCTGGTGCTGTAACCACCTGCGCTAGGAGGTTTGATGGTACCAGACCGTGCCTCAGGATTGAGGATAATGCCTGTAGGTCCGTGGCATGCATGATGTAACAAGGGTTGTTCTGTCGAACAAAATCCTCCATGCCGACGGGCCTCGGCGCGTTAGTGGAGAGACGCTGTGCACGGGACTGCACTGGATTGCTCCCCGTTGCCATGAAGTCTGAGATGGTCATGTGTGACCTTGGTCTCTCTTCTTCAGGATCTGGTTCTTCAGCTCTTGGTAGAGTTCGTCGTGAACCGTGTCCTCCCACTGCCGAAAGGAAAATTTTGCTCATGGTCAACACATTTGCATCCGGTGGGATGTTAACGGCGGCATCTGTGGTTTCGGCCTTGCCATCTTTGTTATAAACCATGGTGACCACAAACCTAGACTTAGTGTTGAGGAGGACACCAAGCGCGATCTCTTGTGGTGTATACTGTGCGAGCTCTGCATCGGCCAACTTGAACATGTCCAGAAGATAATTGTGTTGGCCAGCAAAGAGATCTGGGCGCTGGTTCTGAAGGTGTCTTGTTGAGTGTGCCAACCACCTTCCGACTCTGTTGGTCTTGGAAAGAATGTGGAAGCACATCTCTGGTGAGAGACCTGTTACATCTGCCAGTTTTGGCACTGAGGAGGAATAGTCATATTCTCCGGATCCATCAAGGCTCACACATTGTTCTACCTCCGGTGGGAGGCCTGTCTGAAGGTGATGTGCAAGCATCGTACAGAACTGGCGTGGATCACGAGCGTGATTACCGACGTTGTTATCCCAGTATACAAGGGGACTGTTGTCCCATGGTCCTTGAAGGACTCCTTCGTAGAGCCTGACTCCATGTCTGGAGTTTAGAGTGAGCCTTGCTCCACTCGCATGGCCATATCGTGAGATCAATTGAGCAAGATCTCTTGGATGCGGATTGAACACCTGTTGGTGACCCATGATGATGAATTGAGGCTCGTGATTTTTCTCACGTTTGTGAATTCGGTGTCCACCGTGTTCGGTGTTTCGACGTGATGCTTCCCGACGAGACTCGGGGTACGAGCTATCCATGTGTGGATGTCGCTCATGGTACGCCTGCACTGCCCTGGGTAGGGCGTGTCCATCACGGCTACGGAAGTTTGATCGTGTGCTCATTACGGCACAATGACCAAACAGGATCAGGAACGCTTGGTTAGCCCGAAAGGCTGATTGCTGTGAGGCTCGAGGCTGAAAGCGGCTGCGGATGATACAGAACATATAATTCTCATGAACATGTCCGATCTTAATGAAAACGCAGCTCGCAGACACAAATTTTCTTTTAGACGGAAAACAGTCTAAATAGAAAATCCAGCACATGGTTGTGCTACCAGCAAACGAGACTACCACCATATTCCTTGGCAGTAAAATAATCGGTAAATCTCTGTTGAGATATCAATTCCAAGGAAGGCTACCGCTGTGGCGGCATTCTTGAGATTGTCTATGATCCACCGAACAGTGAAAGCTTTATGTTGAAGAAGTTCACGGAAGGGTGGATGAATGTCTGTTTCTGGTAAATTCCCTGTTTCCAGAGCCTTGATAAGCTCATCAGGTTGCGCCGAGTGCTTTGTTAATGCATCAGCTAGGCAGTACTTCGAGCTTCCTTCTGCTCTGGAAGGTGTGTCGTGCCTGCTGTTGTCACAAGATTGTTCGCATCTGTTCTGATATGTATGGGTACGGTCTCTGATGAGAGATCTGCCCAAAGTCCCTTGAGGAACAGGCAAGTACCAAAGCAACGCATCAGTGCGTTAAGCTCTGCCACTGTTGTGGACATTGTGGTTGTCGTAATCTTGTGAGACTCATAATCCACCAGGCTACCTCTCGAGGATGTTTCCTTAATAGAGGATTCAGAGAAATCGTTCTTCTTGGAAGAAGCAGCTGCTGCTGATTGTTTCATTCCCTTTAGCTTTGGATTTCGATCTTCAGCAAGGAAAATAACATGTGCTCTCTGAGATGATTTGTCATCATTGTTCCTGTAGGAAGCATCAGGGTAACCGAGGATTCTGAGATTTCCTTTCAGCGGCCAAAAACGCAGTTCTACTTCAGTAGACTTCAAAATCCTAACAAGCTTGTTCAATTCTCGAATATCACCGATAGTAGGCTTGGCAGCCTTACTCGCACACCGACTGAAGCGATAACAGATGTGAGCTTGAGTCCGGCTTTGTAGCCAGTTGATCTGTCCTAAAACACTTCTGTAAGCAGTGTGCTGCTGTGGTGTGCATTGTTGCTCATTGTTGAGCTTCTTATCAAAAACAATTTCCTCTAGAGCTTCAACAGCTAGGTTCTGATTTACTGAGATATGTGCTGGTACCGATGCTGTAGCATCCTTCCAGACTAATCTCTGTCCTACAAACATAATATCGTTCGTGTCTTCAGAACCGACTGCAAACTCCTTTTTGATCGATTCAATCACGGCCTTACGAAAGGTGTCATCACCGGCCATGCACAGGTCATCTACATGTAAACAGACTACTCCATGTACCTGTCTACCCTTGGCATTGTTGCCTGCTATGGGATCTAGGAGATAGTCAATCGCTGATTCCATGGTCTTTGGCTGAGACTTCTTGAGCTCAGCATCTGCTGTTGCAGACTTCTTACCATACAGAACATATGTACAGCGATCCGCACGGGTTGGCACCAGGCCGTAAGACAGGAGTGCCTTATCAACGATGTTCCACCATCTTCGAGGTGCATCGTTAAGTCCATAAGCGGGTTTCTTCATCCTCGCTGCAATGTAGGGAGGATAACCTGCTTCAGGAGGAATCTGACAGATTATGTCTCTCGACTCATCATAGGCTTCACCCTGCAGAAAAGCAGTCTTTAGGTCGATGTGTGTCAGATTCCACAGCTTGTTAGCTGCTAGTTGAATCGCTAAGCGGAAACCTGGGCGACTCGCAGCAGGACTATCAGTTTGCTGTATGTCCTTTTGTCGATCCTGGAAACCTCTTAGGACCCATCGGGCCTTGCACTTAAGGAAGTTTCCGTCCTTATCTCTTTTTAGAGTCAGGACCCATCGACCAGTGACATAATTTCGGATGTTTCCGAGTTTCCGTGTATCGACGAGCTCAAAGACATCATTGTCTAGCCAGCTCTGATATTCTGCTGCTTTCGCTTCATCAAACTGTTTCTTCATCTCACGCTTTTCTTTGGCGGTTGCCTCCTTCCGTTGTGCCTTCTGGGTCAGATTTGCTGAGTTCCTGGGGGAACTTAGGGATAAGGCCTTGTCCTCTTCCGTGAGAAGATCATACTCTTCACGGATGTCAGATCGGAACCTTTTGGTGGGTTTATACCGTGTTCGGTCTGACCTCACTCTTGATGTTACCTCTCTGATGTCTACGGGTCCGCCATGCATGTACCGAGGCATGGAGAAAGAACCTGTGTTACTGCACAGTTTCTGTTCTTCTGTGAGAAGGATCCAGTCCTTCTCATCTACGACCAGGTCACCTTCCTCATCAGAGTAATACCTTGTGTCTTCTGACTCGGCATCGCTCTCCGGTTCTGGTGAACCAGAGGTGTGAGGAGGAGCGGACGGTTGTCCGGGGTCGTCCGGGACCAGTTCTTCTTCAGAATCTTCTTCATCTTGTTGTAACGGAAGAATGGGTCCCTGTGGATGTGCCTTCGGTTTAGGTTTTGGTGTCGGCACCTGTGAAGGTGATTTCTGTTTGTGCGGCGAAACTTTCCTTTCCGATGAAGACCTTGGCGACACATCACCCCCCAGACGCCGAGGAGACGGAACGCGAGGAGGCGGATGCACGCGAGGCTTAGCCCGAGCAGGAGCCACGGGCTCATCGGAGGAAACGGCCGGTAGTCGCGGTGGAGGTATGGGAGGAGGAGGACGCGACGGCGGCGTGCCGGGAGGCATCGGCTGATCTGGTTCCGGCATAGAGACATCGTCAGATGTGATCCGTGAGCGATTAGTGCTCATGGGTTCTGACGGGTCTGACGGCGAAACCTCTTCGTCCGACATGATAACATCCGGCGGTGTTCGCACGGACGGTGAAGTCTTGCCGCCTGTCATCTGGAAGAGCACCCCCGAGAAGGTTGATGGGTGTACTTTATTCCAGGAAACCTGGTGCGGCAAGCAACACGTCATAGTCGAATTGGGCTTCTTCTTGTTCCAGAAGACAAGAACGCCATCAGTTACACTGGTGAGTGCTTTGACTGTTCCAAATGTACCTCTGTATAGAGTACACTGTTCGAAACCAGACCCTGGTAAGAGTCTTGATCTAAGGCGAGTAATGTCTGACACCAAGGCATCAAGGGACGGTGATGGTTTGGAATGATGCAATGGTAATTCAGTTTTACTCGATAAGGAATTTACTCTAGCAACAAGTGATCTGATTTTCGGATCTTGCAGGAGTTTGGAATCCTTGAGAGGATTTGCTGTCAAAAGTGAATACTCTTGGTCAAGAAGTTCCGAAAGTCCCTGGAGGCATTCATCTCCAGAGTATCCTAGTATGTCTGTGACTAAAGAAAGATGAGATGCATATGTATCTCTCTTCAGGAATCTTGCCAAACACGAGGCAAAGGTCTCACAGAATTCATAAGGATACACTTGTGCGAGTTTCGTTTTAAGACCGTAGCCTTGAATACCCTTTTCGTCTCCTGGTGGAGATGTTGGAGATTTCGTTTTGGCAGAATGCCTCTGGAGAGGAGTTAGAACCTGCGGTGGCAGGTTGTGCATGAAAATCGAGGATTTCGATTCATAGTATCCTTTTGGATCTTTCATGCCATAGGCTTGTAGGTTACAGACCTCATAGCTGATCTTGCGGTTGGAAAACAGGCGTTTTGCTTCTGGTGAAGACCAGAGCCTGCTGTAGTATGGGTTCTCAAGAACAAAGTAACGTCCGAGCTTCATTTGGTGGTCTGCGACCGATTCACAGAATTTTAAAACAGAAAGTCTCTTGGCAGAGCCTTTCTTCCACTGTGAGTACCAGCTAGACCACTGAGAGTGATCGGGTGACATAACAATAATAGTAGGTTCTTGTTCCTTGATGATCCTAAGAAGATTGGAGCGACCTTGCGGTTGCTCAAGATCTAGACCACTACGCAAGTCGACTGGCTGACCTACTCGCAGACCTGACAGGGCAGCCTTGTGACTCATACGGGGAGATCCACCGTAGAGTTCTAGGAAGTCAATCTTCCCAGTGCTGGTGACCTGCCAGTGACACTCTTGATGCGGAACCGTTAGGTCTGTCGACTGCAGGGAAGCATCAAAGGTGACCATGCAACTTGCGTGGTCAGAACCTTCTGACGTCAGAGTTTCCTCATCAGGCGCGAGAGGAATCTCCACATCAGATGTTATGTCATAATTTTTCCTCAGTTTTGAGATATTAACGCGGACGATGCGTGTTCCAAGATCCACACCTACCATGGATCCTCCGAGTTCGGAGATCACCTTTCCTTTTAGCCAAGATCCATGTTTGGACCCAGTTGATCCAATCTTAGACTTATCCTCTGACCAGTAGAAAACCTTATCTCCCAAAGAGAAAGGTCCTTCGGTCATTGACAGTCTGGCCGCAAGATCTCTGCGCAGATCATCAGATTGGCGTGCCTCTTGGTAAGCCCTGTTGGCAAGCTCCTTAATGGCTCTCGCAGTGACTTCCGTATCAGTTGGATTACCTGTCAACTGATTGGGATCAGCGTTCTCTGGTGTTATAACATCTCGAGGACGCCTACCAAAGGCCATTTCTAAAGGAGTAACTCCTCCATAGGTAATCGAAGAGTTTCTTGCCAAACATGCTTGTCGAACGAGGTTGCCATACTTCATGGTGATTCCGTTATACTGCGGGTCACCATCCTTCAGGATCTGAAGTATGATCTTAATCTGATGCTTCAGCAATCTTACAGCAGCTTCGGCCCTGTTGGGCCATGGTGTTCCAGGTCCTGTTGCTACAGGCTTGATATTCTGCCGATTGTAATAAGCCTCCATTTTTGGAGTCATGAATGCTTGATCTCCAACTACAACCTTTGGGTTGATCTGAAATTTCTCAAAGTAGTCATTCATAATCGACATTGTAGTATGCTCTTCCTTATCCTGGACTACTTCGGAAGTCAACAGGTTTGTTGCTCCGTCATAGAGAATAAGAAATATCAAGCGACTATTTTTGCCGGGAATTGGAAGCTCACCGTGATCTACGAAGGTGAGATCACCGAAAGTCTCTGATCTTAAACCGGAAATCTTCGCTCTTGAAGGAGCTCTCACGTGTTCCTGACAGGCTGAACACTTTTTGACCAGTTGGTCATATAGCTCATATATCTCCTTTGGGATCTGTAAGGCTTTCGTGCGTCGCTTGAACTGATCCGTACTCATATGACGGTGCTTAAGGTGAAGCTTATAGAGTTCTACAGGGTCCTTAAGCTTCTCATGAATCCTGCGAAGAGCAATGGGAAGAGATGGCGATGGTTCTGCGACAATCTCTTCACCTGTAGGTGAGTCTGTACCAGGAGCCGGGTATTCTCTTGACTCAAGCGGCTTTACCTCCGTCCCGTCATCAGCTCCTGGGACCATAGACTTCTCCTCAACAGGAGGTTTGACCGCATATTTGCGGGGTTTTCTTCAGAAGGTTTTTAAGACCCTTTGGAGTCTTTGTCTTCGCAGGTGGAACCTCAAGTCTTTATTCTTGTTCCCAAAAACCGCGCATGTCAATCAAATCGCAACGGAGATATTCACATCAATATGTGAAATCATAAAAGTATATATTGAATCGCCGGGAAGTCAATCAAATATCTTTGCATATGAATATGGTGCAAACACTCGCGCTCGGGCAATCTTTTACGACGATACTCGAAGTCAAGGGGTGATGAATTCACTAAGTTGGCACGCCGCAAATACGGCAGTGCCCCACTGAGCCCACGTGTGGGACCTCACACCACACACACATTACACCGCCGAGCTGAAAGCCTCGAACGGTGGCACGTCACCCCCAAGGGAGGGCGGGTGGGCAAAACAAAACCAAGCCATATGGCCTTGAAAGTTGCTAGGGTTTCCCACCTCCCACCTCAGCCAAGAAGGCTTCGTGGGAACAAAGTGTATGGCGAAACAACGATTGACATGCAGACAGAAAATTTTCGCACCCAAAATTTTTCAAAAGGTTTTTGGGCAAGAATAAAGACTAATCAATCACGATTGAAAGTTGTCTTATTCTTGTTCCCAAAAACCGCGCATGTCAATCAAATCGCAACGGAGATATTCACATCAATATGTGAAATCATAAAAGTATATATTGAATCGCCGGGAAGTCAATCAAATATCTTTGCATATGAATATGGTGCAAACACTCGCGCTCGGGCAATCTTTTACGACGATACTCGAAGTCAAGGGGTGATGAATTCACTAAGTTGGCACGCCGCAAATACGGCAGTGCCCCACTGAGCCCACGTGTGGGACCTCACACCACACACACATTACACCGCCGAGCTGAAAGCCTCGAACGGTGGCACGTCACCCCCTGCTTCAGCCACCCGTGCGAGGCGCACAAAATCAATGGGAGTTCTCGCTCCCCACTCTTCTTTAGAGACTCCCCGCGAAGGAAAATCAGCTATGTTGGAAGCTGTGTTGACACGCTCAAACCACGGAGCAATGCAACCTTCATCAAGTAGGTTATGCGTAGCAGAAACGATACGGCCACCAGAATCATTCTCGCTGCGACCATTGATCATCGAGTGCAAAGCTCCCTCGTTGTCAGTGAATACAATAAGATGGCAGTGGCGAAGCAAGCGTGCCCAAGCGGAAATGCCACACCAGATAGCGAAACACTCCAACTCGAAGATCGGATTCTCGCTCCCAGTTGTATTCAAGGATGTCAAAGCTGCATCGTCGAGGAATTCACTGAAGTGGCCAATGTAGGCCCCCGACTCTGAGATCAAGATGCCACCAATACCAGCCCGCGAATCATCGTATGAAGCGTCGACATAGAGGTGCCAGGTGAAGCACGATCGATCCGCAATGCAGCGAGCTGGAGCACAAGCAATGTGGTTTTTAAGGGTGGTCAGGGCGGCCATGGTTTCGGGTACCAACTTGCCGCCCCCTTTCGTCACATGCCTCGAGAGTTCCTTAAAGGCCAATCCAGCCTTTTTGCCAGAAATCTGCTGCTCTGCGAACTGTAGCCTGCCACGTAGTCGCTCGCCGTCCTTGCGGCTAAGGAACCCCGCAGAAAGGACATCGCCGAGAGTGGACACCAGCTCATCTCGCCTCTTCTCGGTATTCTCAAAGTAGACGAAGCCGATTCCAGATTCGGAGAGATTGATCTTCAGGCCAAGTACAATCGAAATGAAATCAAAAACCGAAGCTTTGTCAGATGATGTAGCCCAGCCCAATATCAGGAACAACCCGTCTGCGCAGAGTTCGAACAGCTTGGACAGGTGGGGTGTTTCGGATCCCAAGAAGTCGTCGAAGTATACCCCCCAGTGCAGGAGGAACAACACCACCCCTATGTTCCAAATCCCCAGCGAAGTTCTGCAAAAAGAATGTACGCTGGATCTGGCACCAAATGGCAACACCAGTTGGCCATAGATCTCAGTCTTACGTGTATGTGGGTTCCATACGGCCAGGAAAGCATCAGGGACTGATTCAGGGTGGAGCGCAAGATTCTTGTATGCTTTGGCAAGATCCCACGACCTGGAATACAAGCTTGCTGGCAGTCGCTTTGATCGGAGCTTGTGGATGCGGTATGACAAGGCGGCAGCGAGCACATCGGCCGAGTGGACAGTGATGGTGTCCGCAGCGCTAGTTGTCGCGTTGACACCTGATTCCAAGTAATTGTCGATGGGTCTGCACTTTCCTCCTTGACGTATGCCGAATCTACGGGTAACCACTGCCTCAGAAGGGAGGTCCTTCTCTGGCACAGGTCCGAAAAGCCACCCTCGATGAAGCTCATCACGAGTAGCTTCGAATGTTGCACAATCAAGCTCAAAGTCGCCTGATCCCTTAGTTGAGTGTATGATTCCTTTCCGAAGCACCTGTGCTGATCTTCTCAACGTCGCCGTGGTGAGGGTCGCCGAAGTTCTTTTTGACCTGTAAACCCCAGATGGCGGTATGGGACCGCTAAGCTTGAAACCTTCGGCAATGTCGCCGACTATCGAATCATCCTTGTGACCACTGGCTTCAAGCATTTCTTTGAAGACCACCAAGCGTTTACTCCGAAGGACTTTTGCACAAGATTCGCTCATCCGCTGCTTGATCAACTTTTCCATCGGCTCAACCTCCTGTACCCTCGCAACCCACTTCCTAAGCTGGGCCGTCCTCTCGGCTCCAACCTCAAATGGGCTAAGGGTTACAAGCTGATCGATTGTGGACTTTAGTTCGGATGGGATGCCTGTCATCAAGTGCCTCGGGTGCGTAGCCTCCAGGGCTTTACCGATGAACTCTTCGGGTAACCATGGGATGCCTACTACAACCCTATGCCAATGGGACTCCTCGGGCCCTGCCGGTGAGGAGTGTTCCTCGTTGGGGAGAGGCTGCACAAGGGGTTCATCCGGCATGTTGAACTCACAAGCGACAAGGTTACTCACTAAGTCCGATGGCATCAACTCGGGACCCTTCACGACAAACCGTATAAGAACCACACGGGGCCCCTTGACCCACGGGAGTGTGCAATGCTTAAGATGCGAATCGAACCTGATAACTCCGTTTTCGAAGTCGACCTTCGTTCCCATCAGCTGCCCAAAATTTGCATCAGGGCAAGGCATGTCGCCGTGATCGTTGTGAACCCACAACCCCCCTTCCTCGAAATTGGTGACCTTCGCCACAGTGTTCAGGTAGGGTAATGAATTGTTCGTGTCGATGTGTAATGTTGTTTGCACATCCCTCATCAAAGCCAGGCTCGTGAAAACAGCGTCTGGGCACTGCTGGCGCATGAACCTTGCAAGGACCTGAGTTGTCAGCGGAAAGTTAACCGAAGAAGTTCTAAGCCCATAAATACCGCCATGAACAAAGGATCCCACCGTGAAGGAAAATTCATGCTGACCTCCATCCCCCCTGGCCGGAAGCTCCGACTCAAGAAGTTGAGTGAACTCGGAAATTTTTCCCGGGTCGATATACCCCAGCTTTAGGCACGATGCAGCAAAAACCTCCGCGGGATGAGTGGCTTCAGAACACACTTGCACTCGATCAGGCCTGGGCTTGCTTACTTCAGGAAAAGAAGCTACACGGCTGCTAGTGGGATTGCTAGTTTCCGGCCCTACATCGAGCTTCAAAGCAAGCGAACTCACCCCCAGCAACTGCCTGCGAATGACGCGAGAACCTGCCGGTAGCACGGTCAACGTAGTATCACACTTGGCACCCGCAGGGATGGGAATTGGCCCCTCAAGTTTCTTGGAAGCTGTGTCAAGAAAAGGCTTGGGCGTGTCAATTGTCGCCACGCAGCGAAATTCACTAACAAGAGGAGGCACCTTCTTGCGTGTTGGCTGTGAAGCTGCTGCCAACACGCTGGGCTTCACGGTGTAGGGGAACTCGAGACTCATCCAAGGAGCGCGCACGCGGCAGGGCGCCCAAAGCAACAAGTTGCTCCACAATTGCATTTGCCCACGCACGACTGAGATCTAGGGGGAATGTGGAGTCATGGAGCACGTTCCGCGACTCATGCGTGTGGCTGGAACTTACACCGCAACAACGAACACCCAGCTGCGTTAGCGAAGGCACAGAATGAACAATGCGTGTGAAACGAGGGCTGAGAGATCCCCACATGCACATGTGAAAAACAGTATCAATGGAATTTAAACACAACGTATGCTTGCACCACTGTGGCGTTCGCCACAGCTCTGACTGTCCAGGGTTTTCGCAAGAAAAGAGAATGCCTTTGGACCAGCACACGCTAAAGAGCTTCCCGCAGAACTCGTACAACAAGCTACACGAGGCTGAATAGCATGAAGCATCGGCACCATCACGGTGCTTCAAACTGCGATGTTTCTGGTTCAAGGCTGGGGGAGAAACATGAACGTAGGCACAACTGGGATTTTCTAGCATTTGCACGACAAGCTCACGCGCCTGCTCGTCACAAAGGTTGAGACGCAACACCGGTGCGATCAAGCATCGGCCGACATTCTTGTCAACACCAATACTATCATTAAGCCCCAGCCTGCGGAGCTCGCAAGTCAAGCGACCAGACCCTGCAAAAACTTCAACTCCAAAGAGTGACTCGACCGAAACACCAGTTACCCGAGCCCTAGCCCGGTTAAGGAAAACCTCCAGTGATTCAATCAAGTCACAACCTGCGTTCTGAAAAGTTCACCCACTGGCAACCTTCGCATGATTGATGATCGAGTGGGGTTTTTGACAGTGGGGTTCAGCGCAAAGGTGGACACCCCTCGGGCATCTGCCTCCAGCTGGAGCTGCGCTACAGCCCTCTTCCGTGTTGAAGGCCCAGCATATCGGAACACCGCGTTTGGTTCGCGACCACTTATCTTTGAGGGACACAGGCATAGACTTAGGAATGGCTTTAGTTTTGCCCGGGGTTTTGCCCTTCCCTTTACCCCTGCCTCCAGTCCTTGGGATCTTCCAATCGTTGCTCTGGCCCTGGTCGCCATCCATCGGACGCTTCCCGGATGATGAAGCAGAAGGTCCCAGAGGTAAGAGATGAAAAGCCACTTTCGGGTCGCCCTGCAATTTCGGGAGCTCGACGTCCAGCGGGAGTTTCCCATCAGGACCAGCACGAAGCCCTTTAGGAAGTTTCTCCGCGAGTCGCAACCAAGCGGCTCGGTCAGCTGCTAGAACCTGATGCAGTGTGACTTGATGATAGCCAGGCGGTGGCTCCATGGTAAGGTGTGACATCAAGTACTCGTGAAATTCCATGCTCACACTGTAGCTGGCTACCCCAACGAGATCCATT